>JAYKKI010000017.1:30302500-30780000 GCA_039881145.1 Druceiella hillmani
GCCATCTTCATACAACGTCATTTCATTTGGATAAATGTTCAATTACAATGTGATAAATGTTAAATTAATAATATTTATCACAATTAAATTATTCTCAAATCAAACACACATATAATTTTATATTTAAATGTATCCATTAACGAATATCTTGCCAATTAATTAATTAATTAATATTTATTTTTTCTCATTACGAGTAGGCAGGTATCTAAACAAGATACGTAGATAGCAATATAAACAAACCGAATCACGTGTCAAGTTTCTAAGATAAGAACGACAGTAGTTTTATATTACAAATAGCGTGTATGTTTATACAAGTAGCGTTAATTACAGTGATATATCTTTATATGAGTACATTTATATATTTAATGTGATAGAGAAATGAATGTCGCCGTATAGTGTAAATATGATAAAAACCGACAAGGTATTAATTCGTCCATTCATTTTTATTAACTGGATGTGACATTTTCGAAATGTTGATGTGACATTTTCGTGTTATTTTAAATTCGTATATCAACAATAAAGTTGATTTTTTTTTAATGGTGTATCTTTCAAAGAGCTCTTTGAAATAACTTCACAAAAGGAATTTCTGGTTAAATTTTTTTAAAATAAAAATATTTCTGTTTATGTATTAGTAATACTGATGTTTCAGGAAGTAAAAGAGCCATATTTATCAGTGATTGGATATGTAAAAAAATATAAAGGCAGTTGCGCCTATGGAAAGGGTGATAACACATTAAATAAAACCATTTTCACCAACATATCTAAAAATGAAGATTATTAAAATGTTTCACATTTGATTAACATTTAGATTAACACTTGACCAGTTTCGAATTTTGTTTAAGCTAATAATAACTCTCGAAATATTGATCGATTGAGCATCAATTCTATTTTAATATAAGTAACATTTATACACGTAATTGTCATGCTACCCATTAATTGGTGAAACTACATTTTTAAGTGTATCAATGTAAACAAAAGTCCACAAAAAGCTACTTATATAAAGCTATCATCTGGTATGGAAACATTCGGCGACATTAAACCTCAGCAAGTCGTAAAATTAAACGCCATAACCCGTATAAAGGGCGACGATACGACGGTCGAGGTACCCAAGTGACGCGTCCTTTGTCAATGAAAATAAATGGCCCCATTAATCCTATACCGGTCTTTTCATCATCGTTACACCACGTTGTGACATTCTTTAGTTTACCACATTGAATAAATAAATGCATTCATATAGAGCGATATCGCTGTAATGAATCTTTTATTTGAACACATGCATTATCGTCCAGACAAGTCTGGCCCACGTAAATCAGAGCGGCAAGAAAGGGTATGTATGTAAATGTATATACATATATAAATATATAACAAGGCAAAGTAGAATAACTAATTTAATAACACTTTAATGCGTCGGTGGCAAAAATGATACTCATTTTCCTGTATCACATAAGGTTATTGTTCAGATTGGAAAATCAGATAATATTTTTTGATTTTTCTTTTAAACTTATTTTTGAAAACATCAAAATGTCATAAAACATTAAAATACATAAAATTGCTTTTTCGAACAATGATTTTGTGTGAAAACTACTTTTGTTTGTAACTTTGCTCAGACTTTTTGACGGTACATGTTTTCTCAATATCCAGTAATATTTAGCAATTATTAACGCACACCATCTACCTCGATAATGCCGCTTCATTTCTCTTACGGCTCCATTTGCTAGTTACACTAAGATTTTTGGAAAAGTAATTTAAATGTGAAAACAATAAATGTCTTTTAAACTCATATTACCTCGCAAAGTGTGAGCTTTAAGATTTCTTTGATTTCCTGACTACCCTGAACACACCAAGCTTGAAGAAGAGAGGAGGCAACAAAACTGTTTAGTATACTAATCAATGAATGCTGGATATCCCTTTTATGTCCAGGAATAATTTTTCCTCTTGGCAGTAATTTTTATTAGCCCTGTGCATTTTTTAATTAATTTTTGATTAAATTATAATCCACTTCTAGATGTAATATGGAAATTTAGTAAATTATGAATGCTTGTCAAGAAGTAAACTTATTACTTTCAGATCTCTTTAGAGAAGTTAAGTTTTTATATGTATTTAATTATACCTTTATGTAACAAAACTTCTTTTACATTGCTTTTATCAGTTTCATTAAAAGTCTTCTTTCATTTTTATTGCAATGTATCTACATTATTTAAATTCCCAATTATTTCAGGCATATTACAATATACTAGACACTTCTTCACCGAAATATTGACTCAATATTTTTTCCAATTTCTGTACAGGCTTGTAGATACACCTGGACTTAGCAAAATTTTATATCGAAGCCTAGTTTCTATTAACTCTGAAAAATCTTTTGGTAGATTTAAATCCTTTGTCAGTTTTATTTTAATTGAGTTTAAGAACTTGCACATTGACGGCAGTTGCTTTGACTAAAATGGGAATCCATTAATTTAGAAGACCGCTCGTTCAAATATATCGATAAAATATTTTCTGTATTATCTGTAGGAAAAGTTATTGAGAACATCAGGTCTTATTATAGAAAATGACAGGTTTTCTTATAGAATTCACTCTGGACTAAGAGATAATCTTCTTCTATTTTTTTACCTTTTATTTATTTTCATCTTTATCTTACCATAATACGATTTTCACATGCACAACATAAATTTATTGAGATGGTTAACGCCACGTTTTGCTTCCAGGACTCTTATAAATAAAAAAAACTTGTAATCAAATGACACATGACATTGACGATCTAAACAAACAAATTCCACAACTTACAAACACCTAGGGTTCATTTTTATTCGCAACTAAATGATACTACGTGATGTAGTATTGCACCTACTCTATCTAAATGATTAACCACGACATAGGTCTTAACGATATCAAGATCTCTTAATAATTTAAATAAAGTGGATATAATACTACATCACGTAGTTTCATTTAGTTGTGAATAAAATTTAAGTGACAATGAATTTCTACAAAATTAACGCCAAAAAGATTCAACACTTACGGTACTTAGAATATCAATTGATTATAAAAAAATCACAATGAAAAAACCGACATATTTCATTAGACACAATTAAAAAACAAAAAATTTTCCGACAATCTGGAAGTTATAGAACTGAACTAATGTCATTTTTAGAACATGAAATTCAAATCATTTTTAGGGTCCACAGCCAAATGGCCAAAACCGAACCGTTACAATTTCACCCTGTCCATCTATCCCTCTGTCTGTCCATCTATCTGTCAGTATGGCCCAGCAATTTTATTCAGTGACTATTAGCATTATACAGATGAAATTTGAATTTTAAGTGCCTTGTATGAATCCCTATACAATGAAATAGGGAAAAATTAGGGAAAGGGTAGAATTAGGGAAAAAAATATTAGGGGTGGCACTCCTTACATGTAGCTGAAGAATAAAAAAAATCTAATGTACATAGGCGTGTGTATATAGTCAAATAGGTCTTGAAAATCATACAGAGGTTCCAATGTAACTTTCTTATTTAAGTAAATAGTTGGTGATATTTGCGCTTCTAAAGTCTTAAAAAGTGGAAAAAAACCTTCTCAACTGAAGTGTGTAAAATTCTGAAAAAAAATTAAATTAATCGAACAAAAAATAAACTTGGAAAAAAATTTGTTTCATTGAGATCTATTATGTAGTTTTTGAGATATGATATATTTTTGGTAAATTTAATAGGGGAAAGCGATTCGATTCGTTTGTTGGACGAATGTTTACACTGTCAAAAAAATGTTAGAAGAAATATGAAATAGCAGTAAAGCAGTAAAAGGATGCGGTCAGTTGCCTTCTTTATCTACACCACTCCGCCCATCATTTCATATAAAATTATGCCTAAGCATATGCTCATTTTAGGATCTCCTTTTTCTATCACAACAGGGTTAGCAGTTAAGTTGATGAGCTAATTTCACGTTCAAGCAATGTAAAACTATATTCTAGTAAACTTTATCTGAAGATTATTTAATATAGATAAACAAATCTTTGGAAAAATAACAATTAATTTTGTTCCGTTTATTATATTAAGTGCAAAATTTATAAAACGAAGATTATGAGCTTAATATCAGTAAATAAGGGGGTGTATTTAAATCTTATACCAATTATATCTACATTAGGAATATGTGGAAGCAGTTTTTATCTATTTTGCCGTAGTAGAAAAATATATCATTATTAAGTAAAAATCTTTTGAAACATATACTTGTAAACAATTACAATTGTGCTTGGAACCTTATTAGGAATTCAATGGGCCCGATATTGTCTTGATGCTATATAATGGTGGAGTTTTGATTTATATATATATACATACACAGTTCTTTAATATATGTAGATGGAACTTTGGGAAATTAAAAATGACTTGAGGTCCAATTAGAAGTAAAAACTTTCGCCAATGACATGAGAGGTGTAAAACTGATGTAAAGAATATTAAAAGCGTAAATAAAAGTATGAATGTGAATCTTACGAACGAACCTATGAGAATTATATCTCCATAAGGAATATGTGGAGGTAGTTTTTATCTACTTAGCGGTAGCGGATGAATCGATTTTCATTAATTATTATTAATCTTACTATTTAATTACACCATTGTTGATAATTACGAATAGGTTTAGAACCTGAGTGTGTGAGTTGGCTCTTTATTGTTTAGATACTTTGATTGACTCGATCAATTTTTCTCTCTGTATCGACTCTGCTATCTTTTGTTTCTTGTTCCATAAAATGTTTCACTTTATTTTATAGTATTCTTCCATCTGTATGATGTAACTAACTTTAATAAAACATATTAAATATCCAAAACATCATATCATGCTATATATATATATATATATGTCATATTTGTCATGTTGTACATTAATAAATTACGAAACATTCGGATCAAAGGTAATAATAAAATAATAAAGAAGGCCAGAAAAAATCTTTTGAATTTTGTAGGGACATGAAACTTCTCGCAGTGAAGGAAAAAATCGCTAATTACGATTCTGCAGGTTCCAACATTGTTATTGCCCGGATTATTTAAAAACATAAACCACAAAAAATATTTAAACCAACGATCTTTTTATTTATTCCTACGAATTATAGTGTTACTACATTATAATTTTTTAGCACTCAGTTCGATATTACCAACAAAAGTCAGTCAATTAAGAAAGAAAAAATACATTCAATCGATACATTCGACTATAATTGATGAACAAATAATATACAAGGACAATACTAATCAATTCGCTAAAGTAAAAACTCTAGTTTATCATATACGAGATAAAACTGTGAAAATGAACATGAAAAATCGTGAAAAAATTATCGTCACCTACCAAGTATCATGGCAAAATGTCAACCTGGTCATGTGGATTTCACATTTTATTTAGTTAGTTTATGACTTTCAGTCAATAAAACCTGACTTTATCTATTTAAAAAATCTGAGATTTTGTTCAAAAAACTTACAATATCATGAAGAATGAAGAATTATTAAAATTTCATAATCTTACAGGTTAAAATATAAAAAGTGTCGATTTCTTCTGAAGTGGGATAATTTGAAAACGTCAGGTACCTATTTTTTTACTCTGAAAAGCCATATGAAAAATAAAATGGCGCCTCTGCCAAACCAATCAAGCATTTGTGAAGTAGAATGTGCGCCTCGTATCTGTCTTAGAAACTGAAAAAACAGATGCTAAAATAATCACTATTAATTAAAACAAAACTCTCATTTTAACATTTTTTACATGATACATTTTTTTCCTCTAACATTTTTGGAAAATTTAAATTCGACCTTTCTAAGATAAAACTTGTAAACTTGGTATAAAAATAACTCACTGTTTGTGTAGAAACAAATCCAACCTGAAACAGGCATAGAAACAAACAAAAAAGTCACTTCCGAGGAGTTCTATGTTTACCACTTAATGATCCGAGACAATGAAACATACAATCACATTCTTACCAATCGCACTCGCTCTCACTTTCATTTAATTCAACTATTCCTGGTAGATGTGTATGCAAAAATAGAAGCGGAACAGATGCTTCTACATAAGACTGAATCAGAAGAAACTACGGACGATAGAATACATCCACCTTCGAGACGCGATCATAAATGCCGAAAACATTGTTGACATTGGAACAATGGTAATCTTATCCTCATCTCACATAGCTTTTTTCCAACTATACCAAACGGATCGATTCGTGAAAATATTACTATGGGTCGACGTTCCTATCTATTATGAGTGGAACATATCAAGAAAAATCTTTCAACGACGAAAACAAGGAATCATGGAAACTACTGCACTTGGTTGAGTATTCATCGTACATCTGAACGACACCAAGAGTTTCTATCTCCGTATGTTGATACACGTAATGCGGAGACCAAGCAGTTTCACAGATCTCAAAGCTGTTAACAGTTACCTATGGAAGACGTACAGAAAAGCATGCCAACACTTAATACTACTGGAAAACGACAACCACTGGAAATTAACACTACACAAGCCTCACTCACAGCTTCACTTGAAAAAATCGGAGACATTTTCGCCATAATACTAACAACATGTAACCCATCGAATCCAAAACAGCCGTGGGACTCCTTCGAACAGAGTATGAGTGATAACATACTGTACTAAATCCGAAAGCTCATTCAGAACTGGCTAACGTATTCAACGACGACGTCTTCAATAAAACACTCATTCGCCTGGAAGATAAATGTTTAGCAATAAAAACAGACTTTAGTACATCTTGGGATGCCAGCACCACGATAAGATGCTTTCAGTGTACTAAACTTCGAAATTATAAAGGGAAAAAAGCTACAACATCAACGAACTACTTCAATACATTGCTCACAATAAACCACTCCTCAATGATAATAAACAAATTACAACGTTATCGTGGACCGGATCTACAACAACATTGACGAAACGTTTCTAATAAATCTATTGGTAAAAACCGGGACATTTTTATTAAATCTATTGGCAGAAATACGTGCTAAAGAAACGTATCACACTTACACTGGCACCATCCGGCATTGCCGCCACACTTATGGAAAGAGGACGATCCGCCCATTTCGTCCTATAACTACCGTTGAATATAGCTAAAAAACAATTGCCAGTGTGTAAAATTTCAAGAGCATCTGGACGGGGTGAACTACTAAGACAAGCTAAAATTATCTTATGGGAGAAATGCACAATGACACATAAAAAATCTCCCGAAGCCACGGACAGAACATCACAAGACTTGCAAGGAAACTCTTAAGTGATGGTAGGAGCTCTACTCATACTTTCAAGAGATTTTCGACAGACACCTCCAGTTATCCCCAAGTCAACACCAAATCGCAGACACAATTAATAAAGCGCAAGGACTAACTTTAAAACATTGCGGCATCAACCTCAAAGAATCCTGCTTTTCTCACAGTCAACTATACGCAGCTTATTCTCAAGTGGGAAATTCGAAAAATTTATACATATATACCCCGGATAACAAAATGAAAAATTTTGTTTATATACAAGTGTTATAAATAATTAGAACATGTTTTCTTTATTGCAAATACCACATTTTATTGCAACTACCACAGAATCTCATATTGAATCCCCGAGCGAAGCCGGGTACCCAAGCTAGTCATATATAATAAAGCTTATTTCCTAAGCATTATTTAACTGTTAATTATAAAACTGGAAGTAATAGTTATTATGAACTAAAATATTTCAAATAGATAAATTTGTTTACCTCGGTTACGAATGGTCAATCCAGCTATAATTACATTAATAGTGTAGATGAGGTCAGATTAGAGACCTGGAGAGATTGTATTCAGAGAGGCCAATACACACAACGGACCACGAGTGCATCTCAGTACATAATAGGCTTGATTAAACATATCGATGTATCAAAATATCGACATTTTTAAAGAAATATCGTTGATTTTTTAAATTAGATATATCAAAAATTGACATTTTTCTCTAGTGTCAATTTAAGCATTTATTTCGATTTTTTTAATGCAGCTCGGTTTCCAATGTTGTGCAATGTGTGTAACGGATGGATACATGTATAATCATGAGGTTTTCCTCATGTGTTAGCTATAATACATTAGCTATAATACATACAAAAATGAAATATTTAACTTCTTAATTTGCAAAAATAATATTAGAAGTGATGATGTAATCATTATTTACTTTTTGGCTATATGTACCTTGAAAATATACATGAATGTAATTGAATCTATGAACTCCTCTGAGAAATAAAATATATATAATTAAAAAAAATTAAATTTAATTAAAAAGTTTATTTTGTAATATCTGTATTTTTCGTCATTAGCATGAAGGTAATCTTTAAAATTATAGCTTAATCATTGGTTTTCATGAAAAATTAAAACTAATATTGGGTACTGACACAAAAATACCTTTGAGAAATAATACATAGATTTGGGTTAGCCTTGATTTAAAATAGCCTTCAAACTAATTTATAAGTAGCTTTTAATTTCATCAAGAATTTTTTAAATAGATTTATTAGCAAATGAAAATTTGAGATTAAATATGTGTAATACTTTCAAAAAGATTTATTAGCAATCGAATTTTGTCTTGACTTATGGGATAAAAAAGTCTTATGTATTGGAGGGAAATAAAAAGAAAATAAAATTGCAATAAAAGAACTTGTTTTTTGAGAATGGCAGTTAGTTTTCAGGTTTTAGTGTTTTAAAATACTATCATCAAATATGTTTTTTAACGTATACAGTTCATTATTTATATGCTTAGAAGGAATTCTTCAATCCATGAAATATACAAATCAGTGACTGCTTAAATACAATTTGAAGATTAGTTATAGATAAGTGTAAATTTGCACTGTTATACGTAATTCATCCTCAAATATATAACTATATTTAAATTATTATCTTGCACATAGATATAAAACATTAGCAATTAACAATGACGGATTGCAAGTTACATGAGAATTATATGAGAATAGTGATTTGTATGATTAGTCTTTTTCGTTGCTTCGATCCAAAATTGAGATACAAGGCAAAATATGCACAAGTAACTGAATATGCAGGCGTTATGTCTATAATAGTATAGTATAAAATTTGTTACATTGTTTTTTAAAGAGCTTTCGATTTTACGTCCGCAGGCAAATATTCTTTTAGTACGTGCTCATCCCACATCCAAATTTTCCCCGACTTCGCCTTTTTGCACATATCGACTATAGCCATTGATACTTCGCTGACTCTGAAACGAAATCGAATATTTACATATTATCAGTATGTAAATACGTTTATATCACACGACAAGTTTGTAATGATAGATGAATAGGTCAAGTATACAAAATTAGTAACAAGGGCACGAACAATTAATGCAATAATTTGCTAAGACTGTAGTAACAAATAGCGTCAAAACTGTTCGTTTTATTGTTACGTAACCTTCGTTACCGTTTCCGTTGCAACATAATTAGCTCTAATTGGAGTTATAACAACGTGCGTGTTGCTTTGTTTTTTTTTGTATTTATTTTGCTTAACTAATTATTTTTTTTGAGAATTTGTTTCCATTATCCATTTGTTTTATATTTGACACGTCTATTTTATTATTGGCATATTTGTTTATATTGGCATACTTATTTAATACAAAAATAGTTTTCCTTTTATAATTGTTTTCTTCTTACTTCAAATCTTGCTCTTAATATTTGAAGTTTTTTTTCAAAAAGTATAAGATTTGGAATTTTCAGACTTAAAAATAGACAGTCATAAAATTTACACAATAATCAATTTAAAATTAATATGAAGAAGAAGAAAAGGGAAAGGTATCAGTAAATCCATTTTTGAACTAAAGATGAGATAAATACGTAAAAATCTGTGCGTAAAGTGTTGAAGTAAGATTTCCTGAAAGGAAAGGATTTTTCTTTTAATCTATTAGATGGGTGTTTCCGTTGACGAAGTCATTTTGAGTTGTTTTTTTTCAGTTATAGAAATACTTCCTTGTTTTAAAAGGCAAACGACGACAAATGAAAGGGCGAGTTGTTTGTGAAAATTTTATCTTTCAAGTACATATATAAACATGTATTCTTAGTCATGTTTCAGCCGGCAAATACAGTAAATGATTTTTTTTTAAATATTTTGTTATCACAAATTTTTTTATATAATATGCTATATACAATAAAATTATTTACCCATTATATTTATTGTAGGCTAGAATCAACCTTTGTAGTTTGTATACGCTGAGTTCGGTGATCACTATTATTCTGTCAACCCTTACAATTTTCCCAATTTTAATATATGTAAATTTTAAACTAAAAAATACCACAAAATTCATTGTGAATAAGTGAGGTATTTTAGGTTAATTATTTCATATGAGTATTTTCACTTCCTTTTTAATTTTATTCATGAGATATGAAATTAAAAATAATATGAAAACGTTACAATTATTTTTGTGTCTTATTTGTATTAATTTAACATAAGTATATCAAAAAAGCAACTTATATGATAAATTGAAAAAACAGAATTATTTATACATTAAGTAGTCTAAAAATGTATGACTCAAATAACTAAAAATGTATGACTCAATAAATGTATGACTCAATAACCATTATAAAACTTACGGTAAACCAGGTCGCCCTTCAATCAATTCCCTAAATATTGGATCAAACGCTTCATCCACTGTGATAACATTTTTTATCATCGGAGTGTCTGTTTGAATGGGGCATAATGTTAGAAATCTTACACCAGTCATATTGTAATGTATAGGATGCTAAAGAAGAAAAAAAATATTATAGTAAATGGGTAAAACATTATTATTTTTACTTATTGTACTAGTTTTGGTCTGCGGTAAAGGATTAAAACTGATGAAATTGATTAATATTATGGAAAAATTTTGAATTTTACCATTGGAAACAGCTAAATAACTTCAGGTGCACAGAATTAAAGGGATAACGTAAACTAGAAGAAGCCCCGATATCCGTTGCACTGATGTGTTGTCACATGCTCAAATTCGCTCAATCTTACTTATGTTTACGTCTTGAATATAGAATCAATTTTTAATTTCAAAACACGCAAATAAGTTTTGT
The DNA here is from genome assembly GCA_039881145.1 of Druceiella hillmani. Classification (NCBI taxonomy): domain Eukaryota; kingdom Metazoa; phylum Arthropoda; class Insecta; order Lepidoptera; family Hepialidae; genus Druceiella; species Druceiella hillmani. Next base: position 30,313,530 of record JAYKKI010000017.1, read on the forward strand.
TCGCGACACTTTCACCTCCAGAACAGCCTACGTTCTATTATAAAATTTTCAGAAATTTTTAAGTGGTTGGGGATGAAAACAAGACAAATAAATTAGGAGTAATTAAGATTATGATATTAGTGAGAACTAAAAAATGAATCTTATAAGATATTATAAATAGTTATTCATGACCGTCCCTCATGTCGCCAATTTAGCAGGCTGAAAGAAACCATGCTAACATCGAAATTGGAATTGGAAACTTGCTAATAAATCATGTTAAATCTTTTCGATAAAATGTTTATTCGACTTTGAAATTAATTATTATTAAGTTATATATAAACTAAAAGAGATATAAATATACCCCCATGTTTGTTGTGAATATATGTACAGCAAATTTGGTGGCTCCATAAGTGGGATTGAAGGGCATTTCTGGATTTATACCCGCTCTCGACGACACATTCAAGATGACACCACCTCGGCCACCTCGGTCTTTGCGCATCTTGCCACGTAACCACATGCTCCCCTCTATTACTCCCATCTGTAAGTGGGAGTTCATTACTATATGAACTTCTAAACGATTATATTTCACAGAAAACAAAATGTTTATATCACAAGCTTTATTGCCTGATTTTTGCCAAAAGAAAAATGAAAAAAAACTGCTATCTTAGGAATATTTTTATACTTATCCACAAAGTAATGACGTTTTTTTCAAGGTTAGAATTTTGTGCTTATTTCTTAATAATCAATCTTGTTTAACATATTTATTTCAAATATAATTGTATATACAACGAAATTCTAACTCCATCTCCTCTTCTCATGTGTCATTTAAAACTGGGGTATGACTTTTAATGAAACAAAATGTAATTTTGTACCTTAGAGGTTTAGTTAACATCTGAAATAAGAATCATCAGATAATCAATAGAACAATTCCAAAGTATATAATCGCGATATGTGTTTCTTTTATATGCATGTATCATAATAATTGTTTTATAATTCTTCGCTATATGGTAAAATAATCACTTTATATCATGATAAATAGACCACTCGCTTGGATGTAAATCGAAGAAACGTATAAAAGAAAAATGTACTTTTTGCGCTTAGAACGAAAATAACCGATAGTTTTAAATAAATTAACATTAAGAACTAAAGTAAATATGTAAAAGACTCAGAAAATTAATTTTAAGTTGTAATATGGGAATAATGAATAAATATTACAATCTTTTTCTATTAATTATCCCCAAACATGCCTGTACCTTTTCGCGTCTGTGGAATGTAACATTTACCAGAAATAAGTAAGCCCTTACCAAATTGGTATTGATGACTCGCCGCCATTGCCTTTCATTACAAATACCAGCCGAGTGTATGCCTATGTCGATGTAGCCAAAATGGTTCCAGCCTGCAGTGTATGCATCATTCAGTTCCTGCTGATTGGTCACATCACACTGTATGTACAGTATGTCTGTGTCGTTGCTATTTTGTCTTAATCCATTTATCAAACCGTCATTCGTAGTTATATCCAATAGAACAATTCCCTGAGTGGAAATAATGAGCATTAATTTTTTTTATTTATAATTAGCCAGGATTCTATGGTTTTTTTTTTGGATTTAAACGTTAATGTAAAGGTTAAGCGTACTTTATTGAATGGACATCTTGTGTCGTACGGCTTTATAAAAGCGATACGACGTAACACCGCTGAACTCTTATGCGGCTTGGAATATTGAGCAACGCGAGTCTTATTATACAAAAAGAAAATTCACCTATATAATACTAGCAATTCAGTGTTTTTCTTAAGTATTCTTTTCATGAAGTTTGTGTTAATGATGAAGAAAGATTTACATGAAATTATTATTGAGAAAATGTTGAAAATAAAAAAATATATTTTATTAATAAAAATAATTTTTTTGTTGTAATAAGACTAAAATAAAGAAACCCGAATTATTTTCATTTTATATTTTTGAGAAGAAAAATCTTACTATAAAAACTCACCAAAAATCAGGAATACTACTGAAAAACGGTAAAACTTCACTTAACGTAGAAAACTAAGTAGTGCATTTATGCATGGAAGGGATATTGATTATCTGATTATGAATGTGATCGATTATCTGATTATGAGTGAGCTCATTGTGTTTCATTAAATGAGCTCATTGCACTATTTAGTTACAGATAAAATGAATGATTAATTATGGAAATTTGTTTTATGTAAAGGTGTAAGGAGAGTATTCTAGTACTTATCTAATTATGAATGAGCCCATTGTGTTTCATTAAATGAGTTCAATCCACTATTTAGTTACAGAGAGAATGAATGATTCATTATGGATATTTGTTTTATGTGAAGGTGCAAGAGAGTATCCTGATTTTCAGAATAAAATTGGAGGCCATTTGCTAATTTGAGATGTCAGATAAGAAAATTAAGAAAATATAGACTACTTCAATCACAGATGAATGATGATTATGGTCATGTACGAAATTCAGAAATGTTGTATTTCCTGGGACTGAATATAATCGAACAAACATTTGTTCAATTTGTCAAAAAGCTATTTATATATGTTTATGTAGTATAAAATCTCTCTAAATTAAATTAGGAAAAACACATAACAGTAGTAAATATGAGTATTGGTTAGCAAGTGAACAAAATTACAAGAGAATACAATTACTAACCACTTAATGACTAGTTGGGGTAACTCAGTTAGATACATTTTAGCTAGGGGATTAGACATAGTTTCTGATAGATTTCTGATTAGGTCAATCAGATCTTGATCCGATTAGCAATTGGACCAGACTGGTCGCATCGTTAATCGAATTTACTAGATGTAAGTGGATTTATTAGATGTTCAACGCTTTAATGCTAGATGGAATTAATTTAGGTTACAATATAAACTACGTTGGAGATTGTCATCTTGAAAATCATATGGCATTTTCAACAAATGTCAAAATAGGAGTGGGGCTAGAACAGGACATTTGGTACTCCAGAAACTAGGCCATTCTGAAAAAAAAAGTAATGAATCCTTTATGTTTACCCGAGGAAATTGTTTATCACTTCGGATGCCTAGTTTCCAGAAACGATAAATGCTTTATGATTTAACGGTTTAGTTCTATAAATTATGGCGTCTGATTTACATATTTCCGGAAAACGTAGAAACTTCTGCATATTTATGTAAAGAAATAATAGTTAGGAGACAAACCACATATTCAATTAATTTTATCCAGAAAAATTTGTAAACGAAAGGAAAGAGTAAAATTATAATCATTAACATTTCAATAATATTTTAACCTAAAATATCTCACTGGAAAATTTTACCACAGATAAAACAAATACGAGATAGTTTCAGCAGTACGCAATAACTAACTATCATTTAATGATAACCAATGGTTTAATAATTAATAATCAGGAAAACATAAAAAGTAAACAAATCATAGACGTCATACTAGGCATAGGTAAAACTAATAAACTATATTTGAAGAGGCAAGATGCATCATATATAAATAAAGTAATTATCTTATAGTTAGCTGTGCATCAACCGTCAAGTAAATAACATAGTTTTTAAAATTAACTTCTTATAAGTTTTTTTATATTATTTTCCTAAACACTTGAGAAAAGGCTGAAATTATATTTTTATTAATTTACAGACTTTGATATACACAGTTGATACATATAGAGCAATTAGTGCAACTAAAGCAATCTCATTCAGCCAATGAATATTGTTTTAACTTCACTCGACCAGCAGCTGAGAATCGAAATACAGACCCCGCGGTGTGCCGCATCGTTAAAGGTCCTAAGCATGTTATCGACCCAGCACTCCACGGTTATGACTTATTATTAAATTTATACATGACATAAGCAAAATGTATATACAAATAAAATGGGAGACACGTTGTCACTCGGAGCTATTTTGTTACAAAATAAAAAAAAATTGGTGTCTACCAAAATTATATGCAGACTATGCCGTACACTGTCTTGCATCTCAAGTCTTGAATCTATTTGTGGTCTTCAATATTTTAAACAAGTATAAACATGTCGTTAATAACTTTAACGAATGGACTAGATGATAGTTATATACATATATACATATATACATATATATATATATATATATATATATATATATATATATATATATGTATATATATTGTATTCATAATATATATTATTTTTGGTCATTCGCAGACGACATGAAAGTTTTTACTGTCGTCAAGAATACAGTAGATGGCGAACGTAGGCGTTGTCAATGAGTTGAAAGCCGCAAGTAGCTTACGGCTTAAGGACAAGCAAATGTTCAATAGTGTTAAACCCGAATATACAGTCAGCGAAATCCCACTGCATCGTCTGTGTGAGGTCGTTGATTTTGGACTCAGATTTGATTAGCCAATGACGTTTCGTGGGCACATGGCGGATGTAACAAAAACAATTATTCCGGAAACTTGGATTCGAATTAAATAATTTAAAAGATTGTCCATCTTTATCATCAATTCGTCTGCTAGTATTGGCACAGAGCCGATTAGAATCCGTCTCCATTATTTGGAGCCCGCACGAAGCCAAGTACAGCTTGAGGATTGAACGTGTACAAAAGACGTTCCTTCGATATATGTATACGAGATAGTACGGTTACTTCCCGTTTCTATTTCCTACCGATTTCCTTTTGAGTATGCTAGGTTTCCATTCCATGCAACTCAGAAGAGACATTTCACTTATACCCTGCCATTATTAAGTAAACTTTCATTCTCCATGTCTGATAATTTCCTGATTTAACGCGACATCACCTCTTTGTTATACCACGCTCTAGAACCGAACTATATCGGAACTCTCCAGTTTCCCGCAATGTACAACTGCTCACTATCCGATCGTGGTCGCACCAGACTGTGATTTATATATGATTAGTGAAAGTAAATTTGTTGAAACGTGTAGTCGTTATCTTTTGCATTTCTTGTGTATTTTGTATTCATGTTTAATCTAAAGGTTTAAATTTTGTTAAACCATTAATTTCTCATTGTTAAGAATAGGTTACCAGTAATGTAACGAGAAATATGTGTGTATAAATAAATAAATATATATGTATATGTATGTATATTTATATATATGTATATATATGTATATATATATATATATATATATATATATATATATATATATGTATATAAATGTTTACTTCTTGGCCGAGGCTTCAATAGCAAGCTATTAATGACTTATTTTCTACGTACACAAGTTGATTGCGTCAGGCACTATGTTTACAACTTTAATGAATGTGTAATTCATGTCATTTTGATATGGATATAATAACTATAAAGTCCTATTTTATTTCTATCAAGCTGATTAGTCATTACTTGTGTTCAAAATCGTCCTTATTGTCAATTAAATCATTTTAAGGCTTTAAAACCGAATATTTGGTCAATTTGGTTTACCTTAATATTTTCTTTCAAAAGTAACTTCACTGTTTCTAAGCCAATACCCGAAAGAGCACCGGTTACTAAGGCAGTTTTGCCTTCCAATATAAATTCATCCTCCATTATGAAGCTGAAAATAAATAAATTACTGAACATAACAGTTATAGTAAACGAAAACATGGTTATCTTATTTAAATACGTGACATAATTTTAAGATACAAGCTCAATACTCATTACAATTTCTTCCTATGAACTGATGTGTACCATAAACAAGATTTTTTATATGCTATCAGTGAAAAATTTGTTTCGAAAATAACTTTGGGTTATTTGTTAAAACAGATTTGATTTGACTAAAAACGTTTCTACAATTATGCAAATGTAAATAAAGCGTTATTAATTTTAAACTTATCACGTAACTTTATTAAGAGATAACCATCTCGATCAGATATTATAAAATTAGCACTACTAATTAGCCACGTAATATAATGATTCGTGGCCAAATCATTATATTACGTGGCTAATGTGATATTATATATAAAATTACCACTTTCATGCACTTGAGGTTTGTTTGAAAATTTACTTTCACCGCTGCTGAAAAGGTTTATTCAACAATTTTCATTCGAAAATGTATTACTCACACACCACAACCAAATTTAAAATATAATTGAATTGACGTTAAATTAATTCCTGTTTTTATGTAGTGTTCAAAATTTATAATATTTACTTATTAAATAAATCAGATCAGTGAAATTTACACCAAGGAGATTCAAGGACTGAAAGAGGGAATAATTAATACCATGGAGGTAGATTTTTTAGCTCCTTGTTTAATACGAGTATATAAATTTTGTAAAATTGGCATAATAAATTTTACAAATTAGCTAAGCATTGAAAAATTCATATTTTTGCTTTTTTATTTTGGTGTTAGAACGTTAATTATAACGTTTCTAACATTTGTGCACCAATAAATGTTATTATCAGTGTGGCAATTGATATCTGTAATACAATGGTGTCTACTTACATTTTTTCAATAATAATATTTCAGAAACTTATATTACAGGTATCGGATATTACAACGGCAATTTTGTTTAAACCCGACAAACTGAAGCACTGAATGCATACTGCGAAGAAATGTTATTATTTTAACTTTTGTGTCTTTAGATATATAAACTAAATACTTAATAAGATAAGATAATACTTAACCTTGGTACCGCAATAACATGTAAATAAAATTGTACAGAAAAATGATTGATTATGAACTCTGAGAAATGAAATATTTTTACGCCTACATCTTCAAGAATCAAAATTTAATATAAATTAAAAATAGAAAACTAATATTATGTGACATAAATTAATACACTTCAATCATCGCTTTTTAAATTAAATACTCCAAAAATAAGTAGTACATTAACAAAAACAATACCCGGAAAATATTTTTAATTATTACTTAACTGGTACTTTCAAAAGTTAATTTGAAATTTAAAATAAAAGGCATTACACATCCGATCATAAACTATCCGGACAAAAACAACAAAGCCAAAAAATTAAATAAAAACCGAAATTGATAGTTCTGTTAGAATGATTGAAAAATATTTCTATGAATAGAGGAAACAGCCAAGATTTCATGTTCTCTGCTTTAAAACGAAATACAAAATATACAAGTCACTCATCCGGCCAGTTTTATTACATAACAGTAAAATGTGGACTTTAAACAAAAATATCTTAAACCCACTGGGCAAGTTTGAAAGAAATATTCTACGACCAATTTTTAAGCCTGTACAGGGTAGCCAATTTTAAAAATGGGGATAGCCTTTTGAGTTTCACAGTGTATTCTGAGCTCTACCCACCAACTAGATCAACCTAACTAAACCGGCTCTCATGCCTATATTATCTGCTTACAATCCCATATAAATCCAAATCACAACTTTTAAAAAGTCAGAAGACACCTGAACCAGAGGTAGATTCCATCGAGTTACCATCGAGATGGTAATGGATGGTTGAATGATTGAAAAGTATTTGGCTAACCTAAAAATTTAAAAAAATTAAAAGTAAGACAGGTCTGGGAAAATCACACTAGAGAAAATATGTCGTCAAGGCAGCCAAAGTACAAGTAGTAGGCTTTTGGGTTCATAACGAATACTTAAACAAAGAAGACAAAAGTGCAAAAGTTTAATTGTTTTCACACTCAGTCTTATTTAAATAAAACTGTGAATTAACCTTGTAATTTGATTAGTTTGTTTATTTGACTATTTTTTACTTAAATGATGCCAAACAATGTTAATTCACAAGTAGTGGAAATTCAGTTTTTGTATGAACAAGGAAGTTGAGTGGGAACTTCAAAAGGTTGCGTTTAAAGTTGAAAATACCGCAAAAATTTGTCGCTTATTTTGTTAGGATTCCTTTATTAAATTGTATAAATAATAATCTTTATGGGAAGCGTCATTTTACTTATATATTTCTTAATGTTTGAATGGATTTAAATGAAATTTAATATGAAGATTACTGATTATCCGAAGAAGGTCGTACACTTATCAAATGATGACTTCAATCTTTTACTGTTTCGTTAATTAACTTTCTATAGCAAACTATCTTCGTAAATTATATGTAAAAAGTCATGAATAACTTATGATATCAGTACAAACTTATGTTTATATTAATGCACTAGGTGGTGGTATGTAATTTAATTTGTAAGTGTTCTTAATTTCTTAATATATTATTTATATTTAATTATTTTTGACTGCAGTAGTAATATTATCATCAGACTCCAGGGCATGATCATGGTTGCACTTGTGAAAGAGATAATTTAAAGATATGAATATATGTAATGCTGTTTTGAATAAACTAAAGAAGTTTGCTTTAAAGTTGTTCCGTATACTATAAGTAGACGGAATAGAACTCTCTTAATACTCACATATTATCTTATTGTTATGATTATGTACACCTAAATGCATTTCTTCCAAAATGTGTAATAATTTCAGATATAATAATTCTGGTTCAATTTGTCGTTCGATATTTCTTTGTTAAATAAAAGTAGAAAATTTGATTTTACTGGGAGTAAGGGAGACACAATTCTCATTTGACGAGAATTGTGTCTCCCTTACTCCCACGATAGATTAAAAATTCTGTGTATATTGAGAGCATAACCATACATAAAAAAACTCGTGAACATTTAGATTTTCGTGAACATATCTAAGTTTGAAATTTAAAAACGTATTTAAAAAGTTGCTGATAGCCAAATCGCTAATAGAAAATAACGCTTGGAAAATCTTCATCAACTATCATCAATCTAATATATACTCTTCCATCATACTAACAAATAATATTTTGCTTTCTAAATATATTAATAATATTAGTCTAATAAAATGCTAATTAGGACCCAAGAATTTTGAAAATATTCCGCAAAATTTAAGTTTAATGTACCTAACCCCTGTTTAATGTTTAATGTAATTAACTTTTTCCGATTACGTTTATATTTATATCTTAATAATTATACTACATATGTACATACTATATAACCTGTGGAAATTCGGAAACTACAACTATCATATAAACAAAGTTGCATGTTGGATTAGTAGTTGTATGATTCTCTAAAAAACAAACATACAAACAAAGAAACAAAAATACGTCTTAATAAAGTTGGTGATATTATAACGTATCTACTATATTATCAGCCCGTGAATAATTTCAGTTTCCTTCGAATAGTTTATTAGATACATTCCAAATACAAACGTTGTTAACTAAATTATAAAATCGTGGTAATTATTTCAGTATAGCATTTATAATTTTTGGCAAAAACACGTCAGCTAGAAAATGTTTGAGAACAAGTTTAATTGTAAAAAAATTAAATACAAGTTAAAATTAGCTTAATATTATTGTGTCATACAATTGTGAATTTTTAGTATTTTTTAAATGTATTGTTATTGCATAATACTGACAATAAATCTTTGACGAATAATATTAGTTACGGAGGGGAAACTTAAAAGAAAAGATTGTTTTTTTGAATATTTTTGAAGAAGTAACTATTTAATACTATGAAATAACATTTAAATGTTGTTTTCATTTCATAAAGTGTTTGAATCTTTTTTTACAAACAATTGACTTACTGACTAAATTTTGCTGTTGTTTGGCGAAAAGATCGCCTTAAATTAGGTCCAGAAGAAATATGAAGCAGCAATGGAGACTTTAATCAACGTCTAATTCGTTTATATAATATATGTTAAGATCCGTCTTTAAAGTAACGAGTACTTACCCTATATTCACTTTTGGCTGCCAATCCGGATTATAAACCACATTATATTCCTATATAAATTTCATCTTTCCTCCAGTACAATGTAAAGTCTCGCACGTAAAATCATTAACGAATTTAATTAATTGTCACGAAGGATTAATATATTGTTATCTGAAAAGATACAAAGATTTAGATGTTCCACACGACGTTGCGAACCATCGACTTTCCGCATTATCTTTTCTTCGCCATTACGTTGAATTAAATTACGCAAAACCGGTGAGGGCCTCTTAAAGCGGAATATGTGTGAGACACGAGTCGTACTAATTCATGGTTCTATGTCATTCTATATGGATATTTGAATTTTGTAGATACATAATAAAACAGAAATATAAAGAATAACTGAATTTGAAAGTTAGATGGTAATACACACATCTTTCAAATTTGATTGACCTAAGTAGAATACACGCATATTTATTTACATACCTAGATATTTAAACATTACTGCACGTAATTCGGGTGCAGTTTGAATGATATTAAAATAATGTAACAGTCCTTAAAAGAAATAAAGTAGTTCTAAAAAAATTGAATAAAATGTTGCGCGTCTGTAAATACTCATGTAATTGAGGTTCAATTTTTTTTTAAATAATTTATTAAAGTAAATTTTAAAATTATCGGAGTAGCACCTTCGTGATAGTACCGTTTATATTCTTCCTAAAGATATAGACTGTCCAAACTGGGAATTATAACAAATAATAACTGAAAGGCTGAAACGCTCTTATTTATTTTATTGTTTTATCACATTTAATACTAAGCAATAGGATCATTCTTTTCAATTAAAATATTTTGAATACAACATGAACGACTCACCTAATATGCCAATATATTATTAGAATGGTAGTAGGATTAAGACAAAAATTTACAAACTACCTATGATTACACAATACAATTATTACGAAACAGTTATACTCATTGAAACGTAGATTCACTCAAGTATACACGACGGTGACCTGTATCGACATGATCAAGATGTTATTAGTAATCGTTAATCCTAGGGCGGTGGAATCGGTGTCGGTATTATAGTAAGGTTTACTGCAAGGCGCTGTTTACAATAGGAAATACAGAATACAGAATAAATCTTTATTTGTTTGCTAACGGAAAGTTTATACTTCACTATTTTTAACGTTTACATCCCACAACATTTTCCGCGGAGTATTTATAAAAAGTATTGGTATAATCTTCAAATCCTTGCTCATATAGCCAACCTTTTTATCACTGCAACAAATGCAACAGTTTAATTTTCTTGAAAGTGCTTATAACACGACTCTCGATCTCGCACAATGAAATTGTAGTGGCAAGCTCACAGCAGCATTACTTCGTGGAGATTGCTATCAGCCGTCTTTTTACTCATACTTAATTGAATAACCAAATCAACCTTAATAACCAAAGTTTCTTTTTGGTATTTAAAAAAAAGTCCTTTTTTTAAATCTTATATATATATATATATATATATATGTATATATATGTATATATATATATATGTATATATATATATATATATATATATATATATACATATATATATTGCCATCTAGTGGAAAATTACAAAAATAAGTTTATACTGAATAACAAACTATTAATAACTTTTTATATTTTTTGCGTACGAGTAGTTACTTGTCAAAGATATAGACGTGGCCGTCGATTAATCAAATAATAGTAGATTTAATTAGTAATTTGATTAGTGTGTAACCTTACTTGGATCCTCAGTAACTTTCGTGCTAAATTTAATTTAAATCAATCGATATATTGAGTAAGACATAACTAACATGACATATACCAAGATAATTACTGCTTATGATGCTAAATAATAAAACAATGGTAAACATATATTATTTCTGTGTCTTCTAACGTCAACAAACAAATGACATTAATTTATTAATAACGTTTTTAATTAGAAACTTATTTGTTTAAAAATCGATTTTCATTAATTTTAAGTTCATTTTTTAATATTATTAATGAAAAATTGTTTTCATATAAACGCACTGTCATCAAAAAACGATAAAAATAAATTAAATGTTTTGTTACACAAAAATTCGCATCCCAAGACTAAGTGTATTTTTAAAAAAATATTGAATTATAAAAATACATATTACTACTGCCAATCGAATGTTTCCTTTGGACTTACTTTATCTAAAGCTGCTTTTCTCCATTCTCTCAATCTTAAAGTAGCCAAATACTTCTCAGAGTCATCCAGCCATTGAATTGATGTTGTATCTCTAGATGGCTTCTGGTTCGAGTTAGGGTTTTGACTGCATGTTAATCTGGTCTTTTCCACGGGTAATCTAGATATCTGAGCCAGTGGATTTGTTGCGTAATTAGTGGAGTACTGAATAATGTATAAAGCTCAAAAGTGTATCTCTCTCTCTGGATCAAAATCGGCAATTAACCCGCGTGGACGCAAAAATTGCTTTTGAAATTTCCCTTTCAAATTTTTCTATCAGTGTTGGGTATCTTTGTTTAAGGTCTACAATCCACTGTCATATAGTAGAACTGTCTGGAGGAATTATTTGAGTATTATATTTTTTAAATTTTACAGCTGATAAAATGAGATTTTAGCCAGTGGAAATGTTTGTTAACCATTTTAATTCGATCTTTACTTTGCTGCACCGCTACCTACCGGTGACACATTGTTAAGCGCGGAAGACGACTTCAAATAATTAAATTGCTTAAGACAATGCCAAACAATAGCCAGTATGCGGCAAACAATGGCTGCAGTCCGCGCATCACAACTCCTCGAATCTCACAGTGTAACTATCATCCTGCGTCCAGTGTATGTTTATATAACATCTAATTTCTATAAAGTCAAGATTGCGGCATTTTATCATGGGCCTAATCTAATATGCCCTTAGCCACTTTTTTGAATTAACAGGTCATTAATATAGCATTAAACAAACCATTCGTAAAATAATTTGCAACTACTATTTCTTGGTCGAGGTCTCAATAGAAAATAGTCAATGATTTTGCACTTTCGACAGCAAGATAGATAGCCTGAAGCCTGCGCATCGCAACGCAGCACCTGAAGAACCCTTTGTCTGCATCCCACGATGGTCGACAGGGAACTGTGGAGCCGTTTTATTGAATCTGTGGTGCAGGGCGCGGGGCTTGCGGAGTATGTGCTATCTCACTCGGCGATCATGCATTCCTGTTGAAGCGATATGTCTCGCCTTTCATATATCGCTCTCCCTCTCTCGGTGTCCCGTTGGTGGTGTATAAAAGTGCATATCGAACAAGTCAAATTTATGCAGTGTTCGCTACCTGAACTCCTGATACATTTCACCGATTTCAACTTCTGACACAGTACTGCTTTAGTACTCTCGCTTCACTTAGTTCTTTAAATTCAATCTTTAGTTTACTTTTTTATTGTTTTTTTATTTGTGGGCAGATATTTTATATCCCTGTTAATGCCAATTATTTCCAATTTTGAATAAATTTTTGAAAGCTTCGATTAAGTAATAACTAACAACAGGCAGCAGCTTTTGAGTATTGTTCTAGTAATACTTTAACCATGACTGTATATATGCGAGTTATCATTCCGCCAGAAAATATATGCAGCATACTTTTAACTTGTTGCTTCATTCTTCAGAACGTTTCTGGATTATTATTTTTGAGGGTATACAATTTAAGAGGCGGTAGTGACAATTAAAGTGTATATTATTTGGTTCCTCTGCTATTTCAATGACTTATTGAATATATTTGGCGTTAATTTTGTAGAAATTCATTATTCACAATTAAATGAAACTACGTGATGTGGTATTATTTCTACTTTCTTTAAGTTCTTTACCAACACCTAGATTTCGTTGTATTACAACATCTTCAAGTGGGATATTAGCAAAGAATCTAATGCTAATATCCCACTCATCTTTGCTATCATATATATCATTTTTTGCTAATATCCCACCTGAAGAGAAGAGAAACCTAGGTCGTGGTAAACAAATTAAAGAAAGTAGAAATAATACTACATCACGTAGTTTAATTTAATTGTGAATTGTATTTCAATGACGTAAAACTTACATTTAAAAAAATCGTCAGTATATAAAAGGTACCATGCTCCATAGTTTCTCTGTAAAATCGTGCTTATCTTTTATTACAATACCAACATGTCACTTATCTCATTACGTATTTGTATGTTTAACTAAACATACAATATTTACGCAAATTTCATTCCATAATAGTTTACATTTTGATACTGAATGGTGCGCGTTTGTTCGAATAGACCTATTCGCCTTGAGGCTGTTTGATATAAATAGTATTGGCGAACATTAGACACATTTAACACTGCTTTTCTGAAAGTTAATTAAAGGAAAAAATGTAAGTATAAATATTATTATATTACAGATATTTATCGGTCAATACACTGTTAATTTTAATTTATCAGCAATTTAAAAGTGTCGCAGCTTTATCATTAACGGCCTAGTGATATACTTAAAAGACGTATAATCAGCCTACTAAAATATTACAAATTTTACGGTAAGTAACGAATTTCTTTAATCGGTTTTGTTTCTTATTAAACAACATAGCTATAGGAGTTAATTCAAGCGCAATTTAATTATTTTGCAAATTAATTGTGTGTTCGGCGCAATTGAAAGTAAATTTTCAAAACCTACACAAGAAATGCAATGCCACGAAATGAGCAGTGATAGTAATTATTTTATTATAAATATCAATTTATTACAACATATATATGACATAGTTTTGCCTTTCCCAGTTCACATTTTCATCGTTAAGAAAAATTACTCCTAAAGATTATACTGATTTAATAATATGCACTTAAACGTACTATAATAAATAATTTTTTTCCGTTGAATTAAAAAAATTAATTATTTTATTGATTTTAACAAATAACGCAAAAATAATGATTGGACAGATATTTCTGTAATGATTATAATAAACCATATTGGCGTTTCCTGGAATTAAAATATATTATAATGTAAATATTTTGTTTATATCAATTTCAGAATGAATGGTCAATTCCAATTGGAAGGTAAAACTGCCTTAGTGACAGGTGCTCTTTCGGGTATTGGCTTGGATACAGTGAAGTTACTTTTAAAAGAAAATATTAAGGTGATTAAAAAATTTAGTTTAATAATGATTTTGGACCCAAAAATAATCATAATCGACTTGATACATATGTGTAATAAAATAAATATGAAAATAACTTGTTGTAATGTTCATATCAATATGATATGATCGGGGCTTTCATTAAAGTTACGTACTTTGTACCTGATATAAATTACTTATTTACATAGAAAATAAATCATTGACTACTTTCTATTGAGACCTCGACTAAGAAATAGTAGTTGCAAATTATTTTACGAATGGACTATTTAATGCTATGTTAATTAATGATCTGTTAATGACCTGTTAATTAAAAAAAAGTGGTCAAGGGCATATTAGATTAGGCCCATGATAAAATGCCGCAATCTTGACTTTATAGAAATTAGATGTTATATAAACGCAACGTTAAAGTCGTGGCCATATAGGACGACGATAACCCTTCACCTTGATAAAATTTCACGTTTTTTTTTAATTATGCAGGAACTTAGTAAAGTTAGTGGCGATAACTTATCAATATTAGCATTTGAAGTTGAGTCAAAGTTCTAAATTTAAGATGCTGTCCACTGTAAGTATGTATATAATAAATTAGTTTTTTTTCTTTGTATCATGCCTACGTACACAATTAACGTAATGCATGGTGCACTGTTCTCTTCAATTTGAGAGATAAATATACAATTAAATAAATCTACGTGATATTGTATTATTTCTACTTTCTTTAATTTCTTTACCTCCTACGACCTACTTTTTACAACATCTCCAGGTGGGCTATTAGCATAGATCGGGTTATTAACAAGAATCTTTGCTAATAGCCCACCAGAAAATGTTGTACTACAACGAAACCTAAGTAGTGGTAAAGAACATAAAGGAAGTAGAAATAATACTACATCAAATGAAACTACGTTCATTTGATTTTAAATAATGAATTTCTATAAAATTAACGTCAAATATATTCAATAGATATGTATACATTATAATGTCAAAGTTATTTTAGGAGTTAATTTAAGTACTTTATACAAGTTGGTCGACTATTTGTCGTAAGCTAGTAGAAGTTACTTAGCTATGATAATTTTCCTTTTAATTTCTCGTGCCCAATAATCACTTTAAATTTTTACCACTTTGAAGATTAATATTTCGTAAAAGGTACCTGCTTTCAAATAATTTTTGTGACTTACCCCTAAATATTTTTAAAAAATCTGTTTAACAATACCTGACATAACGGGGTATGCGAATAAAATAAATTCACCCTTATTTTACACGTTGGAGAGGTAACCTAAAAACATTTTTTTATTTTATTTCGTGACATTGTAGGCGTTACAACTATGTACGGGCATACTCAATATTAACTTTATAGCATTAATCGTCTGCGAGTACAACGGCTCTCACATACTGATGGACAGACAGATGGACGTGGCAAATTTATAAGGTTCCCTAATTTTACTATAGAACCCTAAAATGAGTATTAGTTTAATATTTTACTGGTTTCATATAAACATCAATACTTTAATATCTATTTATTTTACCTATGTGCACTTTCCAGGAAGATATTTAGTACTAACTTATTGTTACAATTATGTGGGAATTTCATTCCCTCTTTAATTTTCAATTTTTTGTAGATTGGTCCCCTATAGTACATAATTTATCTGCTACTATAACTTCTGTTTACAAATTTCTGATTTTTCTGGAAATTGATGAAACAAACCGTATCTACTTTGTATTAATGATCAACCCTTATTTTTGTAGTACCGCTAGGTTGTAGTCAAATCCTACTACTATTTTTTAGATTTATTCACAATGCATGACTTGCAAGATGACAATGTCCGACCTTGTTCATATTATAATCGAAATGAAATATTTCCTCCATTGACACATGGAACGCAGGTATAAATCTGATCAGAAATTGAACCAGATCGCTCCGGTGGTTAATAGGACTTTGATCTGTGTAGACTAATTTACAAATTGTCAAAACCTATGTCATATCTCTCTTAATGGCTAGTTACTGTAACTAGCCATTAAGGGTTCAGTAATTATATTTTCTATTTAAGTAACAACCCCGTGTATATTTTTCACAATATGTTTTCGCCTAAGTTTAGTTAGGGAGTTGTTTAACAATTAAATATAGCTTAATTACTAATTGAACTGATTTATTAATTGATCTAAACTGGTATACTAATTGAACTGATCTAAATAGCTATTTAACAAAATCTGTGTCTGATCTCAAGAAATGTATCACTTTTATGTTCGTTCACAATCTTGATGAAAATTTACCACTGATGGGAATTACGTCACCAGCCTGCATTTTCTTATCTTCTTTTTATTTATCATTCTTAAAAATCTTTACGTGTAATCACTTAAAAATCTTTACATGTAATCATATCTCCCATCTAATTTTAGCTCAAGGCCTCGAACGTAAAACCAATCCTGTAATGAATCTTCTATTGTCCTTGCAATCAGAACTAGAAAAATATATTTTTGTAATGAATTGGTTTCACGTGTCTGGGTTGAAAATACATCTAAAATCCCGTTACTGTCCTAATTCATTACTCATTTTTTTTCCATGTATATACAGGATTTTAGTTAATTAATATAGCAAGTTTTTTTTCAATCCCTCTCAAAAATATAAAATAAAATTATTTACATGTTCATTCGGGGTTATAATACGTAAAAACCATTTTGCTTTTTAATAAGATTTTTTTTATTTTATCTTCATTGCATTTAAACGTTCCTTTATCATTAACAGCATGTAAATGAAAAACAAATAGGAAAAACATTGAATAACCAGTATTACACGGATAATTTTTCTATCTCCGAAATAATACTAGTATCGCTTTTACAAAGTCATGCAGTCAGATGTGTACGCACTGCGTCCTTAACCCTTGCATTAACGTTGAAATAGTTTATTTTAGAACGGGATAATATGAAAATAACTGATTGCAATCGTCTTATTTTGTATACAAATAACCATAAAATGCTGACTAATTTAAGCGGCAGATGTGTATGCACTGCGTCCTTAACCCTTACATTAACGTTGAAATAGTTTATCACGAGAACAGGATGAAGTACGAAAAAAATATTGATTATAATCATCTTATTTTGTACTCAAATAACTATGGAATCCTGGTTAGTTATAAATAAGACATGAATCAACGCATATTATTTCCATTCAGGGAATAGTTCTATTGGACATAACTACAAATGATGGTTTGGTTAACGAATTGAAACAAAATGGCAACGATACGGACATACTGTACATACAGTGTGATGTGACCAACCCCCAGGAACTTAATGATGCATACACTGCCGGCTGGAACCATTTTGGCTACATCGACATAGGCATACACTCGGCTGGTATTTGGAATGAAAGGCAATGGCGGCGAGTGATAAACACCAATGTAGTAAGAGCTCACTTATATATACTGAATTTTATTTTGTAGAGGCATATAAAATAGAATTAACAAAAAAAACAAATTGTATACATTTAGTTACAATAATTTTAGTATAAAAAATATTTATATTTAAAAATTTATAAATATTAATTTTACACAATGTAAATGTATTGCAATATATTGTATACTATAACTTTCACAGACGAAAGACATGGTACGTAAGTCAAAAAATATGAGATCTAGGATAATCGCTGTAATTTTCCAGTTAAATTTAGTATTGTTTTTCATGATTTCCGTCTTAGCAGTTTGAAATATGGGTATATGTTTATTGTTAAATTTTTACATTTTTTTTTTAATGTCTTTTTAAAATTGTTTGAAATTATGAAAAAAAATATTTTATTATATTTTTGATATTATATTTTATATAATATCAAAAATGAGTATTTTTAAAAAGATACGTGAGTCAATAAAATGTAATAGTATGCTTATTTTCAAGTTTCTGTATAGCTTGAGAAAATCGACTGTGAAAATAGGAAAATATTAATGTTAAAAATCAAAACCTAGAATTATCACTGCATTTTTCCTAAAATCATTGCCTGGACATCAAAAAATCTATATTTTTTAGTAGTTTTAAATGAAATGGTTTCTGAAACAATGAGTGTGCCAAAAGTTTTTTGTATATTTTTCAGTATATCTACAATTTATAAGACCTAAGGGTAAAAAAAATTGTAAAAAAGTTTTATACCCTTAAATACCCTTTCAAATGATACCCCACTCCATATGAAATTTAAAAAAATATGTGCTTATTAAAACGTTTTATTACACTACCTCATATCAAGTTTCCACGTCAAGAGATTTCGGAGAAAAAGGGCTGTGACGGATATAAGATAGACGCGCGAGGGTTCCGTATTTCCTTTTAAGGCACGGAAACCTAAAAATTGTGTCATTTAATTGCTATCCCCAGGTCATATTTTAATAAAAATTTCACTGACTCGTGAAATATTTCATTCAGCTCTTACTGTTACCTTATTTAAAACTCAATTCTTTTCGATCTACACGAGTAAAATTGTCTTTAGTTACACGTTACATCCCTGAGCAACCTAGAGCCTAATATAGGGTGACCATATTGCCATCTTGCGGAAAATTATAAAACTATAATTATTATAGTTGCTTATAAAAGTAACAGATGTCACTATAGAACATTTAAGTAGTTTTAATATCAACAATTTTGGTCCTTGAAAAAGTGACCAAGAATAATATTTTTGTATGGGTGATAATTTAGTAGATAAGTTTAAAAAAAATTCTTGGAATGAGATTGAAGTTACTTTTTCTTCTTCTTCTAATCTTTTTCTTAATTATAATAAATTTAAATAACAAAAAATGCCCTTCAAAATTGTATTTGTGCACTCCAACTAAATGTTAGTCTTTCAGAAATTCATGTAGTAATGAAGACACTTACAGATGGGCGTAATAGAGGGGAGCATGTGGCTGCGTAGCAAGATGCGCAAAGACCACAGTGGCCATGGTGGTGTTATCTTGAACCTGTCGTCGGTAGCGGGTATCGATCCAAACAAGCCCTTATGGCCCATTTATGCAGCCAGCAAATTTGCCGTAACAATATTCACAACAAATATGGGGGTATATCAGTGTTTCTGTTTTAATAATCACAATTTTTCGCTATATTTATATTATCATTTATATAATATTTAATAATTTTAAAGTAATATCTCTATATATTAATACATGAAGAGAAAACTTTGTACCTTTTTAAGCATATTACGCACACGGAGGGGTATGAGGTTTGGCACAGTTAAAGTTTATATAGAGAAGGAGTGCCGAGAGCTAACATTGATATATATATATATATATATATATATATATATATATATATATATATATAATATGTGTTGCAAATACATAAATTATAAATACATAATAAGATTCATTGCTTACATTCAATAATGAAAGATTCATTGTTTACTTCGTACTGTCCGTGTCAAACATATAATAGTCTGTGGTCAAAGAGTAGCACAGAGTAGAAATTGTCGCCAAACAATTTTAAAATTTCGGATTGAATTAATAAGTTTCAAGCTGTGAATTTTGTATGGTTTTCAATGTACATTTTTCAATAGTCTGTCAACTGATAGTGTATATCAAGGTAAAGAAGCGTTTATTTTGTACTTTGTATACATCCGTTGCAAAAGGAAAATTTTTGAATTGACTTACTCACGCCTACATATTAGCATTTTCAACAATAAGATAAGTACATTTTATTAATTAAATTAATTCCTGTTTCGTAGTTTGGAGTTTTAGTTTCAAATTAAAACCCGTATACTTTTTGATAAGAGAACCTCAAAAACGATCAGATATAAAAATTTAATGAATTGCGGTCGAATTTCAAACACTGGGCGACTACTAGTAAATATTGATTGACAAATTTAAAATCAGTTATCAATTAGACTTCGATCCAGATTTACAAGAATCAGAAATCGTTTGGTTTTTTCCCTGTCTACTAAATTGGCGACATGAGTAACACGTATGGATAAAAATTTATAAAGTCAGATCAGATTCACAACTTATGTCTAACTAACGTCAAAATTCTAACTAGTCCTGATCAATATCTAATATTATAAATGGGAAAGTTATTTATCTCATTTTTCAGCCTCTACTACTGATTTCCATAAAATTTTGCACATACGTAATACATTTATTTCAGGAATAAAACTTGTTATTTTTTGTAATAAAAGAAACATCCCCTAATGGAACATAAGCAAGAGCGGAAAAATATAAATATGTGACAATACATCAGGGTAACAAGGCAGTTTCGATTCTTTTTACATCAAAACTTTTCTTCCTCAATACAATCAAATTCAATGTTTTTGTACATAAAAATTGCATTAACGTATAAATATTTATATTAATTTATATTTAAAACTGACTTAAAATTTCTTTACCATTTTCTCGTATACCTAAACAATCATAATAAAAAAACTAATAATTCTGATTACCGAAATTCAAAATAAATATTTTTTCTTTAGCATCCTATTCACTACGAAATGACTGGTGTAAGATTTCTAACAATATGTCCTGAACTAACGGAGACACCGTTGATCAAAAATATGGACACAATAGATAAAGGAATTGAATCAATGTTTAGAGAGTTATATGAAAAGCGCACTGTTTTACCGTAAGTTTTAAAATATTCACATATATTTTGACTGTTCAATGTGTAAATTAATAAATCTATTTTTATATTTGCAATTCCCAAAAAACAGATATTTGTTGATTAATACGAATAGCATACAAAAGTATTATACATATAAACAAAATGTTATCAAATTAGCGTTATCATTTTCTTTTTAATTTTCGATCTCTTCAATCTCAAACCAGAAACTAATGACTCAAAAAATGCTTTGTTAGTTAGCGGTGGGTTTCCAATATTTTTAGCAAGATTTACAAGGGCAAAGATTGATTGCCACTAGCCGCAAATAGAATTGGCTGTAAATACAATGCTTGATATAAATACAAATGGCCATAATTACAACTATTTTATAACGTGTAATAAAATATCGGGCAAAAAAACGTTACATATATATGTTAACATGCATAAATATGTATAAGAAACAAAGCTTTCTATTATGTCTTGTCATTTTATCTCTCATTATTATTTTTTACAAATAAAATGTATTTTGACCGAGAGTATTAGATAACCGAAATATCTTTCTAATAGATTAAAATGTAACAAAAATCAAACAAAGAGATCTGAGACCCATAGTATCCGTAATACAAATTTATATATTTCGCGCACATATTATATTCCATATTTATCTCGCTATAGTTCGTTTAGTAAATTTACTAATTTTACTATTTTCCCTTTCCTTGTATACATTAATTTCCGACGGAATAACAATTGAAACGCTTAATTGATTGAATCATAATCTATTCTCGTAAAAATTCTCAATTTTATATTTTAAACTAATTTAGCGATATCAACCGAAAAATTAGAAACAAGAAGCAAAAGAAAATAATGAAAGGAAGTATATAACAAATAGAAATAGTAATTTATATATATATGTTCGTAATAAAATAGTCTTGTCAACAGTAAAACAAATATTTATAAACAGATTAAATTAAAAAAAATGTCAACTATTTTATTTTATTTAATTAAATAAAAAATTACTATTACTATTATGCTATTATGATTTTAGCCAGGTCTAATTATAATATGCAAAAATTAGCTTATTAACAAAATTTGTATAGACCTTACAATGTATGACATACTTAATATATGACATTACGATACACTTGAAATTAGCAGTAAAACGTATGATATTCATTTATTTATATACAGAATGCATATGAATATTAAATTTCGTTTCAGAGTCAGCGAAGTATCAATGGCTATAGTGGATATGTGCAAAAAGGTGGAATCGGGGAAAATTTGGATGTGGGATAAGCAAGGACTAAAAGAGTTTTTACCGACGGATATACAATCAAAAAATATTTGAAAATACAATGTAATACCTATAAAACTATGCTGTTACATTTAAAACTATCCTGTTATATATAATCTCTCCACAAATTTATTCTAATTTCCAGATCGCTATCACAAACTACATTAAGTTTCTTATATACGCAAGATAATACTTTAAGAAAAGTTACGTATTTAAAAAAGAAACCGTGAAAATTTACACTAATTAATTTTCAACTTGTATTTAAGCACTTGTCGATTTTCATATTTCATGGATAATAATTCCATTACTTCAAAAAATAATGTAAGTAATACAAGTTTTGTAAACAAATTTGATAAGTGAAATGTAAAAAGTTAAATTTGACGACTGACTGCCACCCACAAATAGTGTTCTTTGTTGTAATTTGATTTCGTTCACTTTTTAATTTACTCCAATATCTGGTATAGTACATTTTAATTTTTTCCTTATAAATCAAGAAAAAAATTGACATCTTTTTATTATATTTATTACTGAATCTCAATGAAAACTAATGGCATAATTTGACAAGAAATATGCATAATTAGGTGTATCGTACACCTTATTATGCATATTTCTTTGATATGAAAGCTAAACTAGAGTTATAAATAGAAAATTAATAGTTTTTATGTTTATTTTTAAATATATTACGGGACAGGTAATTCTTTTCACAGGCCGTTCCGATTCATAATGACGTAAAACTTCGATAAACTAAAAAATAAGATACTTTGAAAATCAATCCTTTTCATGACGTTAAGCGGCAGTGACCTGCTGTAAAACGTTATTTAATATACAACCTTCGAGTGAAAGAAGGTATATAAATGACTACAATCTATTTTCAAAAATGTTATCAACTCCAGCATATTATCATATTTATTTTTATTGAGCCATACAAATACTTCGAAGGAAATAATGCTAAAAATGTTAGAAGTTGGTTTCACAAAATGTCTTTCCTTAAATTGAGAGAGGATTAATGTTATATCAGACAAAACGACGGTGATATAATTTTCTTCGATGCCCTAAAAAGAACGGTGAAGGCCGTTTTTCAACATTAAGAACGTCTAAGGAATTATTGAAGTTCAAAATAGAAATTTTGTTACAAAATTATCATATTTTCCACATTTCTTTTCTCGTCTAAAATACCTTCATAGCATGCAATTCGATTCTGTTATGTTTTATGAGGATAACATTTAACCATCCAATAGTTACGATGATAATAGTTTTTATATGATGATAATAGTTTTTAGTCATTTGGATAAACTATATGGGTATATGATGATGATCGTTTTTAGTGAATTGGCTAAACAATTTGGTTTATGTCAAACCCTATACTACCATAAACAAAATTTTATAAATATTTGTATTATAATACTAATACTAACCTTTCCAACATAATGGAGAAACTAATAAACCAGAGCCCTCGAGAAGCACGAGGTCAGATTTGTGACCATTATTAGTTTTATCATTTGATGAGTATGAACAGAGATTATCAATGTGACATGTAAGAACAAGACTTTAGATAACGTATTGCGAAGTAATCTTTATGAATGATAATAGTATATTCGTATAAAATCATATGTAATGTCGTGCAAGGTGCTAAATATTTACTTCTTCTAATTATAGCGAAGATTATTGAAAACATGTTATAGATAAAAAATTAGTAATATACCAAAATTTTGACGTTTATAATAATGTTTTTCTTTACTTTATATTCCATAATATTATATATTTTAGTAAAAGGAGATATCTTATCGTATAAGCAATCAAAAAATCAGCGTAAAATTTTCATTTTACGCAAAGATACGTTATTGAAAGGAAATACATATTGGACGTAACCAGAAATTTTCTTTTTAAAAAAAATTGCTTAATTTATTAAATTTTTATTATAAACAATAAGTAATCGAACTTAGATTCATAACAATATGTCTTAAACACTTTTGGTCGAACTTTTTACCTCAATTTTGCATGTAAATTAAAATTGAAGTTAATTTTCATCCGAAAACCCATTCATTCAAAAAATATATATATTTAGTAATCTATTTCTGCAAAAGTTTGATAATGTGATATATTAAAAGCTCGATAATAAATAACACGAATTTTCACCTCATTAAATTAAATTATTTAATTAATCGTGTTGCGGTTTTTTGTCAGAACCAATTTTTTTTCCTTTCTCATGAATCGCACCCATCAAAAATGTATTAATCCACTTAATATATTCCGTATGTAATACACTATCAAGTGTATCATATGGGCTTTATGAAAATCAAAGGAAAGCTCCACTGATAATTTTTCAGTATTACATATTAATTGAATGAAATATTTAATAAAGACTGTTTATTCAACTCTAAGTAATTGTAGGGTATGATGCAGTGGGTTAAGTTATGTTTTCTGACCCTAGAGTAGTTTATAGCAATTATTTCTGTCAAGTCTTGCCTTTTTTCATACAAATTGCGATAAAATAGAATGCTCGAAAGTTATTTATTTTTGTTAGAATTGTATTAACAAACAGCGTGTGTTTACTTACATAAATAAAATTGTTTTTTACTATATACAACTACATATACTATATACACTATTATTATTAATACTTTTTTACTATATAGAACGATTTTTTAATATATACAACTGTAATATGAGTATAAGTAGTCGTTTTTGTTCAATAAATTCGAATTTCTTAATAATTTATTTAATTATAATGGTATCCATGAGGTAAAGTCTACGTGGATGATTTGGGAAAAAGCTTTTTCATATCATCAAATGATTATAGGCTCCTAATTGTATAAGGTGTTCGCCTTTTTCATAACGTTGTCCAATCTACATTTTTTACACAATTACTTAAGTGATGAGAGTTTCCACCGATTTTCACCTTAATATCGCCCATAGAAGCCTATTTCTCAAGCAGAGCCCGGATCCCCATATCTGAATTTCCGGTAGCCAATTTTACACCGTCTATCTTGGACGCAGTATGGAAAAACGTCGACAAAACTAAATACCAACTATTCGAAATCATGAATTGTCTACATAAGGTCAACTTTCTGTGAACACAAATGTATTATTAAAACTTAGTAATGGTGATACTCAGTTTAGAAAATATGCAGAATGAGAACTGAGTTACAAACTTTCTGTTTTCTACTATTTCTACTATATTCAAACTTTCTGGTATATAATATTTTTCAATGTTTATGTACTCAAAATATAATAATATTTTTTCATAGTCAATGATAAAAAAGTACGTATAGATATATAATCTGCTTTTTTACGGTTACAATGCGAATGGTCTAATGGCAAAATTGAAAAATATTACAAACCAATCAGAATACCGTAATAACTTCGGCAACCTTTATAATTTTCACTTTTTAAAAGCACCACGGACATGGTAAAAATTTATGTCCTGAATATGTCTATAATTAAAATAATTTCTTTCATAAAATTGTCAAAAAGCTCCAATTGTCGATATCCTGACCATCGACAATCCGCTATTGAAATCAAGTCCTTCTAATGACCTGTAAATGCAAACAACTTTGAGAAAAAATTCCAAAAATAAATTTAGGTGACCAAAAAATACATTTTTGCAAAATGTATTCAAATATTTTCAAAATTATTTTGACCTAAGAAGAAAAAAAAAGAAAAAAAATTGGGTCTGATAAAATTTACGATATACATAAGAAAGCATATGATATTCTAATAAAATTTTATATGTAAAGAAAGTCGGAAAAATAATATTAAAGGATTTGAGGTGTGGTCGTTCATGACAATGGATATATGGTGGCATTTATTAAATAAGGGAAGACCGATATGAATCGGATCATGTTATCGTATTCGAGGGTTATAAAATAAATTTACTTTGCTATTAATTCTATTTCTAACTGTAATTAAGTCATCGTGTATTGTTTTTAAAGGAACAGTTAAAGACTTGTATTAAATATAAGTCTTCTTAACTACAATTAAATGAAACTACGTGATGTAGTATTATTTCTACATTCTTTAATTTCTTTACCACGATCTAGGTTTCGTTGTATTACAACATCAAAGTAAGGACAAGGTAATACACTAATTCTACATATCTCCGGTGTATTCATATATTTATTTATTTATTTCTTTATAAATATATTACCGATAATAAGATATGTAGAATTAGTGTTTTACCTTGTCATTACTTTCAAATACCCTTGCTTTTGTATAAATATATTACCGATAATGAGATATGTAGAATTAGTGTATTACCTTGCTCTTACTTTCAAATACCCTTGTATAAATATATTACCGATAATAACTTCCATTTAATTTTATTACATACACCGTAAAATTTGCATTATATAACTTTACATAATAACAACAATTGAATTTATTACCCTCACTAAAATACTGTTATATTGTATAACTCTCGGTAATATATTAAAACCTACTTTGCGCCCCTGCAATAAACTCACTAACATAAACAATGGAAAAATCCGCACAAACCAGGCTTCCGCTATTGTGTTTGAAACATAAATGCTGTTGCATATAAATACTGTTGTTGAAACATATAAATAATGTTGTTGTTAACATATAAATTCATGGACCAATTAGAACATTACATTTGTGGAATTAAATTACGATTTATTTAAATAACTTGTTTAAATATAAGTCACAAATAAACTGTCTTTGCTAATTTCTATACCTATCAGCACACTTCCCATAGCAACATTCCTCGTAACCATTACGTTGAAACTAATTTTCTAACGACAGAACAACTTTTCTTTTGCACCATATTTTATTTTTGCATATTTCAAACATCAATTTTTGCACAATAAAAAATATGTGTATAATGTTTGCAGCATAAAAATTAATAAATTACCCCAAACCAAAACTTCCTTATAACTATAATAAGGCAAGTTTGAGTGTGGGGTGATTTTATTACTTTTTATGCTGTGAAACTATGAAATGTAAAATAAATGTTTTACGTAACTAACATCTAAAAGACCTATATAAAATTCAATTTATCTTTAACTGAAACCCTAAGGATGGGTTAACATGAAATGGGATGACATGTTGGGATAACATTAAAAAACAAACAGAAATTTCAACGTAAGTCCTTAGTGAAACACAAGGATATTTTAAGTATATACCGTACATCGCGCCAAAATTAATATATAGAATGTCTAATTCGATGGCGATCGTCGCCGGCACTAACATGTCAGTAAAAATAAAATATTATTTATGGCGAATGAAGTGAGAAAAGCATGACGAAGATAGGTTATGATCGACTGTGATCCACTTTACACGATGCTTAAAATATTATCAAAAAACATCGGTCGCTTTGCTCTATCCTACTACATCACTTATTCATTAGTGTAAGGTACTAGAAACGTTAAATATTTCAATAAGGTAAGGTAACAAGGAACGTTAAATATTTCATTAAATAATTTCTAACAAAGAATTATAACAGTAAATTCCCGGGGGTACTGAAACCAATTTTGAAACGAATTTTCTGAAGACGGAACAACTTTTCTTTTACACAACATTTTCAGATTGGCCTTTTTTTATTGTGCAAACATTTACATCATAAAAATTAATAAATTACCCCAAACCCAAACTTCCTCATAACTATAATAAGGCAAGTACGGCCATATAATTCCAGACACACTTTACCACTATGTAATTCCAGACACATACAGAAAAATTGTTGAAGAGTCACGTCTTGAAAATTTAATTATTGTAGTATCGTCATTTCCTCTGTTGATTATATTTATATTTGTTTTATTAGTTTAATTTCAGCTTAACTCTAGTATTATGCAGATACACAAGCAAATACTTTTTAAGACAATTTCATAATAATATGATTCACATTTCATTCGATATTTTTTGACAGTGCAAAATTCTTTCAACAAACAGCTTCTCATATTTGGACGTGTCAAATTAATGTAATTTTACTTTTACTGAAAAGTACCGTCAAAACGAAAAGTGATAGGACATCACCAAAACCCGAAGTTTAGGACCACCAAAATTTCCGCAACCAAGAAATAAAAACAAAACCCGTATAATTTCATGCATTTATCCGTACATTACTATATAATAATTTTCAATCAAATATAGTGGTAAAAATGCAACAAAATTGGTAGTAGTGCTGTTCTCTCTGAGGAACTCAGTGTTTGAACTATAATAAAATAAATGCCACACAGCACTCCAAAAAAAGGAAAAAGCATTTTCCTGTTTCAGCCAACGGCACGGCCAGAGCCAACTGAGAAAAGACCTAAGTCCATCATTCCAGATCTGCTCTCTTAACATAATAGACAACAGAAAATCTAAGGCAGAGTACCTAACAAATACTGCCACCAATAATAAAATAAATTTCATACTGCTCCAAGACTCACACTGCTAATCCTCTGCAGCTCACTCTTAAAGGAGACAACCCTGGGTCATACATAATTGGTGCTACATAGCACGTTTAAAACGGTGTCTTCACTAACGTGTTTAACACCCTGGCCCCGTCTTTGTCCCGATTTTCAAAACATTAAACCAGGAAAATATCGCCTTCATTGTCATCCAAGTCGTAGAAACAGAAATTTGTGAAGTCTATAAACCCCCAAATTGCATATGGTCTCGCCTTGAACTACTAAACTTTGTTCATCGGTCTGTACTCGTGGGCGACTTCAACAATAACTACACGTACGGGTGGTATAAAAAGAACGATATCAACGGGGATACCATAGTTACCTGGGCAGTTGAAACTAATTATATTAGTTCCTTATGTCAGGAAATGGAGGCAATAACGTGATAAAATATATTTTTGCGAAAATGAGTATCATCCTTATTTCTCAATAATCCTTACATATTATGGACTCAGACACATAATTCAGTCACATGACTCAGACAATAGAAACACAAAATCCTGTAGATGTGACGCAAAATAGCGAATGACAAAATGTGTCGTGATAAAACAAAATAAAAAATTAAGGCATGGTGGATACAAATTTGATTCAAGATACTGAGTAGATAAAAATTTGGTTCAAAAATAAGAATTAAAAAATCTGCAAAATCGCAAAGAATGAGTGCGGGCTTGATATAAGCTTCCTGAAATTAGACATTTTCTGCAATATAAACATTTACAAGTTCTACACTACCTGGCTAAAATCCACTTAACTTGGTTAAAAGTGGGCTTGTACAACTTAAAGAAAACAGCGAGGGTTTAAAACAATATGTGGCTAATAAAGTGTAGACTCAGAGAATGCTGGAAATAAGGACAACGGTGAAAGTGATGCTGTATAATAAAAAAATATTCTCCTACAGAAGAAACGTAACGAAAACTAGTAGATATTGCATATGACTAAAAGATATAAATTAGTATATATTTTGTACAACACTGATTTTTTCAATATCATATAGTAAATACGAATATAGTAGGTACAAACATTTCCATACCTTTATCCAATGTGCAAGAACTACAGAGTCACCTTCAACAAATGGGTAAAGAAATATTGGACAAGTTTTGTATTTACTAAGGTATTAATATCGCTGTCTAACCGGTATAAATATTTTATATTTATACATAAATCAGTTATTAACAAACCTGTCCTCATCATAAATCACTTATGAACAAACCTATGCTCACCTAGTTGCCAGATTGTGGATGGAAAATGTGTTGCTCAAGGAGAAAAGCGAGGATATAAAAATCGTGCGTTTTCATTGCAAGTTACATCGAAAGATAAACTATTACCTATGACAATCTAGTTGTTAGATTGTTAGTAGAAAAAGAGATAATCAAGGAGAAAGCTGAGAATTTAAAGGAGTCGTCGGCTTTTATTGAAAAATAACATTGAGAGAGAAAGTAAAGCTATATAACAAAATGCTAAGGTGGAAAGGAAGGTAATGTGTTACAAATATTATGAACTAGGACATTTTCAGAGTGAATGCAAAAGTAATGTAAACACGATAACTTGTTCGACGAGTAAAAGTAAACAAGACAAAATATTGAATATATTTGGCGTTAATTTTGTAGAAATTCATTATTCACAATTAAATGAAACTACGTGATGTAGTATTATTTCTACTTTTCTTAAGTTCTTCAACGTCTTTTAAGTTAGTCAACGACCTAGGCTTCGTTGTATTACATCATCTTCAGGTGGTTTATTTGCAAAGATACAACTTATCTTTGCTAATAGCCTACTTGAAGATGTTGTAATATAACGAAACCTAGGTCGTGGTAAAGAACTTAAAGAAAGTAGAAGTAGTACTACATCACGTAGTTTCATTTAATTGTGAAGACAAAATATGTTTCTATGGCAATCAAAATGGATATTTCAAAAGTGAATGCCATTTTAAAAAAATAAGGAAGGTAACGCATTTATGGTGCTTGATGTGAGAGATAAATATTTTAATACACACAAGTATCTAGTAGCCCGTGATATAAGCAAACGTGTGTACTGTGGTAAATTGGGGTACTCGATGGCAAAAAAACTCATGCATCTAAATATGCATTAGACATAGACGGCACTATGCGAGTATACGACGTTGTCAATAGTTAGAGGTTTCAGTTATTTTCTTTTTACCAAAAGAAATAATAAAAAAGATAATATCCGAAATTTCGTAAGTAAAGCTGAGAATTTTATTTAAAATAAAGTTCTATTAACCCGGAAACCGGAATGGACTCGGATACCTAAAAAAAACTAACAACTTAAGACACTTTAACTTTTAAAAACTACAACTTAACTTTAAAATCAACCAACTAATTCAACCTAATTATAAAAATTACAAACCACACTTCAACATGTAAAAAGGGACAATTTTAACGTTTAAAAACTAACAACTTAACTTCAACGTTGGTTTTCAAGTGAATATAGTAGCTTATATGTTAATAGAATGTGAGAAAGTAACGAAATTGAGAAAACCCATTGAAATTTAGACAAACAAAACCTTTGATTTAAATACCTTAAAGGTGTTTGATACACCTACAGTTGTTTACGTTCCAAAAGAAAAAGGCACTAATGGAATTCGAAGAGAATTATAGTCAGATAAGAGTAGGATTTTAAAGGTTACAGAAAATGTTTCATGCTTACAGAATATGTTCAAAATAACACCATTTAGATAAAAAGGGATGCGTTGTTCGTGTAGTAGAAGAAGGACAAATATATGAACTCAGTAGCTTTATTGGAGGATGATACTTAATGTATTTAGATGATTTGGAGCTCACCTATGAATAACAAGTCGATGATTTATGAGAGATTTAAGTATTAATAAGTTAACAGATAGAACTAAAGTGAATCTGTAAGAACTACGCTCAAGAGATGAGGTGTTAGACAATAATGATCCTGCCAGAACCTTATAGGTGAAAAGTAGATCTATTCGAAATTTTATTGGTCTAATAATATTTTTATATGAAAATGAATTAAAAATTTACCAAGAGGCAATGTAAGAAAAGTTTGGGACTTTGAATAAAAAAAACACTTGCACTCTGAAATATTTATAAATGCATAAATTTGTACGGCACTTTCACAGTGCGGGTTCTACTCGTACGTGAAATGATTTTTCTGTAGCTACAAGTTGATCTGACCTTTTTATCTATTGTTTGTTAAGGGAGAAATAAATATAAATGTGTAATTTTCTAAAAGATACATATAGCAAGGGTAAAGTTTTGTCGAATTAAAAATGTCATTTTACTGTCTAAAAATCTCCTAAACGCCGAAATGACCAGTTAGATATATTGATAATGAGAGACGATTTTGTAAGCTTATAGTTTGTTAATGTACGAAATGTGAGAGTTTTGTTAATGAACGGAGTAAGAACTCTGAGCATATTAAACATTTAATGCATGGGAATAATACTCTTATTAATGGTACTAACAAACAATTATTAGTGAGCTAAAATCATTGCTAAATAAGGAATTTAAAATGAAGGATTTGGATATGGTAGCAGATTTCCTAGGTAATAATATGAAACTATATTTAAAGAATGAGGTAACTGAATTAAGTAAAAAAGCATCTTCGGAAAATATTGGATACCTACATATATTTATAAACTTTAGAATTTAGTTATTGGAATGTAATGTTTGTATGATAATTAAGAGTGTCGAAAATAAATGTAGCATATGATAGACTCTCTGATATTTTACTTGTACGGTACAAGACTAAATATTTGTGGAGTTATCTAATTTGTCTTAAAGCGAGCATATGATAAACATAATGATGAATGAGATATTAGTGGTTATTATAATGCCAACTAGGGAGATAAATAGAAGTACCGGAGGTTCGCTTCAAGTTATGCTCATGATTTTTAATTTACTTCATGTTGAATTTCTTAGTCATCAGAGAAACACTCTTCTGTAAGTTAATCTTTTATATAATCTGAATATACAGGAAATTGTATGAGTGCTAGTGAAACTTGTTGTTCTTAACCAACCTAAAAAAGAGTATTTTCAATTCGACCGTGATTCGTTTGACTGAATTCTGATGCTGCAAATAGACTGCTAGCCTAAATTGGACTTTTTATCAAAAAGTCTGTAGTTGAATTCCGGGCTCCAACTCCTCCTTTCTGATGGTGTAGGTTTACGATCCTCCTAAACTGTAAGATTTCAGGATCTACTGTTTCCAAAAATAGTATTGTAGGTCTGAAGCCGAAACTCTGGCATTGTACCCAGATTTGAACTGTTTCTCTTGAGTTCTGATGCTGCTGAATTACTGGTTTCCTAAATAGTGAGACTTGTAGTCTACTGTTTTTAAATTAGTATTATTGAGAGTCATAAAACAGCAGTTACTCTGCCACTAAACTTTGGGTTCCAACTCCTCAGTCTTGGTGCTATAGGCGTACTGCTTACTTAAATCCTGGAACTTGGAGATTTGGTGTTTTAAGTTAGTATTTTAAGTTGTAATCAGAGACTCTTTCATGGAATTCCAGGTCCTCAGTTTTTATACTATATACATAGTGTCTATTTAAACGGTAAGATTTAAAGATCTGCTGTTTTTAAATTGGTATTGTATAATTTCTGTAAATAAATAAATTTGTAAAATACTGCTAGATATTTTTGAAGTCGGTGCCTAATATAATGTAGCATTCTTCTGTGTATGTGGGGGTATGAATATACTTCAGCGTACTTCTTATTCGGTGGTTGACAAAAAGAAATTCACTTTTTTTTTAAATATTCAACTTCTGATGAAGACATTCTTTTTTTTAAATATTCAACGTATATTTAGCAAAATATTTTAAATTGGTTAATGTTTGCCCTCTCAAAGTGTATTGTTGTAATCAGGTTCCCGTAGCAATTGTGTAATAGCAAATATTAGTACATCATTTTCTTTTTAAACAACTAATATTGTTTAAAAATAAAATGATGTACTAATATTCGTTTTTATTACATAAGGAAAGAAAGTTACATTCAAATTCATTGTCAAATAGTAGATATTTTAAATCAGATTTTCAAGAGAAGTTTTAGGTTTTAATTTTCTGAGACATTTATTTATATTAATACCGATATTAACTGTAACTTAATATTAGACTGAGTTATTAGCAACGCTTTTATTTGTGTCTATGATTTATGGATATCTATGTGAAAAATGTAAGGGCATAGTGAGTAAAATTATTTTCTTATTTTCAAAGAATTATTGAACCGTTTTTTTCGATAATTCCTACTTTTTGACAAAAACCAATCTTTAATGGACAATTTAATTCTGTCGAATTATTTCTACCTGATAGTGGAAAAATCGAACCGCTTCATTTATTGGTACATGGTTTCAAATCAATGTAATTTTGCCTTAATCAAATAACATTATCGAAAAGAACAGCATCGATTTTTTTGATTTTATAGGGTGCATAGGATACAGTATTTTCTAGTTGGTTTTTCTGCTCATTCCTCGAATGAAACAAAATACAGTCATGGTCTTTTTTCCTCAGGCAAAACTGGAATGTGACCCAAGTGATTAATAAATTTTAGATACTAAATAAAATTCATATACCAAAATAATTACTTACATTTAAAGGTTTTTGTCAGTTCACTATACCTCCATCGATCATGAATAAATATTTAAACAATATTTTAAAAATGATTCAAAATGTAAAAGAATTCGCTAAAATATTTCTTTGAGAAATATTGATAAAAATGGAATTATTATCAATATTTCTCAAAGAAATATTTGAAATTTACCATACATTTCATTCCATAGTTTAGTCATGAATAGACAAGTATCTAAGCTAGATATCGTCGTACCAGAAAACGTCGTAAACCTAAATCAACCCTTTTCAAATTTCGACTAAGCGATGGGGCTGCGTTTTTATATAAGAATATTAAACATAAATTAAAAAAAAGTTTTGGAAGTTTCTGCTAGATGGAGATGTGTTTTTTGCAAAAATATTGATTTCCTTTAAAAACATATTTTACAAGTCAAAATGGCAGTTAACAGATAATTTCAGTTAATTTAAATGCTAATATGAATCGATAATCTTTACATATTATTATAATTCATCATCCCATCAGAGATAATACTGAAACTCTCTCTAAGTACCCTCACCCCCGGTCTTGATCTCAGGAGCCAGTCTAGTATACACGATCCAGTTTGGATTCAAATAAAGGTACCTCTCTACATGCGTGCATTCAATTATTTAGTATGACAAGAAGAAAAATATCCCACCGCGGTGTAACGATGACGAAAGCTGGAAAAGGATTAATTCGGTCACTCATACTTGCGCCGCCTTGGGCTCATTACCAATTTTGGAGTTTAAAGGTGGCCAGTGACGGAGGCGACATTCGGAGCTCGTTACGGTTACATACGATTCTCGGAGTATCAGCTCGGTAATACATAATGAAAAGTGATCTAACAGCTTAAATGTTATGTAAATGTCTATTAGTACAAAAGAATATATTCTACTTCATAATTTGCTAATTACTACCTTATTAGCTGATTGCTAGATAATTAATGCATGATTTACACGCTAGGAAAGCTCAATTCAAAATAATGCCACTATTTGGTGATTACAGCTCTATTACAATCTTTTGTTACTTTGATTCCTTAGAAGTAATTTAATGAGGGTAAAAAATAACAAAAAATATATAAATTCTTGAACCGATTTTATAATACATCACTTACACTATACAATTTAATATATTAACTTTAAAATGTCGTCGCGAAGTTGTTTAACCTCACCGGACAATTTTTGTTATATTTGTGGGAAATTCATGTTGAAAAAATAACAGAGGACTATAACAAACTTTGTAAAAAATGTTTACAACATGTATTTTGACCTGCCCATCAGTAACCAGGACAAGTTCTGGACACGTTACAAAGTTTGTACGATGTGCTTTCTCGAACTTTGCAAGTGGTCGAAAGGCAAAATAATACCTTCACAATACATACACACATGATTTGGAGAGAACCTCAGGATCATGCAGCAGATGCTATAGTGTGGCTGGTCACAATTCAAAAACCAAAAAGCAAATAAACTACCCAAACGTGCAATCGGTAACGCATGTAGTGTTTCGTGACGCGGAAGCTGCAAAGCCACTGCCCCCTTATTAAGAATCAGTGTCGAGCAGCGATGCAGAAGATTCATTTCAGTCTGACCCTGACTTTGAACCTGATCTTGAGCCGATGTTATTATATAAGAAAATTGAAGGACACAGAATTTGATAGAAAACTCAGTGAAACCGAGTTACAAGCATGGACTTCTATCGAGGAAGTGCTTAAGAACTTTCTAGGGAACAACAAAAGTCCTGATTGTAAAGAAATTGTGGCTAAAATGATTGAAAATTTTGGTAAAATGGGATGTTCAATGAGCATTAAGCTTCATTCCTGAATTCGCACATTGACTTTGTTCCGGAATATATAGAAGCTGTTAGTGAAGAGAAAGGTGAAAGATTTCATCAAGACTTGAAAAAAATAGAACGTAGATATCAAGGAAAGTGAAATAGAAGCATGTTGAACTACTGTTTGTTGTTGAAGCGAGAAAATCCTAACAACGATGTTAAAGAAAAATCTTTGAATAGAAGCTTCGAGCAGAAAAGGGCAAGATACCACTGAAATGTTTGTTATGTAAATATGTTAAGAGATATATCACCTATGTATTTTAATTGTATTTAACTGATAGATATAAGTATTTTTTTAAATATACAATTTTTACTACATGTCCTTTTTTATTTATTTTTCATAATCCCTTTTCTGAAAAATCTGAACGTGTTGGAGAAAAACTGATTACATATTCGTAATTAGCGCCCGAAAATCAGTCATCAAATCTTAGAGAGAAAAAAAAGGTTAAATTTTCAGGCCTGTGATTAAAGGAATTACCCTTAAAATCTACAGATTGGAGAGATGAAATGAGAATTGACGGGATAATTTATTTTAAAATTTACTGCAACTTCTAACTACATTAGGTGATTGAAAACATTCATTTTAAAGTAAAATGATTATTCACAATTAAATGAAACTACGTGATGTAGTATTATTTCTACTATCTTAAATTTCTTTACCACGACCTAGGTTTTGTTGTATTACAACATCTTCAGGTGGGATATTAGCAAAGATCTTTGCTAATATCCCACCTGAAGATGTTGTAATACAACGAAACCTAGGTCGTGGTAAAGAAATTAAAGATAGTAGAAATAATACTACATCACGTAGTTTCATTTAATTGTGAATAATGAATTTCTACAAAATTAACGCCAAATATATTCAATATTTAAAATGATTATTATCGGGATTGATAATTAATCGTTCGAAATGTGAACATAGAGTTGTGAACTGATTATTATCAGGATTTAAAATCGTTCGAAATGTGAATATAGAACTGATTATTATCAGGATTGATAATCGTTCTAAATGTAAATATTTGTGAGCTGATGACGATACATATAAATGGTGTCATTATTTTATGACATGTAGCCACATGCAAGAACGGATTCAAGGGGGAGGGGGGCACGTGGACCCGTATAATACGTATAATAGGGGCACGAACGAGCGGGGGCGAAGGGCACGGATTGGGTATATGATAATTAGGTAACTATTGTGCTCGTTGCGCATGCAGCCATTGAAATTAATAGTTCAATTAAATTGCATTCGGTTTATGTATCATCAGAGTGATCGTATGTAGTGAAGTGACTGATATTACAATGAATGACAAGGACAGAAAAAGACAGAAGGGCATAAGCGTATTTTTCTTAAAAATAAAACGGAAAACAGAATGAGACTCTTAAACCCGCGCAGTTGGTGATGTGTCTCCATGTCCATCTTTGCTGACAGTAATTACATCAGGTATTCGCAGACAAATTTGAATTTGGTTCCAATATCTATATTTCTGAATTACTATTTATTAATTTATTTATTTTATTCTACTCTACACGGAAAAAAAATCTGACTAAAATTACCATGATTTCTGCTATAAATGTGGGGCACACAGCTCGCGTAAAAAAATTTATAGTTAAAAAATGAAAAAATTGTAGTTTTTCATATAATGTTAATTGGCTACAAAAAGAAAATAACGTGATATTTACATGGATGCGTTTCAAAAGAATTTTGGTAAAGTTAAAGACGTAGCAAATGAAATGGGAACAGAAATCACGGTCTGCATGGTAATTACCGTTAAATCAAACAAATCTAACCTTCAGGATTAGTCTGCTGAAGAGTATTACCGACTATTGGTGTACATTTTTTTTCTGGATTATGTTTTTAGCCATATGTTCTTCAGAATACCTAGAACTCAGCTGACAAGAATAGGATAGTTACAAAAGTTAACCTCGCAAAAATTTGATGACGAAGATATAGAGAATGTTACACAGGATGCTGAATTATATAAATATGACCTTCCTTGTCTTTTATTTTTGAAGGTGAACTAATAATTTGGCAACATATGAGAGAAAATTTTCCATAATCTCCAGCAGAGATCAATAAAGTACCAAATATAAGTACCCTTGTCAATTGTTATGTACGTTTCCTGTAACAGCTAGCATTGCGGAGCGATCTTTCTCCACTTT
This sequence comes from Druceiella hillmani, assembly GCA_039881145.1. Taxonomy (NCBI): domain Eukaryota; kingdom Metazoa; phylum Arthropoda; class Insecta; order Lepidoptera; family Hepialidae; genus Druceiella; species Druceiella hillmani. The sequence goes on from JAYKKI010000017.1 coordinate 30,352,023, forward strand.
ACGACGACTCAAAACATACCTTCATAGCGGGATGGTAGAAGACCGTTTGAATGAACTGGTTTTAATGCATATTCAATAAGACATTGCATCATCGATGAACGCTGATGAAGTATTGGATATATTTAGCAAGAAACATAAAACAAAATTTTCATTTATTCATATGCAATTTTTGCATTAATAATACGGATAAATTATAAAACAGATATTATTTCTAATATGTCTTTATTTACAATCAATATCAGAGAACCTATAAGGACACTCATTGCAAACTTGGTTGTGCCCCCCTCCCCCCTCAGAAAAAATTCTGAATCCGCCCTTGGCCACATGTATAAGAATACTTCTAAGTTCATCAACAATGTGGTCACCAAATGCAATGTTTTACATTGCAATCGGGATTCTATGATACATTTAAGTTTTAATAATTTTTTTGTGATAACATTTATAGTCTTAATTCCTTTGTAACCATTTAAAGTTTTTATTTTTTTATACAGTTGTATACTCATATACTTCATTAACGATAATAAGATAATAATAAATTTAATGACACTATAAGTTACAGCCATGACACACTCAAGAAACTTATTCTCACTTATCAAAATCCCAATCACATTCTCCCGCGATCAAGTGGTCCAGCAATTCTATACGATATAATGAAGGTGGAGAATCCCAGTATAATTAGGTTCTAGATGTTTGTATGGTAAAAAAATGATGACTACGTGAGATTAGAAGTTATCACTTGTAGGTTTAAATTTATTCTCCATGCCTGCTTTATTACCTTCTCAGAGAAGTATTTTTTACAGTTCTATATTGTTTTATTTTTTCTCCCGTGTCCGTTCATCTGCCTGTCCGCCACAACTGCGTTTCTCGGGAACTCTTCAATGTAGAAACTTGTAATAATTATAAAGCATATTTACCTGTACATAAATATGTTCTCGAAGTATTTTAAACTATATGTAAATATATATATACATATATATATATATATATATATATATATATATATATATATGTATATATATATGTATATATATATATATATATATATATATATATATATATATATATATATATATATATATATTTGAATGTAATCCTTCAAAATTATTTAGATCGAAATTTTATAGTGGCAAACAGGGCAATCGATGATTTCTGTTTTTTTTTATTTTTATGGGGTAATAAATGGTGAATTATATAGAATACGAAATTGCTTTTTGTTAGAATTTATGTACGATAGTTCAAGATATATTGATGAAATTTTATATAATATATTTCTCAAAAACTGACGTAGATACTTTAAATTTTGCACGATGATAACACATATTACAATTTACAAAAAATTTAACAAACAATTTTAGGAGAAGCAACTGAAGTAATCGATTTTTTTTTATTTCACATGTTCCTGCAAATATAAATGTATCGTACAAAAAAAAAACTGAATGGATTTTAAACCTATTTTTTTTTTTATTTAATGTACCATAATTGTACATCCCACTAAAAAGGTTAAAGCTATCATTTTCAGAAACTGTTTGGAGTAGAAATTTAAAATTTTGTCATATTGAAATATGCACAAGTTAATATTTTCTATTAACCTGCATATATTTCAATATTCATTAGTCAAAAATATTTATAACAAAATTTTAAGTATGAATAATTGAAATATTTTGTATTCTAGTATGTAATGTGGAATCGAATTGAAAGGACAAATTGTAAAAATACTAAAATTATTTTATTTAATATAATTCTAGAAGTCTTGCTTAATATTTCCACAACAATCGTAGCGTCTCCTCGTTCACGAAACGATAAAGGTCAAGATTATGAGAAAATGAGGTTACCAGAAATTTATCTAAATTTTTACTGTTTATTGCGATGAAAGAGTTAGTACGTAGTACAATGTACTACAATAGTTTGTAAATATTACACTGTATAAAAATAGTTTGTAATTAGTATACTGTGTTAAAATAGTTTGTACACAGTACATTGTATCTATAGGTTGTAAGCATTATATTGTCTTGATATAGTTTGTAAATAGTACAAAGTAAATGGCTTTCTGGGATAATGGTAAATATTATTTTCTCTTTTATTATTAGTGTGTATGCTACAAAAGAATTTTAGTTTCCATTTAGATGAACATATATAGATAGATTCGCTTCTTCTTTTTTCAAAGTAAATAGCTGGACTTTCCACCTTCTCTACACAATAAAATTGAATAAACGTTAACGTCGAAGATCATATTATATCGCATCAATGACCACCGAAATCATGAATAGAGATGAAATTGAAACATTTCTGAGAAGTTAAATGCTCGCGGTAAAGAGCCCTCTCCAAGAGACATTCCATGTTTTTTTCTTTGTGTACCATGCACTTTTTTCAGTTCATTTTTATAATCCATCTTCTCATCGTTCGTAGAGCCGATATCTTATGATAGGCCTGCGGTTAGCGTAAAAGTAGATTTTTTTCTGAGTTTTAAGACTTTCCGTGTTTTTAAGAAAACTGAATTGCAAAGCATTGATTTTCAGTAATTGTTACTTCACTATTTGGGCATTATTATGTAAAAATCGTCACACAAACTCTGATCAAATAAAGATCGTGCAGGAAGGTTCATTCACACTACAATTGGCGTTGAAATTTAAAAAAATTGATTTTTATTTTTGCTAACCAAATATTTTCTTTCTGTTTCTTTACATACTCTGCAGCTTGCTGCTTGTCTTGCCTGCCTCGACTACTTGTTTCCTCTAGTGTCTTCTATCCAAAACCCACCTTTCTCCATTCTTTCACTCTTAAGATAACCAAATTCTTCATAGTGTCATTCAACCACGGCGTTAGTGATCTACTTCTAGTCTAGCCTTTTGGTTTTATAAGTTAGGATTTTTATTCGATAATTAGGCTTCTCGACAGATAAATCAGCCATATGAGACGTTTCTTATAGATGATTTGATTAGTTAGTGGAGCTCTAGATAATCGGTAAACCTCATAAGTGTACTATCTATATTGCTTCTTACCCCGCACTAGCCCAATAATTGTCCTTTTAAAGTTGCCCAGTGGGTGTTTACGGTTCGTATTCTGTATTTCGTTTCGCGGCTGATAATATAAGATCTTAACTGTTTCCTGAACCCCTAGAAACATTTGTTAACAATTTTAATTTGTTTATTTAGTTCAGTTTTTAATTTTTTATTTTGGTTTTGTTTTTTGTTTTTAACCAGATATTTTTTGACCCTGATAATGCATTTTATGTTAAATTTCAAAGCCAAATTTAAAAACATTGGTTAAGTAATAATTAACGTTAGGCAGGATCTTTTGCGGATTGTTCTAATTAACGATATATTACAGAGACAGCAAATATTTTCGTTAGAGATATATGTTGCTTGTATTCTGAATTACGAGAATTTTGATTTGTTATTTCATTCTTCGAAATAATTTAAATTACAAATTTTACTGTATCCGATTTAAGGCGGAAGAGGGAAAGGGTTTCGTCAATTATATTATATTAATTTACTTCCTTTAATATTTCTGTGGTTTCGTTTAATTAAAAATTTATGATACTGACAGGCGTACAGCAAGTGTCATGATCGATAATTTCTCTATTCTATTTGGTTTATTTTACATGACAATGCCAGTATCAAACTTATCTCGTTGCGTAAATGTGTGTGTAAATAGCCATATAAAAGTTAAGTGGAATAAATTCCTTCGTAGTACACAATTTGATGTTGAATAGTGCACTCGTGTTTAAATAAGTCTCGTTCGCCTTGAGGCCGTTAGATATAAACAGTGTTATCGAACACATTTAAGTTTTGCTGATAAAAGGAAACAGCGTAAGTAAATATTATTATATTAGAGAAATTATTTGTCAAACTGATAATTTAATTTATAGGCAAACAAATGTTTAGCGGCCTTATCGTTAACAGATTAACAATATGATTGAGAGGAAAAATACGTATTTTTATCTCTTTGCTAATTTATAAAACAATTATTTCAAACTACTCATACTCACATTTAACTGTTTCGCTATTTAGCTAGTTAAAACACCCTAGCGGCGCAAATTTTCTTCATCTGTCCTGTTCCATAAATCAATATTTTTAAATTTTATTAAACAAATAACTATGAGTACTCATTCAAGCGCAACTCAATTAAACTGTTTTAATTGTGAATAAAACAAGCAATATATTTTCGACAGTAAATTTTTGGAACGTAACGAACAGCGAAAGTGTACTTTATTATATAATCTCATATTACTACAATGTAATCTCATATTACTACGACGTAAAGATATATAGCTCTAGTATTTTATTTCCCAGTTTTCATTGTTATACATTGAAAAAATTACATTTCAAGTTTAAACTGAATAATAATTAAATTATACGTAACGGAAGAAACGTTTTATACTATTTGCTTAATTTCACACATTTGTTGCCATATCATTTTTTAAACTAAATTAAAAATATCTAATCCGTTTTAATAATTAATCCAAAAACATTTTCTAAATATTGCCTCAGTCATAAGCTCTAAAAAATTTTAGATACTTATTATTTACACTGTACTTTTAAATTATTTGTACTTATTTATATAAGATGACCTTGTTGGCGTTCATTATATTTTAAAACTTTAATAATCTATTTGTTTTACTAATTTTCAGCTTCACAATGGAGAATGAATTCAAACTAGACGGCAAAACTGCTTTAGTGACCGGTGCTCTTTCGGGTATTGGCTTGGAAACAGTGAGGTTACTTTTAAAAGAAAATATTAAGGTAAATAAAGATGATCAAATATTCCGTTTCAAAGTTGTAAAAATATGTAAACGAAGTTTGCAATTAACTTGATATAAATCTATAAAAAAAGATATAAAAATGTGCATATCAAAATCACACGATCGACGCATTAATTGAAGTGATGTAAATGATACCTGAAATAATGCACTTATTTCGTATGAAATAAATCATTGATAACTTTGTATTGAAACCTCGATCGAAAATAAATATTTAAAAATTACCTTTTACTAAATGATTGTGTAAGGAACCTAATGACTTGGGACGGATTACAATTCAAACTTGATTCAAGATTTTAGTAGGCCCACAGCATCTGAAATAGTCTGTATATCATCTTGGCGGTGTAAATTTTTTCATTTTGTTATAAAGTCGTTTCGAGTGATAACATGCTATCTACTATTTTATATACACTTCACCTATCACATTATTGCTTTCTTTAACAACTATTCTTAGCAATTTAACCATTAACCTTCTTAAATTTTCTATATTTTTTCTAGGTATATATCACTTAAAGAAATTATATCAGTTGATTTCTTAACTATATATGAATTAAAATAAACTATTTTGTTCACTTAGTAATCGGCTTGCGACTATTTTTAATGTCATCGCTTTATCAATGTACAATTGTTTTACTTTCAATAAATCTTATCTATCAACTTTGTTTATGCCCAGTATGCTCTGTATGACTCGTCAATTTTTTTTCTTTTTTTCAATTTCACTGATTGTTATTGTGGAATATTGTGCAATATTGATCAACCTTAATCGCAGTTGTATCAATAAAAATGCAAACTCTGAAAAATATCATCCATGAACCGTTCAAATATAAAGCATTTATCATCTCTAAAAAATAAGTATCGAAGGAAAAAACGATCCTCTTGGATTAACAAGCAATAACAATCACGGAACACTTTCAAAATTAACCGATCTTTCTGTAGTAACAGAATATCGTGTGCTACCATAGAAAAGGGTTTCTTATTACATTATACTCTCACTACAATTTTTTTCAATGAATAGGTAGCGTCGAATGATTTTCAAGGTGACAATTTTGTACTATATTTTACTGTAATTTAAATTTAATTTCTATCTGCATTAAAACGTTAAATGTGCATCTAAACTAGATCAATTCTTGAACCAGAATGGTTCAGTGGTTAATCGGATTTAGTTCTAATTGCATTAACCTGGAAACTGTCAAAATCTATGTCCATTCTCCTAGCAAAAAATCTGGCTGACCTATTTACCACAGCTATCCATTAAGAGCCTAGTAATTATATTTTCTTGTAATTCTATTTACTTACCAACTAACGCTCATATTTACTAAAATCTTTTCTTCAATAATGTAAGTTAGGAAATTGTATAATAATTAAATTGATCTTAATTTAACTTTTAACTTTTTGGTAAGTTCGACAAAAGTGTGTTCAATTATATTCGGTCTCAGGAAATATTGTATATCAGAATTTGTTTCACAACCATAATGACAATTTATCTATATTTTTTAATGTACATACTTAGATAAAACATACCTTAAAGCATATTATTTACACTCAGGGCATCGTTCTGTTGGACATAACAGCAAACGAAGATCTAATAAACGAGTTACAGCAAAGTCACAAAGACGCAGACATACTGTATATAGAGTGTGATGTGGGCAACCCGCAGGAACTTGATGACGCATACACTGCTGCCTGGAAACATTTCGGCTATATAGACATAGGTATACACTCGGCTGGCGTTTGGAATGAAACGCAATGGCGGCGAGTGATAAATACCAATGTAGTAAGGGCTTACTTATTTTAATTGAATCTTACTTTCTAAAGGGATGAAAAAGTGGGATATAATAGAACTGAGCACAACTTAATAAATTATAATTTTTAATTATTATCTCTACATTATACCTTAAAAATATTCCGCTGACTTACAAAATATTTAATTCACTTCATAATATTATTTTATTAAACTATCAATTCCTCCTGTGATGTTTTGTTACATATTTCTAGATCTTCCAATTTTTCCCTTTGAATTGCAATCAAGAAAGTACCTTAAAATTTAATGCAGAATGATGATATTGCCATCTAGTCGAGAATTATGAAGATATATTTTTATAGATGCTATTTAAAAAAAATGTCGTTATTTCTACTTAAGTATTCCATTAATTAAAGCCTCTTGGCTCGTATATGTGTGAATTATAATTATATTAAAGAAATTTGATTCCTGAAAATGTAACCAGAAATTGTGAAGTTTACAAAAACTAATCGTCTTGTTTAAATTTTTGTTTTTTTCAAGTTCTATAAAGATTAATAATTTGTATTATAGAAAAATTTTAAACGCAATCTTTCCATGTTTTGTTAAGCAATACCGTATAATCTATCCAAAGTTCATACATTAACGAAAACACTTACAGATAGGAGTAATAGAGGGAAGCATGTGGTTGCGCGGAAAAATGCGTAAAGACCGTGGCGGCCGAGGTGGAGTCATCTTGAATGTGTCATCCATAGCTGGTTTAAATCCAGAGTTACACTTCTGTCCTATATACGGAGCCAGCAAATTTGCCGTACAAATTTTCACAACAAATATGGGGGTATATTTATATTTATCTTGCAATACTTCCAATTTTATAAAAAAAATATCAACATTTATTAATTTTGGTGTAAATTAAGGAGATGAATCGAAACTTTTCCAAATCAGTTATCAAGCAATCTCCAATTCGGATTTAAAAGCATTAGAAATTAGTTGGTTATATTTCCCTGTCTGTTAGACCGTCAGTATGCGCGACGATTATGTCATTTCTAAATAACATTTCTAAAGTTTAATCAGATTCATTAATTATTTCATTAATACCACATTTAAATGAAACTATGTGATGTAGTATTATTCCTACTTAATTTAAGTTCTTTACCACGACCTAGCTTTCGTTGTATTACAACATCTTCAGGTAGAAGGGCTATTAGCAAAGATGTTTGCTACATCACATAGTATCATTTAATTGTGAATAATGAATTTCTACAAAATTAATGCCAAACATATTTAATATCATTAATATCCTAATTAGTCCTAACCAATATTAACATAGATATGAAAGCGAGTTTGGCCGTTGATTGGCCGCATTTTCAATCCTCAATCGCTTAACAGATCCCAGTAAATTGCATAAATGTAGCCTGGATATTGAAGATAAATTAGAGTACGTCTGATCTTGGAATAGAAAATATTTGTTTTTTTTTTGGAAATTCAAAATTTCATCTCGTTATGGTTCAGTCTCATATCAAAAACTTCAATATAATTAAAAGTGAGCATCAAAGTAACAGGTACTGGTATTCTAACGTTATATCTTTGATTCTGTGCACTTCAAATTATTTAAAGTATTTAGACATTTCTAAGGCTAAAATAGAATATTTTCACAAGATCGTTATTATTCACCATATTAATCTTTTCTCATGGTTCAGGGTTAGTATAATAAATAAAATTAAAAATCCTTAACATATTTAATAATATGAAAATATTTTTATTTTCTTTAGCATCATATCCATTACACGATGACTGGTGTGAGATTTCTGACAATTTGTCCCAACATAACGGAGACTCCGTTTATCAAAAAATTAAATACAGTGGATGAAGCAGTTGAACCACTATTTAGAGAGATAATTGAAGGGCTACCTATCATGCCGTAAGTTTTGTAATACTTACTATTTGCTTCACAAATTTTTGTGTCATTTTGTGTATAATTGAAAAGTTATATCTATATAATTTCACACATAAAAGGACTTTTCCAAGATCGTAGGATTTTCATTATCGCCTTAATTTTAAATTTTATAAATAAAATTAAGAAGGATATGTAAAAGCGAATATAAACTAACGAATCATGAAATACTCCGCTCATTTCGGTGCGAGATATATTTTTATCAATATTTGGTTAGAGGTAAATTTTAGACTGATTTGGCAATATTTGATTAGAGGTAAATTATAGACTGATTTGGCAATATTTGGTTAGAGGTAAAGTTTAGACTGTAGTTTGTAATGGTTAAGTAAAATAAATGCATGTACTAATCATCAAGCGATTACTTCCAAATAATTTTCTATTAATCTGCATCATGTATCAACGAACACAGATGACATATTGATTACTGTCTGCATTAAATACAAATCAAAAATTGTATTTACCATATATATACTAAATGCTATGACATGCGATACATAAATACAAATATAGTTTTTTTTCTTTTAATAATATTTTAAATTAATACATTTTTGAAGAGAAGTGTAAATAAGAACGTTAATATATGTATACATTTTTCAGGAAGGTATGACCTTTTTATTTCTTGTCATTCACCTTTTTACTCAAAAATCAAAGAAAAACTGAAAAATATCAACGACGAAAATTTAATACATTAAAAAAAAAAAACTAAGTATTTTCGGGTAATGATGGTCACACCGGGCAACCACTGCACAGTTTTGGTTTTCTTTTAGGAAACCTTATTTATTGACTGTTTTTCACGCACATATTTTCCTTTTACAATTTTTTTCATCCTCTATTCATCCAGTATATTGAAGGATACATTTCATTTCCTTTCTTCATCGTATCAATTTAAAATTTATTAGTCAGTAAAACTTTCAACCGGTTAAATTGTAACCTATTTTCGTGTAAAATATGCCAAAATTCAAAGTTTTAAAATTTTAGAAAACTTTTCAAAGATGAACTGCAAGATTTAAAAGAAGAAACAAAAGAAAATTAACATAGAAGAAAGTATCTAATAAATAAGTATATCATTATAAATTAATATTCAAATTACAAATTAAATTAATCTATAATCAAATAAAAATGAAAAATAAATAAAAAAAAACTCTATTACTCGAGGAAAAATGAGTTTCAACTACAACAAGCAAAATCAAATTACACGTTGTTATGATTCCACTCAGATCTGACTACGGTATGCCAACCCCAAGAAACAGTGACATTCGTACCAAGATTTTAAATGATATGTTTATATCCTTGTTACCATAATGTGTGTAATTGACCTAATTCACCTAAGTATATAAAGTTAGCACACGAGACAGGTAGTTAAACATATGATATAACTTATATATATTAATATATATATATATATTAATATATATATATATATATATATATATATATATATATATATATAATATGAATATTAAATTTCTTTTCAGGGCAAGCCAAGTGGCAAACGCTATTGTCGATATGTGCAAAAAGGCGAAGTCGGGGAAAGTTTGGATGTGGGATGAGCAAGGACTGAAAGAGTTTTTGCCGGCAGATGTAAAATCAAAAGATATTTAAAAAGCACTAGTATATCTGTAACATACGTATACGTGACATTAATTAAATTATTAATTAACACCTCTTTGTATGCTTATTTGTGCATGTTTTGTTTTCATATCTCAAATCTGGATCCAAATAATAAAAGCAACCAATACCTATCTTCCATAAAATTATTTCACGTAAATTCACGTTGTTTAGTCCTTAGGTAGCATTCTTATATCTATGAAATTCCATGTCTATTATTATACAAACTTTATTTTTAACAACTTATACAAATTCATCGAAAGAAATAGTTGCTGTGTTATTAAAGTTTTGTTTTCTATTTTTTTTTATTTCAAAAATATTTATATTATAATTAGTTACCTTATTTTTTTTGTTAAAGGTTTGTAAATATAACATTAATTCTGTTATGTCGATAATCATATTGCAAAAACACTGAGGTAAAGTTTAATATGTGCTCTACGCGTTCTTTAGGCTTCAACATTTACTCTAAAAAGCTGCTAAGAATACAACAACTTTGGTCTACAGTTTATCTGTTAAGAGCTAGCGACCTCTTATAGACAAACGGAAGGAGATAAAAAACGATGAAAATGTAACCTTCAATATGATTAACATTAAGGCACCACAGGGATTCTATATTTCCTTTTGCGTAATTTATTTCCAGTAGGTTTCGTTAATAAAAGTTAATTACAGGAAAAACTGTGTAGAAAATTCGTTTTTAACAAAACAATAGTTTAAAAAAGGATAAGTCATCAAGTCATTGAAAAGTCTCAAATTATGTTGTCCTGAAATAAAAAATAAATAAAACTTTCGACAAATGGTAACATTCATCGTTCACGCCAAGTCATCTTTCTTTCTAGTTTACTCGCTCTATACAAATATTATACTAGTATACAGAGATCGTCTTTTTTTACAAAATTATTGTTCTACAAAATTTTATAAAAATTAATATGATAATACTAATACCAATAAGAAGGAGAAACTAAAGGTGAAAATCGTATATGCCGAACAGGAAAAGGGGAGCACAATATTGGCTACATAATATGATGTGTTCGAACATCACTACTACGTTAATAAATAACGTAAACAGTTGTATTTATTAATGATATAAAGCCTATTTTTATAATTACGTATGTTATTTATTTTATCGTCTTTTATATATGATAAGATAATATTAATTTCACGTGAAAATGATTTCCCATAATGTGTGGAAAAGCAATGGTCATGTTCGATAATAGCATATTCTAATAGCATATTCGTATAAAGAATATCTACAATGTTATCGGAACTGATAAGTATTTACTCTTTTTCATTACAGCGTTAAAACTTGTTTCTGTGGATGCATACATCATAATTTAATACGTTTTGCATGTGTGTAAATGTTTTTCTTACGTTATATTATGCAATTTAATCTATTTAGCACAAATATTTGAACAAGAAGTGTATGTTGTATATGAGAGGTCAAACCATCTGGATAAAATCAGCTGTAAAATAATTTGTCTCAAAAATTGGAAAAAAATTGTTTTCTGTGAAATATTTTTCGCTTTAATCTGCTTTTTCTATAAAAATATGAAATCCTGCAATTTTTGTCGCTATACATATATCACAAACACCTTTGGTATGAATTATTGTAGATTTGAGATAAAATATTTTCCAGTATTTTAAAAACCAGTTCAAGTTGTCGATTCATGTGAATTTGACAATTAAATAACAGCCACCGATTCGAAATATTTTTCCAATTTTGCAAATGAACCAACATTGAAAATTAATGTCGTTCAAAAATATATTTATGAATAAAAAATTTTTTTTTCTAATTTGCTACGAAATTTTTATAGAAAGATATATAAATCTTGATAATAAATAACCCAAGAGTCTGTGTTTCACCAAACCATATGATTTTATTAAAAATGACGTTTTTCGTTAGAATTACTTTTATCATTTACTAACTTTCAATTGACTGTATGCCAATCCACAGAAAATGGTAAAATATGAAATACGAGAAAGGATTTGGTATCGACTCAGTTCAAGACCGTTGTCGTAAGTAAAACGAAAATGATAATTATTCAGTACCACACATTAATTGTTTTAAATATTTAAGAAAAACAATTTATTTAACCTTGAGATTATTTTGAATTAACCATTAACAGCATTACCATAAAATAAAATACTTGAAATATCACCAAGTGGCATTCTCAAACAGTATATATTCACTAAGGGAGTTGGTTTTAATAAAAAAAATTGTACAAAAAAGAAATTGGCAATTTAAATAATAAACTCTAAATGTCGTTTCTTTGTTTTAAGGGAGTATAATACTATTTAAGTTAAACTATGTAATTATTCTTATGTGGACTACTAGTACTAAAATAAACAAACTTCGTTTTCAGAGCAAGCAACAACAATTCAATTAAACAAAACTAGATGTAAAATAAACGAAAAAAGTAATGAAATGGCATGGACGACAATTGATCATAACTGTGTAGATAAATATAATAATACAGAACATACAGTTACTGGCTTTGCACCAAAATACCTGTTAGATGGTACAGATGTTTCTTTTTTGCCAACGGAACTAAAAAAAGATAAATCAGAAGTTGAATGGATCAGAGATAGGAAAATAACTTTTGAAAATTCAATAAAATCACATAACTACAATAAACAACTATTTGATACATATAGAACTCAATTAAATTTAAATACGGGGGATATGGTATATGTAGAGAATGGGAACAAAGTATACAGAAATAAATTAGATGAGCTGAAGATTAGTCCATTTAAAATTATTAAAAAAATAAATTGATACAGGTCATAAGAAGTCAGAGTCGAATCACAAAACTCATACCAATACCTACATAATGCCTTCTCTACAGTAGAATCACTAATGTAAAATTGGCATATTGGGTTAGTCTCAGTCAGTAGCCCAGCGCTAACTTAAATTGATTATCATTTTAATTTACCCATCTACTGACCTTAATTCACCCCAACGGGTACATAAATATATTTGTTGTGTGACCTTATAGTGCAAAATCATAAACATCTAGACGTACCCTTTCATTGAAATACTTATTAAATCATTTTATTATTGTTTATACAAAGACTGCAGTTAATATTCTGAAAGAGATTTTAAGCAATAGTTATTTATAGTTTTTGTATTCGTACAATATTAAGTATTAGTTATTTCATAGTATTGTATTTTATATTTGTTATTTCACAGTATTGTATTTTACATTTTACTTTAGTGTAAAAGTATAAATTTCGGTGAAAATTTTCTCCCCTGGTGAGGGAGATGTAAAGAAACTATCTTTCTTTAATTGATACAGTGCTCTTCTGTCGGTAAGCAGTGACCATGTACTTATTATATTTATCCATAGATGGCGCTGTGAGTATTGGCGGTTAACTCAGTCAGCAAAGTAAATTTTTATTGGTTGACAGGTTGTTAGGTTATATTAAAAGAATTGTATAAAAAATGAATTGACAATTTAAATAATAAACTTTAAAAGTCGTTTCTTTGTTTTCAAAGCAACGCAATTGTTTAATTGATTTTTGCATTTCCTAATAAGTTCGAATAATTTGTCTTATATATATATATATATATATATATACATATATATATATATACATATATATATATATATATATATATATATATATATAGTCATGTTTTTAACTTATTTAGTTTTCATGGCATTTTTTCGACATTACTTAATTCTCATTTTTATGATATGTAAAGAAACTATATTTCTTTAATTAGTACAGCGCTCTTTTGTCGGTAAGCAGTGACCATGTACTTATGTACTCCATAGATGGCACTGTTAGTATTGGCGGCTAACTCAGTCTGCAAAGTAGATTTTTATTGGTTGACAGATTGTTAGGTTATATTAAAAGAATTGTATAAAAAAGGAATTGACAATTTAAATAATAAACTTTAAAAGTCGTTCCTTTCTTTTCAGATAGTATAGTACTATTTAAGTAAATGTGTGTAATTATTATGTGTACTACTAGTACTAAAATAAACAAACTTTGTTTTCAAAGCAACGCAATTGTTAAATTGAATTTTGCAATTCCTAATAAGTTCGAAGAAATTGTCTTATATATATATATATATATATATATATATATATATATATATATATATATATATATATAAATATATATATATATGTATATATATATATATATATATAATATATATATATATATATATATATATATATATAGTCGTATTTTTAACTTATTTATTTTTCATGGCATTTTTTCGATCTTCGACATTACTTAATTCTCATTTTTATGATCCTTACCAGCATGTCTATGAGCAATAATGTCAGAGGAATAGTTTATGTGCATTTTTATAAATAGAACGTTATCGAAAAATGCTTTTGGTATATACAACTATGAAATTTTAACGATTTATTACTCATAATTTTTTAAACCAAGAAAGACCAGTTATAATGATTCTACTTAAAAAAAAAAGCATTAATATTTGAGATGATACTTGACATCTAAATATAGTTGTGAGTCTACTTTTCAATTTAACAGAATAGTTTCTTTTCTTTCTTAATAAAAATATATTTACAGAAATACGTCGTGTATTTAATACAAATAACCACTGAATAAGAAGCGCACTGAAAAATAATAAATCATAAAAAAACGAATGAGTACTCATTTGGAACTTTTGTAGTGTAGTATCGTTTCCAAATATATATAAATATAAGTATAAATTCATCATTAAAAAACACCATAAACTGAATATAACATAAATAGACTAATTGTATTTAAGCTTGATTTAACTGAATGTCTTTTGACAGGAAGTGATATTGATGTCATATTTCTTTTTCATTACCTTGTAAATTTTGTTTTTCTTTTATTTAAAATATGTTTGTTATGTATGATGTTTCTAATTATAGATAAAAATAGCGAAAAAACGTTTTAAAATAAAATAGTGAGAAACTTTCCCAATAAATAATGAAGGAATTCCTTGTGAATAATTTTTTTTAAATAAAATGTTTATTACGAAATAATACCCTATTTTTGTTAAATACGCCGTATTTAACATATACTCTTTCATTAAAAAAACATTAAAATTCGTATTTTCCTTAAACTGGGTGGTTTCGTAATTTTTTTTTAATTCACGAAATTAAAAAGAATTTGTAAAGCAAATACCGGATATCTAGGTTCAATCTATAGTTCGAATTTCCTAAGCTACTGGTTTATGTTTTTATTTAGGTTCACGACTATTATTTTTACAGTTTAATACCTCAAATGCAAAATGTACATGTAATAGGCGAACACGTGAGTTATGTGTCCGCTTGTCCGTTTGTCACAGCTGTTTTCATCACGAGCCACTTTATGTTGAAACTTGAAAATTAATAAAAAATATTAACTCACGTATATCTCCATAACCAAAACTCAAAAGTGTTTATATGGAAATGTTGGGAGAAACGTGGTTTCTTTTTTAAATCTCATATATAGTAAAAAATTTTGAGAGCATAAAAATAATTTTTACATAAGTTTAGGTAGCACATCTTCAGAAAACTTTTCAAATGAATATTTATGAGTGTTAACTGCTTTGACATATTTTTTACGATGGCAAATTTCAAGAATGATGCCAAGTTTCTATGTAAAAATATGTCTGAGGAAAACAACTGTGCCAGATATACAGATAAATATCTGATCAGTTCCCATTTTTCTTTTTTGAGACACGGAACCATTAAAGTAAAACATGCATAATTTCGTGCATCTGTCTCTATGTGACAAAATCATAATTGTTTTATTTTGTGATTTTGACGAAATTCTACAATAACATAGAAAAAAAAGACTTTTTTTTTTTATTTAAATAAAGAACTTATCGCTCATGAAAACCATACATCTATATTAAAGATGAACATTTTTTTCTCACGTGCATGAGTGAGTAAGAAGTCTTTCAAGAGGTATTTTAACGTGCAATCGATTCAAATGCTTAATATTATTTTTTGATACAGCATCGTCCGCCCAAGATATATCTGCAAAACATTTTACAGTTTACCGCCCTTGATTTTTAAGTGTTTACATGAAAAACATAAGATTATTTCCATAAATTTATATTATTAAATTAAATTGACATACGGTTATTTATTTATTGGTCTTCCGCCTCGAAAAGGTATACTAGGCGACATATTAAACACAAAATTTATAAATATAGACTATTTATAAATATTGTATTTATTACTGAAATATTACTGATCCTTAAATGTTTAAATTATAAATATCCTTAAACGTGTATAAAAACCTCTTAATATAAGTTTTAACAGTTCTTAACAAGTTCAGGTATACAAAAACATTAGCAAAAAATATCGAATAATTTTATAAAGGAGAATTGTTTGTTCGGTCATTTGTTTTTTGAGTTTGTCTAAATACTGCTTATCCAATTAATATAAAATTTTCTGCATCGTGTATCTCGTAGTATGCACATAAACTCTGTGCTTGTATCTAAACTACGAGCTTTTGTTTTGTTTTCTTAGATTTTTTATAACGTTTGGATTATGAGCAATAAGAATTTAAGAGAAGGGTACCGACGTGAGCAGTATTCACTTTGTTGGTACAATTAAAAGACAATGTAACATTTTTTTTGGGGTGTTAGCAACCATGCATTTAATCAGTCGTCTATTTTTCTATGTACATAAAATGTAAATATGAAGTTTCTTCATTTCCCAAAGAACTTTTCAACCACCATTTCTCATTAATCTTATTGATTATGGACACAAAATATATAAAAAAGACACGTAACTCAGAAAAGACAAACACGTAATCCTATGTACGTAACGTAAAACCTGGTCGGCAGTAAGAGCTTAACAATTAGTCTGCCATATATATAAATCATGACGTGGTAAAATAAAAAAACCAAGCGCGTATACATTTGCTCGCTACATTGAGCGTCAGGAAGAAAGAAATTTGTAAAATTGCAGAAAGAAATTTGCAAAAGTGGAAGGATCGAATAGGCGATAATATGGTCGGTGTGAATATAAGTGTCTTAAAACTGGAATGTCCTACAATTGCTATATTTGGAAGTTACTGACCACACTTCTGATACTTAAATCATCTAAAATATACATTATTGAGTTATAGGACGACTTGAGTAGCCTAAAGGAATGGTCGAGGGTTTGAAACAATAGGAGGCCAAGATTACAAATACTCAAATACTGGTGACGAAAATGATAAAGAGAGTGATGCTGAAATCATAACATGGCACTGATGCAGCCGGAATATGACAAAAATTAACTAAGAATATATGAGAAAAAACCGTATCTAGCAAATATATTTTGCAATGGCGACTATTTCAATATAAGTACGAACAAGTTATTAAAAACGTCCGTGCTTTTATTAAAAGTACGTGGACTACAGAATCAACTTAAACAAATGTGCAATTAACTATCAGACACGTTCGAAGTAACTAAGGTTACTTATAAAGGTTTTGTCCAAATCGGTGCCGGAGAATAAACAAATTTATTGAAACCTATTTCCCTGGTTCCTGGTAAAAGAGGAAAGACTGAAGCAGAAAGGCAAACGTATAAAGCAATTGTCTTCTTTCGTTAGAAGTAATATTGAAGGAAGAATAGAAATGAAAGGTAAAGTGTTATAAATGTAATAGATTTAGACATTTTGAGACTGAGTGTAGAAGTACACTCAATACACATTACTGTTCGACAAGTAACAGAAAAGGAATAAAACTTTTTAACAAAAAACTTGAACCGACTTCAAATAACGATGATCACATAACTAATAATTTGCAAAATACTGCTACTGTGATAAATTTTTGATTAATAAATACATGAAAATATAGTTGGAAATTTTGCGGCAAAATATAATCAAAATATGCACAAATTTGTAAAATATTGCATTGCACAAAAATTATTGGACTTAGTGCCAAATTTAATATGGCACATTGTTTGTGTATAAGTGTAGAGATAGTTGTCGATACTTGGTACCAAAAATATTATAAGCTAATCCAAAAGTCCTCTGTATAAAAGTCCTAAATATACTGTGTGGCGCTTAAAGAACATGATTATATTAATACCTACATATCAACAAACACACGTACCTGCTTATATACATACCTCATATGGACAGCAATAACATTACCCTCTTTTGGCTAAACCGTGGTCGGGTATAACATACTATTAATCCAACTGAATATTTCTGCTCATCGATTAATGGCGTTTACCTAGTTTTGCTTTATCGAATTTAACACGAAACCAATACTTAGAGGCCACATGACATCAAAGCTTTAGCAAAAACGGAAAGACTAAGCTAATTTTATAAAATTTCATTACTTTCTTCTTTATTACTTATATATGGAAACTAAATACGTTATGCCTAAGTTATATCTACCTGTATATTTCACATCATGGGAACTTCATGATTCTTAATATTGTAATTGTATCATGCAGTTACAAATATATGTACGTACATGGCTTACTCAATGCTTTACATTGTCATTGTTTTATCTACGTCAATATAACTCAAACCAGCTTAAATACTATGAGTTTACCCTACAGCACTGAAAAAATGCTGTAGCCATCTTTGATTTCTGACCTAAAACTTATCAGATAAGCCAAACCCAAAGTCAATGAATCGTCCTCCATGGAAGCTTCTTTTTATCTTCCTCCTCCAAGGATGGAAGACAAAAAGAAGCTTACAAATGTGGGCTATTTTGATGGTAATAGAATGGTGACTTGAAGGATAAGAGCTTCGATTCTGGCTACTGCCTCTTGATTTCTAATTGTTTAATTTCATAGTATTAAAAAAACAGTTTTCTATAATTTCATCCCTACAGAATATCATTGAGATTATAGCAAGGAGTAAAGCACTAGTGAAACCTCTTAATTATTTAATGTATATATATATATATATATATATATATATATATGTATGTATATATATATGTATGTATATATATATATATATATGTATGTATATATATATATATATATATATATATATATGTATATTTATATATCTCATAATACTATATTAATTATAAGTACTAATTGTTTAAAAGAATTGAGACCGATTGATATTTATCATTTCGGTTAGAAAGAAATATTGCACGAGTATTTAAATTTCATAAAAACTCAAATACCATATATGATAAGATTTTGAATAAAAAATTGATATTAAAGTTTTTTAATCTACTTGATTTATGTTCATGTTATAATAAGTATATTTCAATATTACATTGAAAGGTTTGTACATAATTAAAAGAGAAGGTAATATTTTTTGGGTATTAGAAACACCGTTTATTGAGGAGTTCCGATCACCACTTTTCGGCTCAGTTATCGAACACTTAGCACAATTTGTGCAATTGACTCATCAGACTCGTCAAAATAACTCAAACAAGCCTAAATTCGATGAAACTACTTCTCAGTATTGACGAGCGCTACCACCATTCGAATCTGTCATCAGTCCCTGGCTCTACTTATGATCAAAGTTTCAAGTGGTTAGATAAGAATGTACGACTACTAGTTACAACTATACATACATGAAAAATAAATAAATACATACTCGTCAAATAGAGAACTCCCTCCTTCTTTGAAGTCATTTAAAAAAGATGTTTCTACTTCAACAACTTGGACATTATAAAAGCAAGTGCCGTTTTAATAAAAATATGTAGTCACGTATTTATAATGATTGATGTACCCGTTAAACATTTCAATAAACAAGAATGCCTAGGAGAGATGGGCGCAAGCAGAATATGTGCCATGACCGGGGATCGTTTACTTCAATGTCGAGGCCACGAGATAAAAACAACGATAATATTTAATGGAACCACATTTAATTTATTATTTTGGAAACATGTGGTAATATAAGTATTTAATGGCAGAGACGGGGTTAATACGGTCGTAGATAATAAACTATTTGTCCCTGACTTAAAAAAAAATTTACGCTCTCTGAACTGTGCCGTAGATAGAACTGTGTTATGTCAAGGTTATGTATTATGTATGATTATGCAAATTTTGTAAACAAAATAAAGTGTACGTAAATATGTTGCAAATTGCTTTCTCAAAATATATTAGTATGAATCTCTGGTTCGACTAATTGACATACGATGAACAACTGCATTTGCGATAATTAAACCAAGCTCAAAGCGACAACCTACAAGAGTTCCTGAATATGAAAGAAAAAATGAAACTAGTACATCGTCCTTCAAAGCCTAACATACGAACTAGGTAAGAAAATATTGCATAAATCCCCCCGTAGTGTAAGGTGAAAATGCTAGTAATTCTAAAACTGCATTGAAATATTTTAAAATGTTTATTACTAAACAAATGCTGGAAAACGTGGTGTTATTCAATAATATACGCATACATACGCATAAGGATAAGTTTTCGAGGGAGTGAGATACCAAGAAATCTGACTTGACTGACATAAAATCTGTAGTTTATCTTTCGCCTATAGGTAGGCTGAACAACATGCATCACCTAAACATTCATGAAATGTGGGTTGATGAGGGGGCAGCTCCTAATATGTTCAGATTAACCATACCAAAGACATGATTTTTTTTTCTGCTAAGAAATTTTCGTATAGCTCCTCGTTGTTGCTATATTATCAGTTTAAGCTCGTTTAAAACTTTTGTCACCAATTGTCAGACCCATTACCAAATTGGAGAAAATAATATAACTGATGAGATGTAATAGTTGTTTAGACAACGTTGCAAGTTTGTAAACCCGCAAAATATGCTGCTGTTGATTCAAAAATTATTTTATACCAGCAACTCGGAAGTCTATGCCAATAAACAACCAGAAGGATAATTAAGCGTTGATATCAGTCCAAGAATTTTGGTGAAAAGAATAGCCAAAAATATTTTGAATACTAACCGAAATAAAACGATGGATAATTATTCACAATTAAATGAAAGATTCTTTCTTTTATCTTTGCTAATATCCCACCTGAAGATTTAATACAATCAAACCTAGATCGTAGTAAAGAACTTAGAGAAATTAAAAATAATACTACATGACGTAGTTTTATTTAATTGTAAATAATGAATTTCTACAAAATTAACCCCAAATGTATTCAACAAAAAATATTAATAGGGCAAACGTCACAAGGTTAAAACTGTTTGGTATATTTATAAATTTAGCGCAGCTAAATCAACAAGGAAGTGCAAGATAAACCATATAGATAAATGTGGTCCTACGAAAGTACCATCAGTTGAAGGCCTTATTTGTTCTGTTATACTGAAGGATGATTATTCAGACTTCAAGTGTTTATTTTGTAAAAAGGAACAATGAAGTGAAGTATTGTATTCTAAAGTTCATAAATAAATGTCAGAATTTTTTTTTATTTTGGGAGCAATAAACTACTAAAATACATAAACATTCGAGTTCAACATTTCGTGTTATTAGGAGCCAATCTAGAGTACCACACTCGTCTGAATAGAATGGCAAGACCGAAAGAGGTATTAAAACTTTATTTTAAGCAGGCAGAAATTTATTGCATTTAAGGACTTACCTAAGAAATTGCAGGGACGGTAAATATATTAAAAAGAATACAAAAAAGGACGCAAGTCCTATAGTCAAGTATTGTGAGCGACTTTTGAACGCTCCTCGGAATTGTCCACTCGGTAATGACATGTTCTTCGGCCAGAATGTAAGGTTTAATACGATATTCAATTTATATTCCGGAGTGCCAAGCTTAAAGGCATAGTTCCTTTTTGTAATAAGCTTTTTGACGACTGGTAGGATTTTTTAATATATTTTTTATATAAGTTTCCGTTCTTAGCATTTTATTTTGGAATTCTGAAAAATTAAATCGACACATCTCTTAAAATATAACGAATATAATTTTTCACACAGAAACAATTAATACAGGCTGAATTAATAGTGGTACTCATACCCAAAATTAATACATCTTCTTTCAGTTCTATCCACATGAACGCTAGAACCACATGAACGAGTTCCTTAAAAAAGCTTTAATATTATTTCTCTACATACAATCTTACAATTTGGTTTTTGAATCTTTATGAAATTCAAATATTTTTACAATATTTCTTTCTAACCAAAATGATAATGATTATCAATTAGTCTCAATTTCTTTAAACACTCAGTAATTACAATTAATATAGATGCTTAATTATCACAATAAATATTCACAATTAAATGAAACTACGTGATGTAGTATTATTTCTACTTTCTTTAAGTTCTTTACTACGACTTAGGTTTCGTTATATTACATCTTTAGGTGGGCAATTAGCAGAGAACTTTACTAATTGCCCACTTGAAGATGTTGTAATACAATGAAACCTAGGTTATGGTAAAGAATTTAAATAAAGTAGAAATAATACTACATCATGTATTTTACGTTAATTGTGAATAATTAATTTCTACAAAATTAACGCCAAATATATTCAGCAATAAATATTAATAGGACAAACATCACAAAGTTAAAACTGTTTGGTATATTTATAAATTAACAGGTACAGTGGCAGCCTTGCTTCTTTGCTATATATAAAGATTCTACAGGGTAAAATTATAAGAGAATATTTCTTTGAATACTATGAAATTAAATAATTAGAAATCATGGGGCAGTAGCTGGAAGCGAAGCTCTTATTAAAGAGGTGATTTGAATAATCACCTCTTTAATTAACGCAACGCGTAGTAAAAGTGATCATCTTATTATATATGTAAAATTATTACAAAATAGATATGAACCAATATAATGTATGGCTAGATAGAGGGAAAAAAATTATTTCCCGATTGACATTTACACATTCATATATAAATAAATAATGTGCTTAATTTTTTTTAGATTTATATGTCATGGAGAATATCATTTTAACTAACTTAATATAAGGGTTTCATAATTTTAAATTGCACATTTTAAAAATACTCTAAAATATATGAGAAAATATAACACCCCCTAACCATTTTTCAAACTACTGAACTAAAAATCATGAAAAAAATTTAAAAAAATAAGGTTCATAAAATCTGATTCAAAGATTGCAGTACACCTATAGAAATTATCTTAGATCTTATGGTTATTGAAATATGCAATATGTTTTTCCGCCTATGAAAGATATAATAGGCAATAAATATATACACACACATATATATGTGTGTATATATATATATATATATATATATATATATATATATATAACATATACACGTTGTGAAAAATTAATATGTGTAAATAGATTAATAGAAACACTTAAGGATAACGTAATGAACATTTAAGGGGATATACCCTTCAAATATTTCCGTTTAGTACAGAATAATAAAAATTTATTATCATAATTTCTTATAAGATACAGACGTCCCTATTACCACATAAATATTTCGTTAATTAAAGCCTCGCGGTGGTTATTTCATTTCTCTTCTGATGCTGGCTAAGCCTCTAAAGTATAAAGCAATATTCGGTTTCTTTTCAATCTCTGCACTGGTTTCTACATGATGCCCAAAAACACGGCCACATTATCTTTTCATTATATATATGGATTACAATTATATTAAATAAATCTGATCCTTAAAATAGTAACAAAAAAATTATGACGTTTACGAAAACTCATCGTCTTATGAATAAATTTAAAAAAAATCCTTGGAATGAGACAGCAGATCATTTTTCAATCTTTTCGGCAAGAGTTAAATAATAGCTTTATATGATAGAAATTTTCACGACAAAACATTTTTGTGTACCGTCAAATAATATCATATAGTCTTTCAGAAGTTCGCATATTAATGAAGACATTTACAGATGGGAGTAATAGAAGGAAGCAAGTGGTTGTGTGGCAAGATGCACAAAGGCCGTGACGGCTGAGGTGGTGTCATCTTGAACATATCAATGGTAACGGATATAAATCCGGAGTTGCCCTTCAGTCCGATATACGGAGACAAGAAATTTGCCATACGAATATTTACAATAAATATTGATGTATATTTACGTTTCTTTTGCAATACTTAAAATTATAGATTATTCATTTTAAAGTAAAATAAAGACATGCATCGACAATTTTTAAAATCGCTTATCAATCAGTTTCCGATTCGGCCTTACAATGATCAGAAATTGGTTGGTATCATCGTATTTCCCTGTCTGGTAGACTGTCAGCGTGAGTGACGATTATGTAATTTCGAAGTAATATTTCTAAAGTCAGATCAGGTTTATTAATTAGTTCATTAAATATCATTAACTATTAACTAATTCTTTAATCTTTATCACTCTGAACCAATAATATTATAAATATGGAAGTAAGTTTGTGTGTATGTTGTATCATTTTTATGCTTCAATTACTTAACAGATCACCGTAAAATTTTGTACAAATATAATCTGAATAATAAAAATGAATATAAAATCCCTTTAATCTTGAAATGAAACTGATTTATGTTTTTCTTTCGGAAATTAAACATTCCATCCCCTTGTCAACCAAGTGGTCACTTGGTCCACAAAGCAACGGTTAATATACAGCTATCTACAATGAATAGGATTCCTTCTTCTAACGTCTTCTCATTGGTTTTATGCACATCAAAGTATTTAGCTATTTCCAAGGCTAAAAGCTATGTTTTCACAAAACATTTATTATTCACCATTTTAATCTTCTTCCTGGATCAGCGCTGGTAAAATAAATGAAGATAATAATGTTTCACCCAGTTCATACAAATAACTTTTGCTTTTTTCTTTAGCATCCTGTTCATCGCACAATTACTGGTGGGAGATCTTTAACTATATGTCCCAACAAAACGGAGATATAATTTATCCAAATTTTTCCTTTTTAAAGATGAAGCAATTGAACTATCATTTAGGGGGAAAAAACCGAAGGGTTTACCATTTTGCCTAAGTTTTGTAATAGTTCTTACTTGTTTAATAAATAGTAATTTTTTTTATAATTTGACATACATGAAAACTTTCTCAAGATTCTTCTTCTCTCTCTTTAACTTACAACTTAAATTAACGATTCTTAAAATATCTAGCTTAATTTGTTCCAAAATTTTGACAGTATTATATATATATATATATATATATATATATATATATATATATATATATATATATATATATAACATTTCTTAAAAAGAAAATGAATGTGCTTGAAAATAAAGAAAAAATAATACATTATTAAATTACTAAATTTACGGACAAACCTTTCAAGAACGTTTAAAAGAAAATGAGACTTTCGGCAAATGGAAACATTCACGCCAAGTCGACTCTTTTTCCCGCTTACTCGTTATAAATATCCTCTATTATTTTATACAAAACATTTGCGTCATTTATACAGGTGAAATTGAATTAATGTATCTGCATTTCTACTAAAAACTTGCTTTTATCACGTTCTTAAAACGTTTTTGTGAAGACTAAATAAGAATGCATTTCTGCCACTTTTAATTTATAATATTAATACAAAATACCTTTCGTAATTCATTTGTAAAAAACGTTATCAAGAAGATTTCTTTTTGATAGCGATATCACAAATATGTTTACATAGCTTCCTGTCATATTTGAAAATATATGTATATAATTACTCGTACAATGTTTCAAATGATTTACTTCATTCTAACTGTAGCTCTCAGTATTTCGTTTTAAATGTTTTTTATCTAGCAATTATTTTCGGTTAATTTAATTTTAGTCGAATATAATATGAAATGAATTAATTACAAACAATTTGTACCAGTTAGTCACGTATATCCTGGAACTTTTTTGCAGTTTTTATCTTCACAATCCGTATTAATTAGTAGTAACTAAACTTTTTTATAAATTTTCTTCCTGTCTACAATATCTTTATACCGTATTTAAATGTAGGGAGATTGGTTTAAAAAATTGATACGAACTACACACGGCGCAACAAACTTAAAGCGTTATTACTTAATAAAAGTCGCTTGGTACTCACATCAGCGGTTTTTATGCCAGAACTTAAAAAAACATAGACAAAAAATATTATAATAATAACACCAATATGGCGAAGAAGCTAAAAGACGAAATAGTATGTGCGGAACTAGCGCTATCCGGAGAAGGGTATTGCGATATCGGCAACGAAATATGATGCGTTCGAACATCACTACTGCATTAAGCGATAACGTAAAAAGTTGTTGATGACATAACGTATATTTTTATAGTTACGTACGTTTTTTACTTTATCACCTTTCATTAATAGCTAGAGGTTATCAATGTCATGCGAACATGAATTTGCATAAAGTGTTGCAATGCAATCATTACTATTCATAATAGCATATTCATGCAAAAAATATCTACAGTATAATCGGAACAGCCAAATATTTACTCTTTTTCATTCACAGGTTAAAACTTGTTTCTATCGCCAAAATTTAATACGTTTCCAAAATGTTTAAAAATTATTTTCTTAAATTGTGCTCTATAATATTATCTCTTTTACATAATCATTCATACAAAAAGAAGCTTTGAGAGTGCATGCATTCAAACCATTGACATGAAATCAACCACAAGAGAATTCGTCCCAACAACCAAAATATTGTTTTTTTTCTGGAAGGGTAGCTTTTGCTTTAATTATTATTTAAACAATAAAGGTTACATACTTTGTGGTACCGTATTACTCAACGCAATAAATATTTGTAAAATCTAACTCAATTTTGTGAAATGTTTATAAATGTAATATGTATTGTACATTACAGCATATTCACATGAACAGTACAGTGTTTTTTCGATTTCAGTCGAAAGAAACACAAGATGAATGTTTACGTGTCGGACGCACGCCTGGCATATTTACATTTATGGCACCGTCCGTAAGTAGTCCAGAAGCCAGGTATTTCGAAATGCGTTTGTTAATTAGTTTGTCAATATTGACCAATTTATTTACCAATTAAAAATAGTAGAAATGTCATGTGTACAATATGCATATAAGTATGGAATTATTTTTTTATTTCTTTTTAATATAAGCAACACATAAATATGTAATTGAACAAATTAATATGACTTGTGGCTATTAGAAGGTGGCCTGTGCAATTTAAAAAATGAGTAACTTCTAAACTAATTTAAGAAACTACATTACTTTTTTGTGTTACTTATGTATGAAATCTAATTACATTATGCCTATATATATATATATATATATATATATATATATATATATATATATATATGTACATCCATAAATACTTAACTATCTGGTAACTTTATTCGTTAACTTTATTATTTAATTCCCTAACTTGTTCATACCTGTACATACGATTTTATCGTCATATCTACTGTTATCTTAGTCGCTTCATGGCCTTGTAAATGCCGGCGTAAACATAGCTACCTATTTATTTCGTCGCTTTCTTACCTAACTCAATGTAAGTTAAACGAGTTCAAACTCCTTGAGTTTACTTCTCTCCACTGAGGAGTTCCGTGAATCCCCGTATCGAATCCGTGATCATGAAGTCCCGGCTACTACTTATGACCAAAAGACTCCTAGAACGAGTCCAAAGTCGATAATCTTACCTGTCATGACCTGTAAATCTAGCAACAAACCCTGGCCAATACTAGTGGCTAAAGGACTTATCAAGACTAGTAATATAAATACGATGAATACATTTCTCGCCATTCAGTAGTTCCTGTCCTTAACTTGTGGTTCCATTATCAGACCTTATCTATTATTTAGGACCAAACCTTTCGTCAAAATAACTAAAAGAGCTTGAACTCCATGAAATTACTTTTTTCAATCAAGGAGTTCTTTCGTCAAGTTTCGGATCCATCATCGTACGTTAGCTACTACACGTGACCAAAATACTTGACAGTAAAACTCAAATAAGCTCAAATGAATCTACTCCTCCCTATAGAGGAGTTCTTGTCACATTCTTGTTACAACATAAGACCTTTGGCACAATCTGTGCCCAATGGGCTCGTCAAAATAAGTGAAATGAGCTCAAAATCGATGAACATATTAATCAACATTTAGGAGTTCCTCTTACCACCTTCCTTTTCCATCATCAGGCCTTGGGTATTAATTGTAACCAAAGAACTTGATGAAACTGTTTCTCGCCATTGAAGAGTCCTGTCCTGTCCTTTACGCTCCATCATCAGACCCTGACAACTACTTATGACCAAAAGATACGTAAAGAATAGTCAAACAAGCGCAAAATTTGTAAATCATCGCCCCAAAAATGGGGCTCCTGCCACTATCTTCTGATTCTATATTAAGACCCTTGTCACTATTTGTGACTAATGAACTTGTCAAGACAAGTTAAATAAACACAAATTCGAGGAATCTACTTCCTTTTTAGGGAGTTCCATCAACACCTTCAAGCTCCATCTTATATAAATCTTTAATAGGCAAATTATTGCAATAACACATTCTCTCCAAATATTTTTTTCTAATTATTTAGGTTGGATTTGAACGCTAATTCAATTTTTCAGTATTCCATAACCAGTCAACAAAAACGGAAACTTTATAATTTGTTTCATCTATCCGCATATTCATGCATCCCAGCAGTATATATCTTTCAGTTTAAAACCGATTATGTTAAACTGTTAACGGAAAACGAGTGAAATTAGTTGAACATATAAAAGTAGAAAAAAAATATTTTTAAGTTTTATCTACACGACGAACTTAAAGATGCAAAATATTTGTTCACGAACCCCATCGAGATATAAATCTTCAAAATATACTGTGATGAATCCATTTGTTCTCCCTTCCCCTAATTTTCTAACCACATCAAAAATCTCAAATAAATCAGGATAACGAAGTTAGTAAATACTTAAACACAACATCATTTCTGTTAACTTGCTTTAACAAATTGAAAGAATTTTATTGACGAGGTCCTTTGTTTAATACCTGTCAAATAAATACTTAAATAGTAAAAAACAATAATATTCTTGAACAGTTTAATAATAATGCTATGTCCCCTCAAATAATTGAAGGGATTTTATTGACGAGGTCCTTTGTTTAATACCTGTCAAATAAATACTTAAATAGTAAAAAACAATAATACTCTTGAACAGTTTAATAATAATGCTATGTCCCCTCAAATGTTTCAAATTTATGTGTTCCTAAAGGTAACCGAAAATCTCTTATGGCTACATCATTTCGTGTTTCATAGGTTTATTTAGATAAAAAAGGTTCGAGACGGAAAATATCATACTAACTTCACAAAAAGAAAAAATTAATTTTTGTTGATTTTTTTGGGATTTGGCAGCAAACAGGGCTTATCCAACAGACGTAAAACTTTCACCATCGTCTAATTTATAGCATCCTGACAAATATAATGCTACATGTTTTTAGAACTTAGGGGTAATGAGCAATAACAAATAAGTCAAAGGAATCGAAATGGGTAAGTTGTATTTCTGAAATAAACTTTAATCTGTTTTAACTACACTAAAGTAATTCCTAAAAGAATTTTACACGATAATGAAATCTACAAAATAAAAACTGAGCCATTCAATTCTGCACTCGAGTAAAGCAAGAAAGAAGTAACTGAACCGTTTTGATTACTATTAAAAACTAACCGTAAATAATTATTATTTCGCTTAAAAAATCGATTAAACAACATAGGATCATGGTCCATTTTTTTCGAGCAAAGCCGGAATAAAGAACTAGTTACTTATAAACATTATCCATTATTAAATGAAACTACTTGATGTAGTATTTAATTGTGAACAATGTATTTCTACAAAATTAACGCCAAATATATTAAATATTATCCAACAGATAAAGCTTATATACTGAGCAGGAGTTATTACAAGTAAGAACAACATGTTAAAAAATGTTTTAATTTAATTTTTAGGGTTCCGTATCTCAAAAAGAAAAAAGGAACCCTTATAGGATCACTTCATTGTACATCTTCTAAGTCAACACAATAAAAAATACGCAGGTACTTTCCATTGACCTAGAATCACGAACTTTAGCTAGAAGCAAGTTCTCACAGCACAAATAAAGAAAAACATTCGAAAATAGTTAATTTGTAGTTATATCACATAAAAATTATTTTTTTGAAATGCGCCTGTGAAAGTTAGACTAGACAATATATTTTAGTTCTAAAAAATTTAAATTTTGTAGAAAGCTTAATAGGAATATTATTTAATCTGATATTTGATATCCCAATTTAACAACAATCAATAATCAGTATCAAGAATTTGGAGAAAATCCAAATAAACACCAAATCCAAAATATACTATAAACATTTATGCATACATACAAACAAATATATATATATATATATATATATATATATATATATATATATATATATAAATATATATATATATATATATATATATATATATATATATATATATATATATATATATATATATATGCCTAAGTGTGTTCAAAATTGTCGCTATACAGGTTCTAATCGTTCCAGTGTTTTAAAAAATTTGCAATATTTTTAAGGCCGTGTGAAGATATAATAAGCAAAAATTGTCACGTTAAAAATAATATTAATATTTGTGAATAATTTAATTGAAATTGTATGTACACTGAAATATTTATATATGCCTAAGTGTGTTCAAAACTATCGCTATACAGGTTCTATTCATTCTAGTATTTTGAAAAATTTGCAATATTGTTACGGCCGTGTGAAGGTATACTGAGCAAAAATTTGCACGTTGAAAAATAATATTAATATTTGTAAATAATTTAATTGAAATTTTATGTACCCTGAAATATTTATATGGGCATATATAAATATTTCAAGTTTGTTCAAAACTAACGCTATACTGGTTCTATTCGTTGCAATGTTTTGAAAAAGTTGAAATATTTTTACGGCCGTGTGAAGATGTAGCAGGCAAAATTTAAATAGTAAAAAATAATATTAATATTTGTAAATAATTTAACTGAAATGTTTATATGCCTAAGTGTATTCAGAAACATCAGTGTATGGGTTTTATTCTTATTTAAAAGGTTTTATTTTAATGGTATGTAAATTTGCGTTTGCATTTTAAATATGAGCAATAATCTCTGTTAATTAAATTGTTTGCTATATTTCATACTGTGTATTGTAAAGGTGGCAATTATTTCATTTTTTTACTATTTCTACCACAAAATCCGATACAAATATATACTAGCAGCATCCAAACACACAGCAAATCTCGGAGCCACCACGGTCCAAGCTACACCCTGAACCATTACAATTGCAGTTCGGAAATTTATCGTGCCGACTCATTCCATCGAAATTTTAATCGATTTGACATTCACGAGCGGGCTTCAGTTGTTAAACGTGTCGTATGGAATGCGCAATATGGACTGTAAAAAAAATTTAATTGATGAGGCACATTTCAAATGTTTTAATAATATTCAATATTTACAAAAATCGTTTGTTTTTCTGTGTATCATTACGTTCTTCATATAAGTAAAAGTTTTCAGAACTCTTTAATACATTCGTCGAATGAGAATTGTGTCTAACTTACTCACAGTAAAATAAATTTTCTAGCTTTATTTAACAAAAAATTAAACCACAATTGAACCAGAATTATTGTATCTAATTCCATATTTGGTAAAAAAATTGACTTCACTTTAGACATACTTAGTCATAACAATAGGATAATACGTGAACTTCTATCCCGTAACGAACTTTTCAGCAAACCTCTTATTTTACTCAAAACAATATTACATCTTTGCAGATCTTTAAATTATTTCTCTCGATAGTGCAACCATGAACGTGCCCTGGAGTCCGATGATAACAACCAAACCTTGAGAAATACATAAGTAACATGACGGTTTCCATGAATATTATTATTTATAACATTTAATAAAGGAATCCTAACAAAATGAGCGACAAAATTTTGCGACGTTCTCAACTTCAAACATAAAGAAAAGTTTTGAAATGTTTATTCCATTTCTTTATTTAATTTTGTTGGCTTCTTTATTTTTAACTGGATGACTTATGATCGGGTGTATAATGTCTTTTATTTTAAATTTCAAATTAACTTTTGAGAATACCTATTAAATAATAATTAAAAATGAACAATATTTTTTGGGAATTGTTCTTGTTAATGTACCACTTATTTTTGCGGTGTGTAATTTAAGGAGTGAAGATTGAAGTATATTAATTAACGTCATATAATATTAATTTTCTATTTTAAATTTCAAATTAACTTGTGAGAATACCTATTAAATAATGATTAAAAATGAACAATATTTTTTGGGCATTGTTCTTGTTAATGTACCACTTATTTTTGCGGTGTGTAATTTAAGACGTGAAGATTGAAGTATATTAATTTACGTCATATAATATTAATTTTCTATTTTAAATTACCATAACATTTCTATTCTTGAAGAAAATGTAGAGTCATAAAACCGTTTTATTTCTCCGAGTTGATATTCAATCATTTCTCTATGAAATCTTATTTATTTTTTATTGCATTAAAAATGTTACGCTTATCTTATTAATTACTTTTTTTATATATCTAAAGATACGATAGTTAAACAAATTATATTCCTTCACAGTATACAATTTGGTGCTGAACGTTGCGCGCTTGTTCTGATAAGACTTTTTCGTCTTGAGTTTGTTGGGTTTAAACAATATTGCCGTTGTAATATCCGAAACTTGTAACACAGCTTTCTGAAAAATAATTATAGAAAAAAATGTAAGTAGACATTTTAATATAATGATATCACAGAAATCAATTGTCACACTGATAATAAAATTTATTGGTACATAAATGTTAAAAAGCCTTATAATTAATATTCTAACACTAAAATTAAAAAGCATAAAGACGAATTCTTCAATGTTCGGCTAATTTTTTAAATTTATTGTAAAAATTTTACAAAATATATTTATTCGTTTTAAACAAGGAGATAAAAATCTACCTCCACGGTATTAAACTATTCCCTCTTTCAGTCGTCGAACCTCCCTAGCTCTTTTGTCTAATAAGTAAATATTAGCAAATTTTAAAACTACATAACAACAAGAATTAATTTAAGTTCAATTCAATTATATTTTAAATTCGATCGTGGTGCATGAGTAATATATTTTCGAAAGCAAATTTTTGAAATAAACCTTATCAGCGGTGAAAATAAATTTTTAAAGGAACCTCAAGCGAATCGAGTACGAAAGTGATAATTTTATATATGATATCATATTATTGAACATGGACAGGTATCATTACATTACGTGACTAATTAATACTGCCAATTTTGTGTTTTCTGGTTGATATTGTTATCTCTTAATAATTTTTTTCCGTGGTATAAAATTAATAACGATTTATTTACAATTGCATAATTGTAGAAATGTCAAATCAAATCTGTCTTAACAAATAACTCAAAATTATTTTTGAAACATTTTTTTTTCTAATAACATATAAAAAATATCGCTAATGCTCATGATCTCATGGGGAAAAATTGTAATGAGTATCGACCTTGAACTTAAAATTCTGTTACGTATTTAAATAAGATAACCAGGTTTTCACTTACTATAACTGAAATGTTCTGTAATATATTTATTTTCAGCTTTATAATGGAGAATGAATTTAAATTGGAAGGCAAAACTGCTTTAGTAACCGGTGCTCTTTCGGGTATTGGCTTAGAAACAGTGAAGTTACTTTTGAAAGAAAACATTAAGGTAAATCAAATTGATCGAATATTCCGTTTTAAAGCTTTCAAATAATTTAATTTATTATTTTAACAATAAGGACGATTTAGAAATGAACAGTTCATATATATATATATATATATATATATATATATATGTATATACTATGTGGGAAAATAAAATGAAAAAAAATTCGTGACAAATTAACATAAAAACTATTTTATTTACTTGGCAGTTGACGCACGACTAGTTTTATATTTTCTTGTAACTCTATTCATTTATTAACCAAAGGTCATATTTACTGCTATTATCTGTTTTTCTAACTTGGAATTAGAGAGAACATACTGTTTAAACCGATCTAAATAGATTTTTGACAAATCGAAGAAATGTTTGTTCGATTATATTTGGTCTCAGAAATTATGACAATTCTTAGTTAGATTCATGAACATAATCTTATTTATCCCCAATTCGAATATCTGTCATTTTCTTAGTTTTTCTTATTTGACATCTTTATGAATCCTCCTACTTATTCAAATCTCTGATAAGTTATAATACGTAGCGTCATTTGTTCCAAAGACCAGAACATTCATATCGTGAAAGTTTCAACAAGCAACCACATAGTGCAATAACTAGCTTAGAAAGCTAACTAGTGCATTTATGTATAGAAGGAACATTGATTTTCGGATAACAAAAGAAATGCAATTTTATATGACTATTTAATCAAGACACTATTAACGCACTTTGATTCATTAAATGAGGGAAGAAACTCATTTAATGAAACGAAGTGCGCTCATAATGTCCGTTAATCATCTAAAATTGCATTTCTTTCTTGATCCGAAAAGCAATGTCCCTTTCAAACATAAATGTATTAGTTAGCTTTCTAAGCTAAGTGAAGTTTTTTAATGAAACGAAGTGCGATCATAATGTCCGTTAAACATTTAAAATTGCATCTTTTTCTTAATCAGAAAAGCAATGTCGCTTTCAAAAATAAATGTACTAGTTAGCTTTCTTAGTTAAGTGAAGTTTTTCAAGTTGTATTACAGATTTTTAACTCTCAAAAATATAATATGAAGATAATTCGTACTTTTTATGTTTTTATGACAAAAAGCAATTCATTTTCAGTGACAACATATTTTTTTTACGTTCAACATTATCTCAATCATAATTGTACATAAACATTTCTTTATAATTAATAGAAACTTCATTAAGAAAACTTAAGAAAAACCCTGAATTTCCAATATTATGCCCGTAATTTTTCTTTCTTCGAATTAATAATCATATCAATATTCAAAGCCGCATGAAAGTTTTGCGATGTCACGTCGTATCGCTTTTATAAAGCCACACTGTGTCAGATATGAAATCAATACAGAGCACTTAACCCCGGCATTAACTTTGAAATATTTTATCTCGAGAACAAGTTGGGACAGGAAAAAAACTGTTGATTATAATCGTCTTATATTGTACTCAAATATACACCGAATTCTGGCTATTCGTAAAACATAAATCAATGCATATTATTTCCCCTCAGGGAATCGTTCTATTGGACATAACTACGAATGACGATTTGATAGATGAATTAAAACAAAATAGCAACGATACGGACATACTGTACATACAGTGTGATGTGACCAAACCTCAGGAACTGAATGAGGCTTACACTGCCGGCTGGAACCATTTCGGCTACATCGACATAGGCATACACTCGGCTGGTGTTTGGAATGAAAGGCAATGGCAGCGAGTGATAAACATTAATTTGGTAACGACTTACTCATTTTTATTAAATCTTACTTTCTACAGGCGTGAAAAGTACAGGCAGGGTTGGGGACAACTAAGAGAAAAAGATGGTGACCGTTATTTATTATCTCCACAGTTATTTTATATTATATCCGTGGCTAAAAATGGACTATACTGACTCAAATGTTTACTTCGAGCATTAAAATTATTTTATTTAAAACTATCAATCATTAAGCGACAAAAGTTTTTTTTTTCTATTACACTTTTCTACATCTTCCAATGTATAGAGAATTCCCTTCGATTTGCATCCAAGTGAGTTCTCTATATAGCCTGATATAGAGTTATTATATTGTTACCTAGCAAAGAATCATAAAACTATGATTATGATAGTTGTGTATAAAAGAAACAGATGTAGCTATTAAATACTTAAGGATTATTCTAATAACTATCTCTTGATTCCTATTGCAGATGTTAACTAAACCTCAGCTCTAAATATAGATTATGTCTTGTCAAAATCCTTGCACTAGTTTTTAAATGAATCATGAGAAGCAAGACCGAGTTACAATTTCGTTACATATTTAATTACATTTAAAATAAACATATTAAAGAGATTTCATTGTTAAAAAGTAAGCAAAAAATGCTAACGTTAAAAAAGTCTTTATTTTGTGGATAATGACGTGAATAATAATTTTGTGTAATAAAAATATTCCTTGAAATGATACAGCTATTTTTTTCAATATTTCCAGCAAAATTCAGGCAATAACTTGTTAAACAAAAAACCTTAGGACAAAACTTTGTGTTTTACGTTTCTGTGAAATAAAATCAAATAGTATTTCAGAAGTTCATACTGAAATGAAAACACTTACAGTTGGGAGTGATAGAGGGGAGCATGTGGTTACGTGGCAAGATGCGTAAAGACCGTGGTGGGCGAGGTGGTGTCATCTTGAATGTGTCGTCGAGTGCGGGTATAACTCCAGAATTGCCCTTCTATCCCATTTATGGAGCCAGCAAATTTGCTGTACGAATATTCACAACAAACATGGGGGTATATTTGTATTTCTTTTATAGTACCTATAATACAATTATAAATTATTAATTCTAAAGATAAGTGAAAATATTAATCGAAAACGTTTAATATCATTTATCAACCCGTCTCCAATTCTGATTTATGAGGATCTTAAATGATTTGGTATCATAGTTTCTTCCTGCTTGATAAATTAACGACACCAAGGACGCTTATGAATAATTACTTATAAACTTGGATCAGATTCATTAATTGGCTCTATCTAATATCATTAACCTAATGAGTCATAGTTTATTTATCCCGTTTTCATGTTTTAACTACTAAACAAACGTCCGTAATTTTTTTAGCATGGTCTGAACTATGGAGATGGACCTGTCCTGGATCAGAATTTATTTGCGTTTCATGTAATTAAAAATTTAGTCCCTAATAGACAAAAGCGTGAACATAAATAAGAGTGCGCAAATATGAGCATGTAATAACACATCAGAGCAACGCGTCAGTCTAGGTCTAAGTACGGCAAAGTAAAGTCTTCTTCTTTTTACGCCATCTCTTTGATTCCGTGCACCTTAAAATACTTAGCATTTTCGATGCTAAAATTAAATATTTTTAAAAGAATAGTATTATCCAATTACTTTCCCCGTTCCTCGCGAATCAAAACTAGCATAATAAGTAAAAATTATTACATTTTACCATTCAATAACATTAATTTATTTTTTTCTTTAGCATCCTATCCATTACAAAATGACTGATGTACGATTTCTAACCCTATGTCCCTATCAAACGGATACTCCGTTATTCCACAATGTTAACACAGTGGATGAAGCATTTGATACAGTACTTAAGGAATCACTTGAAAGGTGTCCTCTTTTACCGTAAGTTTTGTAATATAGTCACTATTTTATTTATACATTTTTGGACAGTTCAGTGTTAAAATAATTTATGTATAAAAATTTTAAAAAAACTAATGTTAAATTAATACAAATAACATACAATAATATTATTGTAACGTTTTCATTTTCTAATTAATTTTAGATCTCGTAACTCAAATTAATAAGGAATTAAAAAAGTTCGTATTTAAAATAATGACCTCAAAATAACTCCATTACTTGCAGTAGATTTTAGTAGTATTCGTTTTGTAGCATTCATTTATTGAATATTTTTGGCGTTAATTTTGTAAAAATTCAATATTCACAATTAAATGAAACTGGGTTTGGTAGTATTAATTCTAATTTCTTTAAGTTCTTTACCATGACCTAGGTTTTGTTGTATTACATCGTCTTCAGGTGGGCAATGAGCAAAGATTGAACACATCGGAATGAACATATCTTTGCTAATTGACCACCTGAAGATGTTGTAATACAACGAAACCTAGGTCGTGGTAAAGAACTTAAACAAAGTAGAAATAATACTACATCACGTAATTTCATTTAATTCTGAGTATTCGTTTGCTTTAATAGTATGTGCGTATGTAAAGATTGAAAGACTTGTAGGGATTGAATAAAATAAGCTCCATCAACATATTACACCACAAATTCATCAAAATAAATTTCTATTAATGGGGATAAAGTATCTGCGAATGCAAATGACAAAGATCGATTGCTGCTTGCAATAAATACAATGGGCAAATTATTTTATTACATATAGTACATTATATAATTAAAAATGAAATTGAACTATACTTTCCAACTGAAACAAAAACAAAATGTAAATATAAGTACATGAAAGATAAAACAGTTGCGAACATTTGTCACTTTTATTTCTTGTCGTTCGCTTCTTTAATAATTATTTCTATAATTGAAAAAAAAAACAACTGACCGAGACTTCGACAACTGATACATTTTTTTTATCTATTACATAACACATTAAAAAAAAACAAAAGTCAAAAAAAGTAAAGTAACGTCAGATAAACCTCATGATATCAGTTTTCATTCAGCAAATCTTATTTTTGCACTTCAGTTCAATAAGTGAATTTACTAATATCTTTTCCTTTCTTTCTTCTTCATAATTCATTTAAATAAAATCGATGAACTTGTAAATGTTTTACTGGTTGAATTATAATTTATTTTTGTGGAAATAAGCCAAAATTCTAATTCTTACCTTTTGAAAAATTTTGAAATTTTAACAGCAAGATTTGAACTAGGAAGAAAAAAGTGTGAAAAGAAGTGTCTAATAAATAAACATACTAATAATAAAATAGACGTGCCAATTATATAAAAATTGGATAAAATAAAAATAATTCTCAATAAGAGATTAATTAAGTAGAATTATAACAAAATAAAAAACACAAACCAACTTACACGCTGTTATGATTCTAACTGGAGCTGATTATGTTCAAAGATAACGTTAACATTCTTAGCAACAAATTGTATTATTTTTCATATTTTATTACCAAGTTTATACACTTCGTATTCACTTATGCGTTCAATGTTGACAGACAGTTGAACGTGTTATCAACTTATTTATATACTGACTATACACGAATGTTAAATTTCATTTCAGGGTCAACAAAGTATCAAAGGCAGTAATCGATATGTGCAAAAAGGCGAATTCGGGAAAAGTTTGGATGTGGGAAGAAGAATTACTAAAAGAATATTTGCCAGCGGAAGTAAAATCTAAAGATATTTAAAAAAACAATACAATAAATATTATACTATGTTTTTATATACGTAATGCCATTTCGTTTGGTTATCGTTTGACTTAAGTATCTTAATACTGGATGGAAATAACAAAAGTCTTGGTCGAAAATTTTGCCATTCTCAAATATTATATTCCTTTATTGAAGTTCTGTTGCCTATTTAATTCCCTTCAATACAGGGAATCATATTTTTTTAGTTCTTTCTCATAAGTTGAGACAAAATTCAATATTTTATTTACTTACTGTTTACTTACTTCATTAAAAAAATATTTAATACAATTTAATAAGAAATCTACTTACAAATACGTTCTACTTACAATACAAACGAACGACTGTTTTAAACGTTCGTTCGTTGAATAAAAAATAAACATAGGTTTATTTCTAAATAAATTACAGGGCAGCTTTTATTTGCCACAGACCGTTCCAATTGTAAAACTATTTGATGAACCTTGAAACGCGAAATTTCCAGTCCAGAGCCCCACCCACCCTCCTCTTCCTTCTTCCCTTTTTAAATAAATTTCGTCCGTTAAAATACAATGGCACATTTCAATTTTTTAATTATTTTTTATGCTAATTATTATATAGTAACACACTTATGTCACTTTTAATTATATAATATTAACAAATGACGTATTAATTTATATTAATATGTAATATAATAAAATAATATTTCCCTTTACTTCATTTTCGAATTTATTTTCAAGAACTTCAATTACAGAAAGTGTTTTAGGACGGCGTGTATTGCCGTCAAAGGATATTTTCATTTTCACAATAATATTTTCATAAGTCAAAAATAGTTCTTTTCCAATGCAAATTGAAATGTATGTGGACAATCACTCGAACAATATGTCAGATAATTTATTACTATCTTTATTACATACGAGCTGTCCGTCTCGGTCTGACTCCGGCAGAGAAGTGTCCTTGATTTGTTTTTAATTTAATCGCATTTCTGTCAATTACTATTAATTGTTGACGAATTTCTTAAGGATTAAGTTATTTAACTTTCATCGAGTAGAATATCGAAGGACCCGGTTTTGTAACATTAAACAATAATAGTAAAGCATTGATAGGAGCTGACTTATTGAATATATGTGGCGTTAATTTTGTAGAAATTCATTTTTCAAATTAAATGAAACTACGTGATGTAGTGTTATTTCTACTTTCTTTAATTTCTTTACCACGACCTAGGTTTCGTTATATTACATCTTCAGGTGACCTATTAGCACAGATCTTTGCTGAAAGGCCACCTGAAGAAGTTGTTATACAACGAAACCTAGGTCGTGGTAAAGAAATTAAAGAAAGTAGAAATAATACTACATCACGTGGTTTCATTTAATTGTGAACAGTTGACTTCATACATCTCACATTGCAGAATTCATTATCATATACAATTCTTCAAAATTTCTACAAGTAATGAAAAGGAATAGGTAAAAACAGACAGTCTGTAATAATTAGGAATTATACATTTAATTTTTTATGCAAAATTTTCGTGAATTTTCATAATTGTCTACAATATTCTCATATCCTATTTCCTTTCATTTTAATCGTTATTTCTAATTGCTTACTTGTTTTAATAGTGTATTCCTATTATATCCTGTAAACGCTCGGATACTCTACGATGATGAAAGTTTTTAGTAAATTGGATAAGCTATTTGGTTGATGCCAAATCCTTAAAAACCAATAAAGATATAGAAATTAACAGAAGTATGATAAAACCAACCTCTACAACATAATTATTGGGAAACTAACCCAGGAAATTGTACATGTTGACCCAGAACCCCAGGGGTAATTTATTTTATTTAAGGATAACATGACGCCTGGTTTTATGATCATGTACATTATAATTTTATCATCTTTCATGTAAGGGTGTTGCATAATGTAAGTATTGCAAAGTAATATTTGTAACTGTTAATGGCATATACGTATAGAGGGTATCTATAACGTTATCAAATTGTTATAAATTCACTTCCTTTCATCACAGCATTAAACATTTAAGACATGTTTTTATTGATATTTATTTAACACGTTTATAATATTTGTTCAAGTGTTTTTCGTAAGTGGTCTTCTATAATGTTATTTAAATTGCGCAATTATTCTTACAAGAAGCAGTCTTATACTATGTGTACTGAAATCGTCATATTGGACGTCAAATTATTTTTTTTAGAAAAATATTAAATTAATTTTGCTTTAAAAAATATGAAATCAAACTTACTTTCTACTCAACGTCAGTTACGACTTTTTGTCACAATAAGTCACAAAAGCCTTTAATTTCCCGTATGTTAGAAAGTAGTTTAATATTATAAATATAAAATGAATAAATGCATAGCAACCAGTATTTAAAATCATTTTCCAATTTTAAGACTGGATCATTATTGGAAGTTAATTTTTTTTTAAAAATACATTTATTATAAAAAGAACCATTTTTCGCAATATACTGCTGCAAAACTATACTTTCCAACTGAAACAAAAACAAAATGTAAATATATCAATACATGAAAGCTAAAACAGTTGCGAACATCTGTCACTTTTATTTTTTGTCGTTCGCTTTTTTAATTAATAACTTTTTCTATAATTGAAAAAAAAACAACTGACCAAGACTTCGACAACTGATACATTTTTTTTATCTATTACATAACACATTTAAAAAAAAACAAAAGTTAAGTATCGAGTACAGAAAAACCTCATGATATCAGTTTCCATTCAGAAAATCTTATTTTTGCACTTCAGTTCAATAAGTGAATTTACTAATATCTTTCCCTTTCTTTCTTCTTCATAATTCCTTCAAATAAAATCGATGAACGTGTAAATGTTTTTACTGGTTGAATTATAAGTTATTTTTGTGGAAATAAGCCAAAGTTCTAATTCTTACCATTTTAAAAATTTTGAAATTTTAACAGCAAGATTTGAACTAAGAAGAAAAAAGTGTAAAAAGAAGTGTCTAAAAATAAACATACCAGTAATAAAATAGACGTGCCAATTATATAAAAATTGGATAAAATAAAAATAATTATCAAAAAGAGATTAATTAAGTAGAATTATAACAAAATAAAAAAACACAAACCAACTTACACGCTGTTATGATTCTAACTGGAACTGATTATGTTACAAAGATAATGTTAACATTCTTAGCCACAAATTGTATTATTTTTCATATTTTATTACCAAGTTTATACACTTGACGTATTCACTTATGCGTTCAACGTTGACAGACAGTTGAACGTATTATCAACTTATTTATATACTGACTATACACGAATGTTAAATTTCATTTCAGGGTCAACAAAGTATCAAAGGCAGTAATCGATATGTGCAAAAAGGCGAATTCGGGAAAAGTTTGGATGTGGGAAGGAGAAGTTGGATATTTGTCAGCAAAAGTAAACTCAAAAGATATTTAAAAAAACAATACAATAAATATTATACTATGTTATTATATACGTAATGCCATTTCGTTTGGTTATCGTTTGACTTAAGTATCTTAATACTGGATGGAAATAACAAAAGTCTTGGTTGAAAATTTAACCACAAAATCAGTCTTCCCATAAAATTCTCATCTAATCGTCAATTCGCCATTACAAATTATATTGACATAATATTTTATAGCTAAGTTTTACATAATAATTTAAGAAAAATTACAGTACGTGTAACCGTGCAAATTTACACTTATCCATCACTAATATACGGTTACACGTACAAGGAATAAGTACGTGTGACCATGCAAATTTACACTTATCCATCACTAATATACGGTTACACGTACAAGGAATAAGTACGTGTGACCATGCAAATTTACACTTATCTGTCCCTAATATTCGAATTTTATTTAAGCACTTATCGATTTGTATATTTCACGAGTCGTAAAATTGCTTCTATGCATATAAATAATATGCGGCAACATTTTTCGAAGGAGTTTGACAAGTCATTGTAAAAAGCTAAAATCTCAATACTGACAGCCATTCTCAAATATTATATTCCTTTATTGAAGTTCTGTTGCCTATTTAATTCCCTTCAATACAGGGAATAATATTTTTTTAGTTCTTATGAGACAGTTGAGACAAAATTCGATATTTTATTTACTTACTTCATTAAAAAAATATTTAATACAATTTAATAAGAAATCGACTTACAAATACTTTCCACTTACAATTACTACTTACAATACAATTCGTTGAATGATTGTTTTAAACTAAGGCTAAGCCACACTCATGAATAAAAAATAAATGTAGGTTTATTTCTAAATAAATTACAGGGCAGCTTGTATTTGCCTCAGATCGTTCCAATTGATAACCATGTAAAACTATTTGACGAACCTAGAAACGCGAAATTTTGAAATCAAATTCCTTTCGTAACTTAGGCGTCAGATATGAAAGGTCGTTTAATATAAAACCTGTATTATTTAAGTGGAATGTATTTTTACAAATTTTGTGAAATCTCTTGGGTCCAGTATAATATTAATTCAATTTTTACTGATCCATATAAATTCTTCAAAGAAAAAAGTTGTCATGACGTTAATGATAATTTTTCGAAATTTGTTTATCTAAACCAAAAGAAAATAACAGCGTGTGAAGGTATTTGACAATCAGTCGATAGTGAGAATCGTAAAAAGAAGACTTGTTTCATCATGTTGATAACCATGGCGCCAGACCACTGAGGTAGCTGTTAAACATTTTCTCTGAGAAATCTTCTCATAATCTCCGAGCCTAAATACAATAAAAATACTTTTCCAGTCCAAAACCTCTCTCTTCCTTCTTCCCTTTTTATATAAATTTCGTCCTTTAAAATAGGATGGCACATTTAAATTTTTAATTACTTTATGCTAAGTCTTATATAGTAACACACTATGTCACTTTTAATTATGTAATATTAACAAATGACGTATTAAATTATATTAATATGTAATATAATAAAATAATATTTTCATTTACTTCATTTTCGAATTTATTTTCAAGAACTTCAGTTACAGAAAGTGTTTTAGGACGGCGTGTATTGCCGTCAAAGGATATTTTCATTTTCACAATAATATTTTCATCAGTCAAAAATAGTTTTTTTCTATTGCAAATTGAAATGTATGTGGACAATCACTCGAACAATATCTCAGATGATTTATTACTATCTTTATTACATACGAGCTGTCCGTCTCGGTCTGACTCCGGCAGAGAAGTGTCCTTGATTTG
The DNA here is from genome assembly GCA_039881145.1 of Druceiella hillmani. Taxonomy (NCBI): domain Eukaryota; kingdom Metazoa; phylum Arthropoda; class Insecta; order Lepidoptera; family Hepialidae; genus Druceiella; species Druceiella hillmani. The sequence goes on from JAYKKI010000017.1 coordinate 30,396,066, forward strand.
TTTTCAATTTAATCGCCTTTGTCAAATTATTCACGATTGATTGTTGGCGAATTTCTTAAGGATTAAGTTATTTAACTTTCATCGAGTAGAATATCGAAGGACCCGGTTTTTTAAAATTAAACAATAATAATAAAGCATTGATAGGAGCTGACCTATCGAATATATGTGGCGTTAGTTTTGTAGAAATTCATTTTTCAAATTAAATGAAACTACATGATGTAGTGTTATTTCTACTTTCTTTAATTTCTTTACCACGACCTAGGTTTCGTTATATTAAAACATCTTCAGGTGACCTATTAGCAAAGATCTTTAAAACATTGATCCTAGATAATAATTTTCCTACATAATAATGAAAATGCAATCACGGATATTGTTGGCCCATGCAACGCCGAGACGTCCAGGCCAGGTCTAGGATGATAAGCTTGCATAGATAAAGCTTGCATAAAACGATTAAATAGAGGTGACCCCAATATTAAAAAGGGTTTCGTAGCACCAAACAATAGTAAATTTATAACTTTGAATTTCTCAAAGACACTGACAAATAAAGTTATTACTACAGTCAGTACCGTAAAAATTCCATATCTCAAAAAATACACAACGTATCTTATTTTAAATTCTACTACCTAAATTTCTTTCAGAATCTTATGTACGCTAGTTGAAAAGTTATAGGGTGGATACACTTTATAAGGGCATATCTCACTAACTATTGACTTAAATAAAAAAAGATAGTTTGGAACCTCCTTATCATTTTAAGACCTATCTAACGTAAGCCCACACGTCTACGTATATGGCGTACCAATTCTAAATTTTTTTTTTCTTTATTCCACTATTTCATTGTAAAGCAATTCATAGAAAACACCTACCATCCAAGTTTCCTCTACATAGTGGCAATAGTCTCCGAGTCAAATAGCTGTGACATGCGAATAGATAGAGAGACAGATGGACATGAGGAAATTATATGGGTTCCGTTTTTGCCATTTGGATATGGAACCCTAAAAACGATTTGAATTTCAGTTTCTGAACTGGCATTCAAAATCTTAAGAAGAAAATAAGGAATATATTTTCTTGTTATAGAAAACCTGTTATAGAAAATAAATTGATTCGGTTGTATCACATCCAGATTCTCTGAATATTCCATTTTTAATTTTTTTTGTGGCAACATTATTGAATCCTAGTTCTAGGTAACGTAAGTGTTTGTAAGTCATCGAATTCGTTTGTTTAGAACGTCAACTGCGTATTGCATCAACGCTTTATAATTGCCCTGGAAACAAGGGGTTATGTATTAAATTTTTTTAAGAAAAGAATATCGCAACGTGGAATAACGATGATGAAAAGGTCGGTAAAGGATTAATGCGGCCATTCATTTTCATTCGAAAAAGACGCGTCACTGGCGCACCTCAACCATCGTATCGCCGCTTTTTATACAGGTTATGGCGTTTAACTTTACGACTTGCCGAGGTTTAATGTCGCCAAATGTTTTTAAATGATAGCTTTATTTAAGTTGCCTTTTGTGGACCTTTGTTTACATAGAAACATTTAATATGTAGTTTCGTCAATTAATAGGTTGCACGACAATTACGTGGATACATGTTACTTATATGGAACAGGATTGATGCTTTGTACTTTATTAGTATTACGAAACTTTATAGTATTTCAATAGTTATTTTTTACTTAAACAAAATTCAAAATTGATCAAGTGTTAATCTTTGAAACATTTCAATAACCTTCATACTTAATTATGTTGATGACATTTTGTTTCTTATTATATTGTTACTTTCCGTACGTGCAATTGTATTTATAATTTTTTATCTCTCAATTAATAGCAAATGTGACACTCTTGTCTCCAGCAGTACCAATATTCCTAATATCAAAACAGTAATATTGTTTAGAAAAAAATATACCTAGAAATGGCTTTTTTGGAAATTATTCCAATTAACTCTTCAACAGATACATCAGTCAACATTTTGAAAAATATTTAAAACAACACGAAAATATACGTGATGCCACACTAATATTCACTTCGTACTACTAGATCCGGAAAACTATAACCGTGGCTCTAAATCACAGTTTTTGAAAAGGTCATCACATTCACAGTTCATTATGTAAACATTTTGTACATTATGTGTACATGATGATGAATAATATTAATATTTATATTGATTCATTTAATAGCAATTGAACACGAGTAATATGTCGTACATACGTATTATCCATGGGAACTCAAGAAAATTTTGTCAACACTTCGATAATGTTATGAAATCGAAAAGGATTTCAAGACATGTACTCACCCATCGCATATGATAATAATGTTGAATACATTAACTAGTTAAAATACCTCAAAGAATTTCAATTATTCATAATAGTAAGAAATAAAATTATATGAATGACAATTGTATACAATTCCGTGGAACCGGTCAAACGACATACTCGTAGATGCTTAGAGTAAAACGATCAATTGCGACACTACATATAGTGACGCCGATTTCAATTATCTTCAAATCATCAATTGTGAAATTTATTAGAGAAAAAATGGATGGAAAAAATAAATTCATGTGGAACTGCGAGTTATATTATTTTGTGGGATTACATTTTTTTGATTTTCTGGAGTTGAAAGTTTATCCCTGAAATTTATTTATTGTAAAAATTTATTGTAGATATATTATTGGAATGAATTGAATATATGTTTCGGCGACGTCCGATCGACCACCAATATTCTCAACAGTCCCAATGCAACCGACGCGGCGGTGACCGGCACCGCACTAAAATCAAAGTGAATCGGGTGTGCAGCTTTTTGTAACGACTCCACACCGTAATTTTACACCACAAAAAGCTGTGTTATGACCTTTCTTCTTAAAGCTACTTTCCTATAAATTAATAATAATGACAATATTATATCTTTGTCGCTATTGCTTCTCATGAGCAAACTTCAACATACAGCGTTATGAGGAGGACATCCCCGTGAAGTATAGGTGTTTTTCTCTGACTTTTATCATTTCAAGTCCTTGTTGGCATAAAACGAGATAAAATATAGCTTATATTCGAAGGCGAGAGATCATTTTCGTAATAATTATAAATATTATTTGAAGAATTTTATGGGTGAACTGCAACCAAACACTTAATTTACACTGGCTTAGCCGTAATGATCGTAGCTGTATATGATTTCTGCTGAATTATTTTCTCAAAACAGTTATGAGAAAATAATTAAATTGTTTATGGTAATTAACCGCGCTACCATTTTTTAATTCTGATAATTTTGGTTCAAACTATAGCTAATTCTCAAATTTCATAATTTTTTAGACGTTCTTGAGCGCTCCTTTTCTTGCTAGGTGTGACGGCTAGCAATTTAAGCGTTTTTCCAGAAAAGTATGTAAACAAATTCGTAAAAATAAATATTTTATACACGAAACTTTATAAATATCGAAATTAAGAAATAACATTTTAAAAATATAGCAGGATTACTAAAAAATATTTTATGAAATATAAAAAGACTGCCTAATGGTTTAAAAAGACCAAAATAATATATTTATTAGGAGTAGCAAGTGTATGTAATATCATTTATAAACCTTGATATTAATTCCATTAATATTCATGTATATTACTCAAATAGAAAGTTGTTACGTGACCAAAAAGAACTCGTGACGGTGGTAGTTCGCATATCGACCAAAATTACACATGTGGTTAAGTTTCATAAACAATATTCTCTACTCATGTTTATAATGCTGACTGCACCTAAAAAAAAAATATTTTTGTTTAATGTATATTATTGGTATATTAAGCTCTTTTTATAATTTCATAAAAGTTTTTTATTTGGTTTTCAGGCTAATGTGCGAAACAAGAAACCATTATAATTTCTTTACAATAGTCAATGCACCTGTCCGCCCACATGTCATAGCCTTAAAGTTTCTACTGTTATAAACCCACTTGCCTAAATAATTTCGTAAAAGTTGGTTTATTTAGTTTACAGGCTAATATTGAATACAAGGAAGCATTCATTTCTTCATAACAAGTCCGTCCGTCCGTAAGCCCATCTGTCACTACCTCCCAATTTATATAGTTATAAACCTGAATTGTGAAAAGTGTCTGAAATTCGTTTTAAGAAAATGTTTGTACAGAGATCTAATTTCACTATATACATATATATATATATATATATATATATATATATATATATATATATATATATATATATATATATATATATATATATATTACAAAATCATAAGGTACCTTCTCAAGTACGTATTAATGAATTTTTCGAGGATCTCGATACCTCACTCAAAGATATCATGGGATTAAATTTTGAATTAAAATATACCCATTTTCAAAATTTTAAGCAGTAAATTGACATACTATCTTATAGTTTTGGGTTAATAGTATCTTTCTACACAATAATTTTTATCTTATATACGATAAGAAGAACTTTTTTTTTTTCAAAAAATGAAAAAATTAACGAAATATTATTGTTGAATATATTTGGCGTTAATTTTGTAGAAATTCATTACTCTCAATTAAATGAAACTACGTGATGTAGTATTATTTCTACTTTCTTTAATTTCTTTACCACGACCTACGTTTCGTTGTATTACAACATCTTCAGGTGGGATATTAGCAAAGATTCTTTGCTAATATCCCACCTGAAGATGTTGTAGAAGAATCTTTGCTAATACCCCACCTGAAGATGTTGTAATACAACGAAACCTAGGTCGTGGTAAAGAAATCAAAGAAAGTAGAAATAATACTACATCACGTAGTTTCATTTAATTGTGAAATATTATTGTATTAAAATATTATTATATTAAATAATTATCACGTTCCTTTGCGAGTATCTACAGTTACATTTGTTGTAAACCGAAATATGGTTTGTAGTATCCCATAGTATAGCATTCTATTACAACTATATCAAAACATTTAATATTTATGACAAACGACATAAGAAATATTCGCTCCATTTTAAATGTTTTCAATGTGCAATTAATACGAATTTTTTTTAAATGTCTATTTTGTAAATGTTTATTATGTGTAGTAACCGAAAAAAAAGAAAATGAAATAAATAATACCACTCAGCAAATGATATGATGGCAAATCAGCGCAAGAAGGACACTAGGAAATATACACATAGCGTTTGGTAATCAAACATAACAATCATATTCTGCTGAAAAATCATAACCCTGCACAGTACACACCAAGGATTTCGTCATGATTTCTTCAAATAAAATGGAAGTTGTTTAAGCAGTTTTCTGAAACAGCTATAATAGAGTATATGTATGTATATATATATATATATATATATATATATATATATATATATATGTATGTATATATATATATATATATATATATATATATATATATATATATATATATATATATATATATAAGCAGTATTAATACAATTATACACGAATTCAAACACTACATAATATGTTGGCGATGATAATCGAGGACCGAAGTAAAGGCGAAACTAAAGGTAAGAGAAATTATTCAAAGCTTCACTCGTATGATATGGAAAACACTATTATAAAAATTTGTTTAGGTGTACCAGCGCACTATTTCTGAGCAATGAACAAAACATAGCCGACAGCTTTGAGTCGGTAATATTCTTTCCGGTAAACTCGGCATCGGCCAAGTAAGTTCCAAATTCAAAAATGATGAAATGTGTTCAACTGAATATGCACTGCATTGTTCGGGTAAACTCGGTTCTCTCTGGCATCGGCCGAGCAAATTATTGTCTAACGCAGAGTGCATCCTTTCAATAATTCCATTCTATTTTTGATTAATATTTGATTTGAGTATAATTGAATATAATACACGTATGTTATTTTTGTTTTTTTAATTTCGGTACTGAAAATTCCAAAATATACAGTGTGTAACCATATTGATTTTCCACTTCTACTTTGCTGTCTTAGGCGCACCAATATTTGTTTATTTTTTAATTTATAACGTTTCTTAAATTGATAAACTTTATAATTATGCTGTCAATTAACTCAAACCATAGGAACTTAGACAAACACCATCATCTGTTATAATTAAAATTCTGAATGCAATTTGCCCATTTAAATTTTATATTAGTTATCGTAATCGTAATCATATATTTATTTTTGTAATCGGTTGTAATCATCTGTTCATCTCCCCTTATGCTAAAAAATGATCTTCCATTAATTGCTAGAGCTGAATTGTAGAATATCCAAGAACTTGCAGAGCGCCTTGGCTAAAAAATGCAATATCCAATTTTGCAGCCTGGAACTCGATGGTTAACTACCGTGGAATCATATTATAACTAGTATGGCAATGTAATAACTACTTAAAAAGATCCAATGAATTCCATGACTTAGGTATTTATAAAATAATCATTGGGAATAAGAAGCATGGGCATAATAAAGGTACTAACATAGATCTAAGTCATGAATAAATAAGTCCACAAATACAGGTAAAAAAATCGAAGTGTGTTGTTTAAAATATCGAAAAGCAGTTAAATCAATCAAGTGTCTACCCAAACAGAGCTGGGAATTAAACTCTGAGATGTGGTTGTATTTTTTGAGGTCAATAGGAAAAAAAGACATAAATTTGGAAGGCCTTGTAATTTCTTAAACAAATGCTCAGTAAGTCTTGAAAACACATGTCTCCACAGTTAATTAAAAACGATAAACAATTTATTGAAACACACTGTAGTCATAAAGAAAATAAACCATTATACGGAACCATCAGAAATGGTAAAAAAACAACTTTATTTTCACTTTTTCAACATTAACTGAAATTATTTGTTTACAGATACTAATTTCAATGATTATTCACTTTGAACCAGTGTGTCGGTCCAACTCAATCATATACTCAATCCAACACACTCGCCGACGATGCGAACGGCTTGTATTGGGGGCTGTATATATTTGTATTATCAACGTTTTCACGATACCGACGATAGATTATATATAGCCACATACTGCCGTCTACGATACCGCCCTCGAAATTAACCCAAAAGGACTCATAATTATTAAAGAATTCCAGGCACATATATTTCCTATGTATTTATCCGATTTATCTCAAAAATAGTGTTCATATATTGATGTAGTAAAGACATATCCGACGAAATTTCATGTGTAATTAATTTAGTAAACCTATAAAAAAATGTATTGTAAGGAAAGGAATGAATTTTCGGAAAAATTGCAAATATATTTTAAAAATATCCACAATATAGTACCACGAAATTATTTAAAAAATCGCACTCTACCGTTTTGTTTAGCCATCTCAAAAATTCTATGGAAAATATGTATCCATAGAAATGTATCCATATAATTATTTTCATATATGAAAAAATTTAAAATTTAATGAAAAGCTAATTTGATTTTTTCATTTACATGTAAATATATTGCAGAAAGAAGCTCTGCAAAGAAATTATTTGACTTTGCCCAATATTTTTGTTCTCTAAAATATTAATTTTGAAATTTCAAATATATGACATCACTAATGACATTTATAGACAATAAATTTTCCTTCAGTATTCATTATTCATTCCCGTTCATACCATTAATCAGGCTTTATTATTAATATCCTAAATCGGCAAACAAAACTGTATTTTAAAATTGTAAAATAAAGACTGTGTTATTAAGTCAGATAGATTGTTTATGCCTGTTGTCAATCTCACATTCGGAACAACACTCGAAAACTGAAAAGAAAGTAATTTAATCTACTATAACATTTTCTAAGTATTATAAAATCATTCCATACCCAAACCAAATGTTATAGATATCAACAAGGAATAAGAACCTTTACAAATGTACTTGAGTTAAGCCAATCCTCATTCACCTAGAATGCGGTGGAAACAAATGTTTTTCATTATATATACGACTTTCATATCATCTATTTATTAATTGGCTGTACATTTACTGGATGTTTTTTATAAAATCGATTTTGATTATAAAATGTATATATATAAGGTCCGTGGTGTATAGAATCTCAATATAATTTAATTTTTTATAAAGCACATAATTAGTAGGTAAATTATATCAAAAATATTGGAATATTATTACTTTCATACATATTGAGGCGTAAGACATCAAATTAAGATTTTAATTGAACATTGATGAAAATTGTATGCTGAGATTAATTCAGTCTATGTCTATGGGATATTCACCATATAATCCGGATTTATATTTACAGAGATAATTAATTAAGCCATAAGTAGAATGATGAGTAAGGGCAGAAGTCAGTAAGTGTGTAACTATTTCATACGGAGAGATGCATCACTAATATTACGTAATTATACTAATTTCTACGGATTATTATACTAATTTCTATGGATAAAAAGCTATGTACAGTAAAAGAATTTCCAAGCGAAATATACGTCCATACATCTATGTTTCCAATTTGCTAGGAAAAGGGAAATACTCTACAGGTTTAATATTAATTATCTACCTATGCGTCCTTTATGAGCTAAATTAATGCAAAAAAAAATTGGTTTATAAATGTTTATAATTTATAAAAGACCAAATATTTAAATGGATCCCTGTATAATTATTATTGCATAAAAAAAATAAATTGCAATTCGCAACATAAAAACTATAAAATTTTATTATCGTCATGAACTCAAAATGTTAATCAAGACAAATTTGTTAACAAAGATAAAAACATCATATAAAAAATAGGGAAACGAAATGCTTCAGAAAAGATTTGGATATAAATTATGAATTTTGACAGATTTTCTTCATAACAATCTTCATCCATACTAATAGTAATCTTACTTCTAATAGTTTATATTTTTACCATACCTTCTACCAAACAAAAGGAAAAAAAACATAACGTCACCAATGACATTATGGTTTCTGTTTTTATCCGATTGATTCTCCATATACAAGTAAGATATATGTATATATATATATATATATATATATATATATATATATATATATATATATATATATATATATATATATATATATATATATATTCTGATAATTACTAGACTTTAAACTCCTCATATACACTTGGATAGCTTGAGGGATAATCTTTGATTCTTATTTAAAAAACCGTCGGTGATTCTGACTCTCACTTAGCGAATCAGAATCACTGAGGGTTTCGTACCATGGATAATTAATTACCCAAATTAAGTTTCCTTTATTATCCAAATTAAATCAATAAATTTTCCGGCTTACCAACAATAATTGAACTTGATTCATAGTTTTTTATGATAACAAAAGAAATAGTCAAAATATATGTATAATACAATTTTTTTTTGAAGCCATAAATAATGTTCATAATATATTTATGGAACAACATGTTTTTTTTCATATGATCTTTAAATTAATATTTATTTATATCAATAATTTGGAATTTATTATCCTCCTTTTAGGAGATGGAGGAAACGCATTCAAGTATTTCGTACATTTTTGGTAGTGTGTAAAAAAGCAACTGTATATTTAAATTAAAATAGTCATAGCAAGTGCTACAACTGCTAGAGAGGTCATTTTTAACCTCTCATAAGATACTCCATTTAACCTGGTTAAAAAAATAATATTTGTCAACCTCAAAGGAAAAAGAAAAAAAAATTTTGGAGATGTCTATTTTGCAAACCTGAACTGATGAATATTTTATGAAAAAAATTATGTCCTTAATTGCTTTAGCAATCTTAATCAGAGCCTTTAAAATTTAACAATAGGACATAACACAGATGATACAGCACGATGAAATAAATGATACAGAATTTATTTTGAAAATATAATAAGCAAAGCTATAAATATTGGAGGGAACGACCGCAAGGAACGCTGTTTGAAAAAAGAATAAAATAGGGTTCGGGTCGATTGACTCGGATATGATCTCTACCTGGGTCGCTGTCCCTCATTAATCTGTATAAAGTTACAGATGACTAAACCATCATTTACACACATTCAATGTGCTGTATCATCAAGACGGCCGTAAGGCAGCTTACGAACATCCGATGTTTTCGGTTAATTCGATGCAGATTTTACCTATTTTAACACAGTTTATTTTAATGATTGCTAACAACCCACCTGAAGATATTGTAAATACAACGAAACCTAGGTCGTGGTAAAGAAATTAAAGAAAGTAGAAATAATACTACATCACGTAGTTTCATTTAATTGTGAATAAAGAATTTCTACAAAATTAACGCCAAATATATTCGATAAATGAAATAAATGTAGAACGAATGCGGATTATGTATATAATGTTAAAAGTAGTAATGTATGTTCAATAATTTCGTTATGAAATTGTGTTATGAGTTAAGAAAACATTCGCTGGAATTTTTTCTTAAATCATAACTTAATTATATTGTGCACTTAACCACTTCTGAATATTTTATTCTCATGTTAGAAAATACGACGATATATTTAAACAGACTAATTTTGTAAGGAATAAAATATTGAAAAATATTTTGAAATAACTTCAACAATTTATTTCAATGAGTAAATATAATTTTCTATATTTTATGAAAATGTACATATAATACATATTTTAATTACATATTTAATTAATTTTATTATTGTAATTATGAAATTTAAAAAATCATATAAATCGTGGTGAAAGCATATGATCTGCCCTATAAAGCATTAAAATCCGGTCATAAGGTTGAATGTTTTCTTAGTAGCACTAATAGAACTTTAACCCAACCTTTCTATAAAAAGTCGTGAACAAAAACTCATTAGCCAATCCAATTTCAATAACCACCTAAGCGATCTCCATTGAAATTCAGACAGCTCAAAACCTCATGGTTAACTAAGAGGGGACAATATAAGGAATTTTTTATATGAAAATATATTTGGTTAATAAATGATAACATAAAGATTAAATTAATAACGCCATACTTGCATTTATTAACATACACAGATTTATTTTATCCGGAGAAAGAAGGAATAAACACTTTTTATCAATACTTGTAGTAACGTCAACAACTCGTAAAAAAATCTCCAATTGCCAACAATGATAAACCAACATGCTAGGTTTCCAACCAACCACGTCAGCTTGCTAGGTTTTATTAATAGAACCGCACATGGGCCTCATTTATGACTCTTAACAGAAATCGGCATAACATTGCACTTGGTGTCGTATCCGAGTCTAAATATAAATAAATTGCGGATGGTATTACCTCTGGAAATTCCTAATGGCAGTCCACTCAGCATAAGTATAATAAGGTTTATTTATTTATCCTTTTACTACAGGGACAATCTCTTCTAATCAACCAAAACATTTCTACCAATGTTTAAAAATACTTTAGCCCTCTTGTCTAGGCAAATTTCGTTAGGAATAGTAATGCCAGTTCGACATTAGTTCGCTAAATAAATTCTTCGCCAAAGCAGCAGTTCTTTCTTGCTATGTCACGAATTTAGAGCAATTAGCATAAACCATGGGCTACATAAAATCATACTGAAGAAGATCGAGTATCGATGAATACTTTCAGCAGTTGTACATTCAACATTTTTTCTTGGAATGTACAACATTTTTTCTTGAAATGATTAAAAAAGAGACAAAGTCAATTTCTTAATTTTTTTTCAATTTTAATTATGCTGAAGAAGATCGAGTATCGATGAATACTTTCAGCAGTTGTACATTCAACATTTTTTCTTGGAATGTACAACATTTTTTCTTGAAATGATTAAAAAAGAGACAAAGTCAATTTCTTTTTTATTCTTTACGAGTCTTTCTGTTATATAAGGCATGTTCGTTTTAGCAATGAAGCAATACACTCCTCTCTATATTAAGATGGAATGCCAGTAGTAGTTAACAAGATTTTAATTGCATTCTTATAATATGCTTTGTTACATCTCTTATAAAAACATCTATTTTCTCATCATAACTACAAGTATTACTAACTACACAAGCATTAAAAGTTCTAAAATTGAAGCCATGTTTGCGATATTCACGCTAATGTCCTAATGAAACTCGTATGTTATTGGAATCCATCATCTTTCAGAGACCAAAAGGTTTCTCTGAGGAAGTAAAAAAGAACATCGGGGTTTGACATCAAAACTTTAAGGCCTCTTTAAAGTTTTATAAACTCTCTAAAATAAATATTACCCAAAGAACTGCTCTGAATAAATGCCTTTTATTATGTTAAAATTTTGAAAAAAAAATGTCTTCTGATAGAGACGTTAAAATTTAACACAATATTGTATTCTTAAGTGTATTTATTATCTTCCCGACTTTTGATGTCAAATTATATAAAGAAATGAATTGAATTAAAAGATCGGTAATTTTTTCTTAAATTTTTCTAAATGTTTTTTATAACTGATTTTAAATTCAGTGGAAGAAATCTAACAAACTTAAAATGTAACGAAAGCCTAATAATACAATTTAATTTATTGATTTAACTATAAACATATTACAGGAAGAAGCTCTACGAAAATATTATCTGACTTTCCTAATTTTTATGCTCTTTGAAAATGTAGTTTCGTAATTTCAAAAATATGACATCGCTAATTACATTTAAAAACAATGAATTTTCGACCAATATTCAATTTTTATCTTCGTCCATACCGTAAAATTCATTGTAAATATCCCAAAATTGGTAAACAACACAATACTTGAAAATATAGTACTAAAGACTATATTATTAATTTAGAATATGGGGATTTGTAATGTTGGTCATTAATCTCGTATTCAAAACAACATCCGAAAGAAAAAAAATCTACAATATTATTTTCTAAGTTTTATAAAATTATCCCATATTCAAAAAATGATTTTAAATGTCAACAGGAACAAGTACCTACCACAACAGTACTTAAATAAAATTAATCCTCATTTCGATGAATGTGGAGGCGTGGACATAATTAATTTTAAGAGATTTTTATACCATTAACAATTTATTATGGTTGAGAATATTTACCTTAAATACCATGCCTGAATTAATATTTGAAACTTAATTAACGTTAATATTATAATACTATTAACCAATAAATTAATGGATTGAATTATTTAAATAATAAAAAGTAATTATTAATTTAACAAAACAATCATTAGCTGATTAGCTAAGGACATACGAATTGAAGATAGAAATAACTTGAAAATCGTGATCTTTATGACATCGTACCTTATAAAGATAACGATTTTCATTTTATCGATTAGTTTTTAAACAAGAAATCTTACAAACGAGAACTTTCATATCATAATATTATAAAACAATGTTACTGGTAAACTGTTTTATATCCCTTCATAGTTTGTTATAAATAATAGCCTGTGTCCCAAAGGAAATTATCGGTTGTAAAATATACCAAATATTTTAGAATTCGATTAATTAACTTCCGAGGTTACTCCTCCTCCCTCTGCCCTGCTCCTCCCGACAAATAAACTCGTAATGTTTTCTTCTTTATTCGTTATCTTCGTAATGCATTTGTTATCTTCGTAATGTTTCTCGTAATGTTTAACTGAAAACAAAAACAACACTGGCCTTTGCAATAACTCCCGACATATCGATGGTTAATTTCCACTTATTTGTTTGTTTTTTCTGTTTCCTCATGCGCGTAAACTCATCATTCACGCGACAAATTACATTAAAAGACTTCTCCTTAATTGGAACTGATTAAGTTTATAATGCAATAGAACTTAGATATGGTTAACGTAAACCATGTCATAATTTTGTCATAAAAGGAAAGAATTCAGAAATTGTTTGTACGGCATTAACTAAATATTTTCAAAAACGTCATTTTATTTTTTTTTTCAAATGGTGTAATACAATTACCATTTCTATGCGGCTACCTACATTTGCTGTTTAGTGCTTGTGCTACTACAGATTAGATAATAGTAATATATGGTTTGTTATATTAATTTCGGGCATCCACTAACCTTCGAATATATAAAAATCACTTGTATCTACTTAAGTGTCTACTTGTAATTACTTACTCTTAAACTATTGTATATAAATAAAAATGAATAAATATATAGGTAAAGGTTCAGAGATAATGTTATTTTATGAAAATGTTTGACAACTGGTTCTGGAAAAGCTTGACTACTGATCTGAATCAATAACATAAAAAAGTAGTTAGTAAAAAATTCTCAATTAATTTGGAAATTTTAAACGGCTAGAATTTTTTTTTCAAGAGTAGAAAAGGCAGTTACATTAGTAGGTTTCCTCTCAGTCTGAAATAAGGATTTTTTCTAAGTAATATAATATCTCAGACTGGAATAAGTCATTTAATTTAAAAAGAAAATGTAAGCATAAAGAAACGTATAAAGTGAACTGATAAAATTTAAGAGTTGGATGAATCTTACTTGAGCTAAGGGGAGATCGCATAGCATACAGCATTGTTACAATAATAAAGTGTCGTTTGGACCTTTTGGATACGGAACCCTAAAAAATATATCACTCAGCATCTTAGTAATTTGTTCGTGAATTCTAATTTCTTTTTTTTTCAAAAAATTTAAATTACGAACGTTTTAAAAATATCTTACTCTCTTAATCAGTGAATTGAAAACAAATATATCTTAATTAAAAAGTTCAATCTTTATTTTATTTTGAAAAGTATGCTTCCATTAGTTCTTGCTCATTTCGCCACACATGTTGTATGGCCGGCAGGTCTCGATGCGATACCCAGACTGTACCCGATGGTGCTTTCTCGTATATCTGTAGAATAACCTTAGCGACACTTTCGGGCCTGTAAATAATGAAGTTTATTTTAAGCTCAGGATATAGCAGTAGCATTATATTTTTGTTACGGCTGTAGCAGTATCATCATATTTTTGTTACGGCTGTAGCAGTATCATCATATTTTTGTTACGGCTGTAGCAGTATCATCATATTTTTGTTACGGCTGTAGCAGTATCATCATATTTTTGTTACGGCTGTAGCAGTATCATCATATTTTGTTCTATATGCTGTATGGAGATTTACGTGAAAAATATTTATATGGTGGGTATATAATATGTTTAAATATTACTTACAATACTGTCATTTAATTTAAGAAGATTAATTGAGAAAAAGCTACACCTACCCCAGTTCTTCCAAAAAAGTATAATGCTTCAATACATTAAATAAATTGAAAAGCTATTATAACATGACTACTGTAATTAGATTCAATTGAAGTGAATTTGATCTATACAGAAAGGACCAAAAAGATGCATTTGAGAAGAATTTGAGAAGTGATTTAATGCGGGAAACATCTCAAAATTTTCAGATACTCATTCACAGATCAGACACTAATATCAGATGAAGAAACAAAAATTTTTCTCGCAAACAAATAATATTTGTTCCACTATTGTACTAAGTAAAAGATTCCACCTTGGAACTCTGATATCATTTGATAAAAACAAGCTAAGGTTGTATTTCCAAAGAATATGTGAACAACATTCACCAATGTAAACTATGAATTATGGAATGTGTATAAAATATCTATATATAAATCTTCATAGAAATATAGATAATATTTCCGTACATACATGTACGGAATATATACGGGATACAATTTTAGCACTTTTATGTCGGTACACTGAATACTTTTTGTAAAAGACGGTACGTTTACGATATCCGTATTAAAAGAATATTATAAGTCTATACGTCTTTGAATTTGGGTCACATAAAAATGATGTAATAGATTTTCACGAACTTTCTTTTCTTACGTACCTTTTTTTCCCCGGTGAACCCTCAACTTTTCTATAAACTGTGAATTGTCAAAATACGATGTTAGGGAACTTCATTGTGAACTGCATTGGCAGAGCAACACTATTTATCTTTCTAATATTAATTCTAGCTTCACAAGTGATATTTTTAGATTTACACAAACAAAACTGTATTAAAGTATCGGCTAGAAATAGCATAAAGGTGACTGAAAAATAATAGCTGTGAAATAAATGAGAATTTATTTTTTATGTGACTTTCATTATATTTCTTGCTTCAAGGCAATAGCAGTCCATATCCAATACTCACCTTGATAATTTATTGTGAAATTTATTCTTTCACCTCAAAATATCCATAAATTTGCATTATTTATCTATTAACTATATTTATATTTTTTGACGGAAAATTTCCATAAAAATAATAAAAAGTACAGTCGTAAGGTCAGAGTTTTACCCTACGGTGCACAAGTGGGAACAGGAAATGCGTTGTTAAATTTGTGTATTGACGAAAAATTCTGCTCATCGAATTGTGTGATACGTAAGGAGAAAGACAAATTGAATTTTAAAAAAATTATAATTACTCACTCCTGAAATGTTACTGAGTCCACGAGTTTAGCAAATTCTTCATCAAGTCGATCATAAATACGTCGCGTATGATTCATGGCTATTGGAGTGCGCGTACCGCCTGGGCACACCGTCAGCACCCGCACGCCTGTTATTTCATAGTGAAATGAATTCTGTAAATTAATATACATTCATATTCATATATATATATATATATATATATATATATATATATATATATTCATAATCATTAATAGCACAGACAGGCAAATTTAGGTAGAAATTATACTAAATTTGCAATGTGCATATGTGCTACATTGGCGAGGACGAAAATGAAGAATGAATTGAAAGATAAAGTGGTGGAATCAGGGTAAGAAATTGTACGACTTTCATTTACCCTACAGTAAATGAAATAAATACTATTTATAATACAATTCTCATTCAGTAATGTTAATCCTAATTAATCTTTGCAAATTCATTTGAATTGTTAAATTGGTATTCCAATGTGGGTAAATTTATTGGAAGATGATTGGTTATAACTTAGAGAAAATCCTTATTCAGAAAAATGTATAATAGCTATCTATTATCTAAAGATTCAATTGTAAGGCTAATACATATTTTGTTATATATCAACTCCATATTAATAATTTTCTTAACTACTTAAGTGATTAATTCGTATGGATCACTAAATAAAATAGACTTCTGTGCACAAAAGGGATAAACTTCGAGGTATATGTTGTGATGAATAATTCTTTTACCAAAACAAAAAACAGCATTTAATGAATAAATATGAAAAACCATTTGGATAAAAAAATAACGGAAAATTATATTACACCTACAAACAAAATTTAAGAACATTAACCTACATCCACAGCAAACCGAAGAAAAAGAAACTTCGAGTTCCGATCAATGCACAGAAAACCACATAATACTAAAATTACTTCATTAATAACACATCGTCACTGAGAAGATGCCTTGAACATATTGGAAGGATCACCACGCAGCACAACGGTATGTGCGATGTCATCAGCTAGCGATCACCTCGGATGTTTGGGAAGGACCGATAGGTAAAATAGTGACGTGCGTGCTATTCTACTATGCTAATTCTACATATTATATATATATATATATATATATATATATATATATATATGTATATATATATATTTATATAAAAAAAAAATATATATATATATATGTGTGTTTTTTATATTGTATTTGCAAACTTAACATTATGAAAACATTGAATATATTTGGCGTTAAGTTTGTGGACATTCATTTTCACTTAATTTTAGTTAACAAATAAATGAAACTAAGTGATGTAGTACTTTATTATATATATTTTATTTCAATTATTAACCACGACCTAGGTTTCATTGTATGCGAAACGAATTAATCTCTTCTTTTTCAATTTTCCATCCGAGGATAATGTCATACAACGAAACCTAGATCGTCAGATATAGAATATTCTTGATATACAATATTCGTAATAATATAGAATATAATAATACATTCTATTTATTCGTAATAATACATTCTAAACCTATACGAAGTAATAAGACCATTGTATGCCATAAATATCACAGAAGCATATTTCCGCAATACACCGGACCCAGCTGTGAAGTGCAACTGCGTAGCAAATACATTTTGGAAGGCTTTGTGATTTCTTAAGCAAATGATCACTAAACCTCTTAACACTCGTCTCCTCAATAAAGTAAAGGCGTATTATTTCTACTTTCTTTAATTTCTTTACTACGATCTAGGTTTCGTTGTATTGCAACATCTTCAGGTGGGCTATTAGCAAAGATTAACTCTTAGGAAAAACAATAGCGGAAGCCGGGTTTGTGCAGATTTTGCCATTGCTTACGTTAGTCGTAGGGAAAGGCGCAGGGGTAGTCGTAGGGCTTTACCTAAGGAAAACCCGCACAAACCCGGCTATTGTTTTAGTGTAATATGTAAATGTTCTTGGAAGTTCCTAAGAGTTAATCTTTGCCAATAGTCCACCTGGAGATTATGTAATACAACGAAACCTAGGTCGTAGTAAAGAAATTAAAGAAAGTAGAAATAATACTAAATCACGTAGTTTCATTTAATTGTGAGCAATGAATTTCTACAAAATTAACACCAAATATATTCAATAAAAGTAAAAGCGATTAAAATGTGACTGGTACGGATTGTAGTCTTAAAAGAAATTAACCATTATATGAACAGAAACTATTTAATTGTAAGTCATCATTCTAATCATTATTGGCTTTTAAATTAATAAAACATATAGAATATAACGTTTATATCATTTTATTTTCGATATTTATATAATTTGAAAATTGCAAATAGAAATATACTCACTCCCATGCACTCGCCGAAGCTGCGAACGGCTTGCTTAGTGGCTGAATAAATTGGCGCGATCGATGTATTCATAATACCGGCGATGGACGATATGTTGATAATAGTTCCACCTTCACCTCCATCGTCCTTTCGCATCTTGCGCCAAAGCCACATACTGCCGTCTATGACACCGCCCTCGAAATTAACACAAAAGGACTGATAGTTATTTGAAATTATACTATGTGACCTTCGTTCTCAAGATTAAAATTTAATTAGATGATAGTGTCATAATACACAAAGTGTTAGTACCTACTTGCGAGATGTAGATGAAATTATCCGTAACCTGAATGTTTCTTTAAGCTTGTTAGAGAAACGTCCAGGCACTCTTTATATCCTGTTTACCTTAAAATTAGTTGTTTGCACCTTAAAGTTAGTGTATTGATAAAATTAGTTGTTTGCGCCTTAAAGTTATTTAATTAGATGATAGTATCTTAATACACAAAGTGTTAGTACCTACTTGCGAGATGTAGATGAAATTATCCGTAACCTGAATGTTTCTTTAAGCTTATTAGAGAAACGTCCAGGCACTCTTTATATCCTGTTTACCTTAAAATTAGTTGTTTCCACCTTAAAGTTAGTGTATTGATAAAGTAAATAAATATCGTCGAAAACAGTATACATTTAATTTAATAAGCCTATTAAAAAAGTTGTTAATGGAAATGAAATCATTTTAGGAAAGAATTAAAATTATATGAATTATTTAAAACTATTTAAAAAATCTTGAATGAATTAGGATAACAAAATTCTTTGGGAAAGAAAATTTACATTTTGCCGTCTTTATGTATCCATCCCAAAAATTCTAAAGAAATTGTGAATAATAAAAATGATCTAAGAATCATATGATGTACTGAGTACTAACTGCACTAATGTACTGAGATATTACAAAATAATAATGAAATCATGTTTTCATTTTCTTGAAGAGTCCACTTTAAAGGTTTTAAAAAAATTATTTGCTTTAGAATAAAAAAAATTATTTGTTTTATAGTAGTACCTCAAAACTCTATTAAATTAATTTAATAATTGTACTGAGTCAACAATTATATTGTTATTGTGTATAAGAATATTTCCTAATATCCCACCTGAAGATGTTGCAATACAACGAGATCTAGGTCGTGGTAAAGAAATTAAAGAAAGTAGAAATAATACTACATCACGTAGTTTCATTTAATTGTGCATTTATAACGCCAAATATATTCAAAATTATATTGTTATTTTTCCTCCAATATTTTAGTCACCTATATCGTTCTTAAATCAATTACATGAATAATATATATTTGCTTTATTGAAATCGGTTCAACCATTTAGCAAATATAAATAATTTCTTATTTTTTCAAAGCTAAACGTCGCCGTAGCTAAACGGGTTAATATTCTGGGATAATGAAAATTATATCAGTGCCAATTGGCGTACCCAAAATTACCATAATCCATACGTTGACACGGTCATAATATACTTCGAATACTTTTAAACATGAGGTTTTCGGTCAAATAAATAAATTGTGAATGTTTATTAAATATGTACGATTATAATCACGATTATTTATTTCCAAACCAGTTCCGATACCAACCCATTAACAGATAGCGACCATGTTTAAATATATTTGAATATCGGCAGATAAGTTTTATGAATCATACGATAGTGTACTTACAACATTGATACAAACTATTCTACGGCTGTCATCTTCATGACCGATGGCAGCACAATGTACGGCGAGATGAATGTAGCCGAAATGGTTCCACGCGCAATCATAAGCATCTATCAGATCCTGAGCGTCACCCACGTCGCATTTTCTATAGAGAATCTCTGCTCCGTTATTTGCATCGTTCAGCTCTTTTAATATGTTGTCGTCCTCATTTATATCTAATAAAATAAGACCCTGTAAAGAATACATAAATCTAATGAGGAATATTAGAAAAGAAAATGAATCATGCAATACATTATTTTATTTACAATTAATGAAACTACGTGATGTAGTATCATTCTAGTAACATTTCTTATTTAAATTCTTTATCGCGACCTAGGTTTCGTTGTATTACAACATCTTCAGGTGGGCTATTAACAAAGATCTTTCCTAATTGTCCACATGAAGATGTTGTAATACAACGAAACTTAGGTCGTGAATTAATTTCTACAAAATTAACGTTAAATATATTCAACATTATTTTATGCTAATGAGACATCTTAATTATATATTTTTTCATATTTTATTACTAGTTTTTATTCGTGGGGATTAAAAACGGAGCATGTATTTGCTCCGGTACAATTTTACTCACAAGGTGTATCTGTGCATTTAATATTTGAATAGAGAATAAATTTTGTGAAGAAGCTCAATATGCTAACATCCTTACTTATATCTAATAAAATATGGCCCTGTACAATATATATATATATATATATATATATATATATATATATATATATATATATATATAGAATAGTGAAAAGATTGGAATATGGGATATTTTATTATACCTTTTATTTGATATCTTAATCTTATCTCATATTTTAATACGTAGCATGCTCATATTTTAAAGCCAGTTTCGCTCGTTCCTAAAAATTAAGAAGAGATAAATTTTATCATGTTTATGCTGCATATAAGTATGATTGTACATGTGATTTTTTAAATTAAGAAAAATGAATATGACTAAGCATTTACAGTTGTTGTACATTAATGATAAACTAGGTATTACAAAAAATATATGTTCAAAACCATAGAGTTATACACAACAGAGGAAGAAAAAAAACATTTTTATTTATTTTCTAAGGGAACGATAGATTTTTGGGGACAATAACTTTATATATCTCGTCACTAAATTTGATGACAATTGTTTATTACTTGCTAAGTTATTAGATAACAAACATAAAGACCAGCAACCACACTTTCGTATTTGTATATAATATTAATTATGATTCGTTATAAAATATAACTGGTACATAAGGTTTCAATTCATATATTCAAATTTATAACTAACTTTTGTAACTTTGTTCATTTACAACTCATCATCACAGCATAGTTAAAAAAAATTTTGCGTTCAATGTAAAATAACTTAAGGTCAAGGTATTTCAATCACGTGTGATTGAATTTTTTATACAATGCGGTAACAAAGATTTTGATTATTACGCTTAAATTAATTATGGGTTCAACAAAAATATTTATGGCCCACTTTGCAGTTTCAAAATAGTATTATACAATATAAGTTATTCTGAATTTTAATTTAATGTTTCAATTATATAACCGACTTTGTGAGATGTAGGATAAGTTTCGATAAATGTATTAAATAACAAATGTTATACCTTAAGTTTCTGTTTTAAAAACAATTTAGCCGTTGCCAGACCAATTCCAGACATGGAACCGGTAATCAAAGCGACTTTTCCTTCTAATTGAAAACACTTTTCCATTCTGAAATGAACATAAAAAAATTACTAAAATTTCAATAATTTAAAAAAATTGCGCTTTCAGTACCGTAAACGTGATTAAACTTCTTAAAAATAAAGAATATGAGAGATTTAGAGTGAGAGACAAAGAGAGAGGGGGGAGAAGTGAGAGAGAGAGAGGGAACATGTCATATGAAATACAATACAAAATTTTTGCCAAAATCTCTTCACGGATATAATTAAACCATCACAGGAGACAAACGTAAATAATCTAATCTATAATTAATTTAATATTAAATTTTATTACACTATTTTTTTTATTCTATTTTTTAATTTATTTAATAACTCAATCAAATCAAATTTGAAATTAGTTTTAAATTTAAATTTAATTATTTTATAAATTTAAATGAATATGTGGAATTAAAAAATTAAAATGTAATTATTTTTATTTAATTTTTTTAAGAAATTAATTAAATTATATTAAAAATAACTTTAAAAAAAAATTTAATCAATCTGAATAAAATGTAATTAGTAATGAAAATAAATGAATATGCTAAAAATTTATTGCAATTAATGAATTTTAAATATTTAATAAATGAAAAAGAAATAATTTATAATTTATAATTTATAAGGCAAATAAATACATACCGACTTGACAACGGTCTAGCAGATGATTGGTTTACAAAAGAAAACCAGGAGAGAAAAAAAACATTAAAATAACGCTTGTGCTTATACTGAAGCAAAATTGTCCTTTTATATTTTAGCACAGAGGGTTCGAAATATTATATTTTTTTCGGGCTAGCTCTTATTCGCCATGCGAGTAACATGCCATAAACATTTCGAAGTTGAAGATTTAAAAAAAATAACACTTAAAAATATATCGTTGATTAAATGTAAATTTTTATTAACGTAAAAAAAGAAAAATATGATTAAAACTTTACAAGGAAATGTTATACTTTTATAAGTTAATTATATTTCATTAGTTAATTATTGTGAATCCTCCAAATGGCCCAATTTTATATTTCGATCAAAAAAATTTACAAGCTTTTTAACGTTCTTTGCCATAAGCCAATGTTCGTCAAAATGTTCTGATTTGTTTTTATTTCGATGAAAGGAAATAAGATTTTTGAAATAATTAAAACAAAAATAGGAACAAGGAATTTCGCAGCCACTATTTTTTTCATAATTCTTTTTATATATATTTGAAACTTATTTTACCGAAAACATTTTATTTTAAAGTAAAATTGATCACTTTTTATAAAAGCAGTCATAAATCGTTAAAAAATATTTGAAAAAAATTAACTAAAATATGAAACTTTTTACACCCACCGGCATTTGGATTATTGGAAAAAAAACAATAATCAGACATAAAATAAAAATTGAGAATTATTCCTTGCGTTACGTTTTTGCTTGTAAGTTAAGATCTTAACATAAAAAAGAAAAAAGCTTTAGAAATACATTAAAATCGTGATTTCATGGGCAATTGAAATTTTGGAATTTTATCAGGAGTAAAACGATTTCTTTTATTAAATGAGTGTATTTTTTAAATTAGGTCATCGAGATATGTTTGTATCAAATCTTTTTTGAGATAAAAATGTTCGGTTCAAAATTACACGTTTCTTGTTGAAGATTTTGTTTTTGTAAAATAATAGCTTAAATATACAATACAAATGTTCACTTACTTGCCCCTGTTGACGTTTTTATAATCAGTAATCAATCCTTAACGTTTAATTCGTTTAAGTAAAAAATTATTTGGTCACTGTTATCTATTTGTTTACATTAACCGACAACAAGCAACGAGCATTCTTTGTACCGTCTTATTTAATACTACCAGTGAGTACCGAGGTACGAGGTCAACTGTATCAATATACTCACGTTTTATGACGTATGTGGCATAGTTGGCCCGATGAGGATTTTACCTTCTGTTACCAGCATATGTCACATAAATACTAACGAATACCGTAAGAATATTATATTATTATGATAGATTTTAATGTTAATGTTTGTGTCTAACGTATCTAATTATTGTTCCCGTTTTGTACCACTTTGAACGAAATTGCAAACTGTGATTTTTGAATTTTATATGATTTTTTTAAGCATTTAAAAATGCCCTCTTGGTTTATTCTGTCCCTTTAATTAATTTTACAAAATACACAAAATTACCAATTATTTTTGTTACATGCAAAACTTAATACGACGTAAAAATTCATCACATGTAAAACATAAAACAACGTAACAATTAATCATACTGAAAGGTTTTTCTTTCTTAAATAATTTGATTATTTTTTTTATTGTATCGTTTTTTCATTTATAATATTGAAAACGTAAGATATAAATATTATGTTATCTTTGTTTAATAACAATTCCCGATAAATCGCCGTACATGCCACTACTGCATTGGATAAAAGTGGATTTCTTTCAAAAACTGTGAACAACCATCTCCTTTTCTCTTTAATACGACTGTACTAATTTGTCTAATTATATTTCTCAATTTCATATACTTGTGATACAAGACTTAATGCATCAATATCACTGTCCAATATGCCTTATTTGTTAATTACTTCAGAGTTGTACACTTCTAAGGGTAATCTCCATTTTACTGGGTTAAATTCACCATGCCATGGGAAGGTATAAGCTTTTTGAACAAATAAGCTTTGATTATATGCTACCCAATGCATAATTTCTAGCATCTGAGGTTAAATAGTGAAAAATCATAGTTTTGTAAAATTGGTTGATTGCATAACTTCTCCTTGTGTGTTTCAAAACGTGTCTTATCGTAGGATAGTCCAAACGGATGGATGATCATTACGAGCATTTAATACTTTAGTAAAAGATTGCATAATTTCACTAAATCTTTCTGTAAAACTTTAATAAAGACCTGCTGTCCTAAATAGAATCCCTAATAATATCCTAGAAGACCTAATAGAGTCATTTTTATTCTTTAGAAGTGTGTTGAAGTATAGCAAATATTTTTGTAGCCTCGATCTTTTTAGGATCAAGATTGGCAATCTTTTGTATTACTGAGTGTCATAGATTTATTGTCTTTTTTTAGGAAGTCGCATTTATTTAGTGATAATTTCATATTGTTTTCTACATTTTTTTTCATTTGATGTCATGGTCTTTTAAGGATATTACATAAAAGGCACTATAGCCTAAATAAACGAATCCTTTTATTTCTTTTGTTCCATTCATTATACGTATATTTTTCATAAGTCGTTGAATTATAGCTGGTCCATTTCTAAACTCAAATAGCATGCAATTGTATTATTGACTTCTTATGATGCTGATGCTACATATGATGGATAAAATATTTGCTATGTCAAGAATATCGTACATCTGAGGTAATAGCCAGATTTCACCTATACTAGCGTTGTTATATTTGTGAAAACCAATGATCAATCTCCATTTCCTTCACCCAAATCGTCTATCATTTTTCAAACTATCCAGGCTCGTGACTTTCTGGGATTAATCCATGGTTTTGTAATTCTGCCTCTAAAAAAATGTTATTAGGTTTACTTCTCCTTTTAATATGTTCAGGTATATTTTTTTGTATTAATTGGTCTGTTTCTGTACAATTGAAATAATCACCTTCAATATAAAAATGTGGCTACACAATTTAAGCAATGATTCCTTTTCCTCTTTGCTTAAATAATTTTTGCATTATATTCCCCTTAATTTATTGTTATGAAATGATTTTCTACCCTTTACCTTATTCGTATCTGTATTTAGTAATGTTTTTAGTGTTACCGTTATTTTTTCAATTCTGCAGATACCTTTGTTTAATTTTTAGTACTTAGATAATTAAAATCTCAGATAATATACTTCTTTAGATACCTCTACCTTTTCTGGAATGACTCCTTTTTTCTCCAGATTCATGAAACTTACGGACATAATTTCCTCGTATCGCACTCCCACTATTAATTCATTATCATAATAATTTTTAGTTTCGATTTTAGTGAAACTTTTATCTTGTTACTATATTGAATAATATGTAAGTATATCCTGAAATGTCATTTGCTAGTGTGTTTTTATATATTTCACGCCACTTCAACTTCTTATCATCATAAACCAAACATTCTCTTTTTTAATGAAGATAATTTTATAAATATTATCTCGGCTCTCCTGTCTATCAGAAACGTACTGTTACTCGTCTTGTTTATCAATTCGCTTCCTGATAATTGTACCTTTAAAAATATGCGGAATCGATTATATCATTCGAAAAAAATGTATTGACATTACGTGGTTTAGTTGAAATCATCCTCAAACAATTCGAGTTTAAATATCTTTTATTAGTGTTTTAGCCAGATTATTTAAATTTTTGGTTTCATGTAAATTATTATGGTTGTCAAATTTGTATATAGTATTATTCCGGTTATCTATTATTGTTTTGTTATTAGTACTATACCTGTCATAATTATTGTTTTGTAGTTTGGTGTTTGAAAAGTTATTTTTATTCCAGTGATCTGTAATTATATGTCCTTTTTTCCAATAAAAACAACAAATGATGCTGTCAGGCTTAATTATCCTAATTATTGATTCGATCGTAGTTTCTGCATTGGGAAGCATATTAATTTGTTGCAATTGGAATACCTCTTTACTTTTCAATCAACCTAGGCCGACTTTATTTGGTGCCTGGATTTAATTTCTTGTTCTTCGACAACTGCAACTAATATTGCCTCTTCAAAGTTCGATGTTTTTAGACATTTAACAAAAATACATTTGCAAACTAAACCCACCAACAAAAATGTTTAAAGACTGAATTTTTAAAAGTACTTTATTGGTCTCTCTAGCTTTTATTCATTTAATTCTGAATTTCATAGTTTAAATTTTTTGAAAATCTTTTTTAGTATTTATAATATAGTTTGTAACTTAATTTGGCTCGAGTAATTTATACGCGTTCATGATGCCTTAGTTTGTAGGAATTTAGTTTTAACTGCAATTGTGCAGATCTTATTGTTTTTCAAGAGATCTCTAATATTATTTTTTTATGTCATTGCAAGTACTAAAATGTCGATTAGACTTTAAATATTAGATTTTAAATTATCTTTGATTTTTTGTAAGTTTATAAAGGTAGTTGCTTTTTTTAAAAATGAAGTTAAATAAAGCAAATGCATTATAGCAATCATAAGAAAAATAAACAAATTTCCTTTTTAAATCTCATACCTATATACAACTCGATCAACTAAATTAATATCGATAAATTCAATCATATTATTGCAATTACTACCTAACTTACTACCTATTGATTGTTACTACCTATATTCCCTTTAAGAAGGGTTTTCTGTTTCAGATTCATTTTCTGCCATTTGTTACTGTGAGTAAGTCTTCGGTAAGTAAACATTTCCCTCGTTCCGTTTCTTTGACTACCACCGTTACGTTATAGATACAACGTCTAGTGGTGAAGGCTGGATGTAAACCGGTTATAAAGCTCAAAGTCGGTTCCAGTATTAGATGGACCTAATATCGCTACCTGTTCGTGAAGGTATTTCCGAATTCAACTGCTGACACCAACATGTAATATTTGGTATCAAACACACATTTGTCTACACATCGCAAGTAAATGTTTGAACACACATTTGTCTACACGCTGCAGATAAATTTATCAGAATTATAAAAAACTACGAGAAACACATTTTTACAAATTTACGTTCAAAATTTGACTTTAGATGGATGCATAACAAAAAGGTTTCTTTATCACATTTATCAAAGTATAAGTCGTTTATAGTATTTTCAAATGGCTCCAAAAAAAGAAGGGATTCTCGATTGGCCGCATGTGTATTTTTTGTATATGTATAGCTATAACTCGGAGAAGGGTTGAACAATTTTGATTATTTCTATTTTTGTTTAAAAAGCAATGGTTTCAAAAAGGTTCCAGATAAATATAAGCTTATAAAGTAGTCAAAACATAAATTAAGGAAATTTTCAATAGAGGAGATCACAAGACCGCTTTTGGAAAAATGTATACCGAGTTTGAACACATTTTAAATATCTTTATAAGTATATTAGTCGCAGATGATGGTCAGGGTTTGGTAATGAAGCTTAAAGGTCGCGACAGAACTCCTCGGGTAAGAAATAGTTTCATTGAATTTAGACTCATTTAACCTGTCTTAATGAGTCCATTGGTCACAAATAGTGAGCAGAAAGAGCCGGAAGATGGTGATAAGAACTCTTCAATTACAAGGAGTAGGTTCGTTATGTATTCGTTTAAATTTCCTTAATGATTCTTTTGGTCAGAAGTAGTGGCTAGCATCTTATGATGAGACTGAAAGGTGATGATAGTGTTTTTCAATAGCGAGGAGTAGTTTCATTGACTCGTACGACTTATTTTGAAGAGTATTTGTTTATAAGTAGTAACCGGTATCCATTGATAAAAACGACACGTGATAAAAAAAATCCTGAATTGTGAAGGGTTCATCCGCTTTCAAATACTTTGGTTTATCTGATGAGTCATTTGATCACAAGTGATGGCCAGAATCAGATAAAAGGCAGGAAAATGGTGACATGAGCTCCTCAGTGGTGATGTAAAAATTTAAAGAGTTTGAACTCATCTTGACCTAAGTAAGAAGGCAACAAAGTAAATAGGTAGATACGTATGTGCAAGTTTGTGAAGACATGAATCAACTAAGACATTGTTAGGAAGTAGATAAGAAAGTATGTAAAAAAACATACGAAAGAAATAAAAAAAGAGGAAAACAAAACAAGATAACCATACACAATAAAATATCTTGCTTCAAATCCCTGCTTATATAACAACTGATAAACGCAACCATGTTATTCAGAAAACTATTAGCGCCGTCTACAGCTGTACTTATAGAAATACGTAGTACGATAAATAGTATATTTCCACCTGACTACGGTGAAATCAAGGGAGAGTAACGTATTGATATATTCCTATCTATATATTTACATATGTATGCATTTATGTAAACCTGCACGTATTTATTAATGCATTCATGTTCATTAAATGCTGTAAATGCCTGTTTAATTTCAAAAGCATGAAAGAAATATTTATTAAATATTGAAAAAAATATTTATGAATACAGACGATACCCTATAGAATTTGTGGAATTAAGTAAAAAAAATCGAATAATTCATTTGCCTATCCTATAATTTCCAAATAATAATGTTTGAATTTTAATTACTTATATATGTGCGAGTTAATGTATTTTATAACCATACCAAATTTCAAATTACTACGGCAAGCGGGGGGACGAACAGACATGTGATCTTAGAAAGGTCTCGATTTTGCTTTTAAGATACGGGACTATAAAAATGAGTTTCCACCAACGAGAAAAGTCATTTTCCCTCAATCGATTTGGCTACCTTATGATGAGTATAGTGGTAAACGGGGCCGCATGGTTTATTTGTCTTCATCCCAAAACATATGTTGAAGTTTAAAAGGTTTTTTTAACCTGAAATTATTTAAATTTATTTTTCGAAAGGAAGTTCATCGTAAAAAATTATGTAATCGTAGTTATTATCATACTGTATCTATATTATGATACTATATATATTTTTTACATGGAGCACGGAGAAACATAGTTACATCACAACATGTATTTCATAAATATATCAAATAATATTTTGGCTATTAATATGGATATTGCATGTAATAATAAAAATTAAAATAATATAATTTGGAAAATGGTTTCACTTGTTTTTCACTCTTTAAAATAGGGAGAAGCCCTTTTCCATCGTTACCAAAATGTATTCAGCCTCCAACGATTTTAATTATGATCAATATTTAGAATCAGTTGATTATATTCTAAACAGAGTGAGTTTTTACTATAAAAAAGCAAAAATGAAATCAGCCCCGATCGCACACTTATTTGGATCTGCTGCAGGGGCCATACACGTCTTGTGTGCATTTTTCACCTTTGCATGCCACAGTGCACGAAAGATTATATTAATACAGCTTGCATAGCGCAAAAAACTATGATGTATCTGCTGAATTTCGTGCGCTTGCTAGACGCTTGTCAAATCACCTGATGCTTTGTGACCAAAATCCTGATAACGTACGTATTATGTTATCAGGATTTTGCAACTTTCTCAATTAATTATATTTTCCATAAATAAAAATTTGGGCGCTTGGAATTTAGAAAGAATCAGCATCGAATTAAGAAATCGCTGATTGTTTGTAAAAATTTATTCCGAAATTGCAAACGACATATGTTTTTGTAATTTTATTTTGATTTTGATACACATAACAATGTTGTATGTAATATTCATCTTTGATTTTGCTTTCTGTGAGTTACAACGAGCAGCTGCTTTTGTAACAGGCCAAAATCTAGAATGTTTATAAACAAATGCGAATAACAACGGAACAATTTTTTTTTTAATTTCTTAAATATTAATAGCTCATGAGATATCGGCGAAAACGAAATACCTTGTTTTTTTCATCTTTAATTTTATTTAACTCTTGCAATTTTTTTCACGTATTTTTAGGACGCTTATGTCTATTTAGTAATTTTTTAACTTATTGACTAGACTAACATGCTGTATGAACATTCTCCCTTCTTGTTAGATTTAGGTGTCTAAACAAAGGGCATCTGAAACTGATACTGATGATCACCAGCCCGGTTATGTACTCGTGTTCAATACAGCTTCACTATTTGCGTTATCCACTCTAACATGGTACAGTTATGATGGATGTATACTATCAAAATTTCCAAACTATGATGGAAATGGGGCAATAGTAATGAAACAATTGAGACTATTAGTGTTACTATACGACAACGAAATACCACATAGTGCAAAATAGCAGCTGGAAACTCTCCGTCACCTACTACACTTGCCATACCGTGATGGATTATTGTGCTTATGTATGTGTTTTCCGCTTGCCATAAACTTAATTCATAATGCAAGATCATTCTAAATTCTCTTCATGAAAATCCCATATTTTGCTTGATTTTTACTCTCCGAAACTCAATTGCTTACTGAACTGTAGATCGAACACAGCACTCTTTCTATATCCTGCCAAAGATGTGTGAGAAGTTTCTATAATATTTCAGAAATCCCTGAGAAGTTGGGGTTTATTTTTTGTATTATTAAATAATTTCTGAATATTAATAATATTTTTCTTCATATAAATTGTGTTATTATTTAAATTAGTCATTTTTGATGTTATTTATAAATATAAGATTTATAATAATCGCTTAAGTTTTTCGATAAATCTTGAGTAAAGTTTTTCATTATTTTGACTTCAGTAGTTTCAGAATTGAGGGCATAAGTTTTTGAGGACATTTTCAATAACATCTCTAAACTATTATTTTTAGACAAAATTCTGAAAATT
Source organism: Druceiella hillmani (assembly GCA_039881145.1). Taxonomy (NCBI): domain Eukaryota; kingdom Metazoa; phylum Arthropoda; class Insecta; order Lepidoptera; family Hepialidae; genus Druceiella; species Druceiella hillmani. The sequence continues at coordinate 30,427,235 of JAYKKI010000017.1, forward strand.
GATACCACATAGTAGATCAAATTATAACAATTCTTCTCTTAATCCATGATAATATATTTATGGATTATTCGATAAGGATATATGAGGGTATTATATTTTGCTCTTGTTTAAAATTTCAAATTTCTATATCTACTAGAATTGAAATCCTCATCAAAATATCAAGTGCAAACTCTGTCTATTTTGTGTATCAATATTTATAAATAATAGCATTTCTAGATTAAAATTAAATAGTTAATAATTTATATATAAATTCGATTACTCGCTGTAATGGAAATTACTATTTTGCTTTAAAAACAATGTGTTATAAATTAAAATACCTTATCAAAAAATTGCTAATACAAAAGATAATACGCAACGTTGACTAATTGGCATAGAAAATTAGAAAAAAATCTTGTTCTTCTCAAAAATAGAAGACAAAAATATTTTTTTGATTTGGGGTTTTATTGCGGAGAAATTATTTATTTTTCAATAACGAAGCATTAATTATTTTCAAAATATTTTCTTCATATTATTTATGTAAATCATAATTTATATACGTAAATGGATTTATGTAAATAAGGAATAGATTTATGTAAATCACTGTATGAGTAGATATTAGCTATTGAATATTATTTACTATTTCTATTCTTTAAGTGCTTTTCTTGTCTAGTTTCTTGCAATGATGTTATTATGGAGGGATTATAAATATCGTACATATAATCCTAAATAATAATTACCATCGAATTATTTATTTCAACTTATAGGTATGAGAAAAGGACTTTAAAAGATATTTGAAAGTTCCTATGGAAGAAAAAATCTGTTTATGTAATCAGAGTACTAAAAGAGAAGTGTAAATTTATAGCGGTGATGTAATAACAAGCAAGGGAAATATGTAGAATATTTAGAGAAAATAAAAAAATGGAATTAAAAAAAAATTCTTTATGTCTTGTTCTCGTATTAGTACACTACTTAGCAGTATTTTTATAAACCCCCTGCTCACAAAAATTCTTCAGATGACTAACAACGCTCAAAATATCTAGTGCGAGTAAATACAATATGCCAAAATTGAAGGATCTCTCCACAATTACTAAATGTTCGAAAAGATTTGACATTTCCGATAGGGCCGCTGCATTTATTACATCTGGCATATTTTAGTAAGAAGAAATCACGTCAGAAGAAAATCTATCAAAGTACTTAATAGAAACACAGTGCAAACACAAAAGCAAACAATATTAACAGAAGAAAAAGATATTAATTATTTCAAAAGAATACGTAGATTTATTTAAAGAAAATACTTAGAAAAAATTACGAATTTAGTGAAAACAATCAATATTAAAATACTTAGATCGTTTTCAAGTCATAAGTCGTTTTTCAATGGGGAAAATATTGACTTTAAAAAGTTATGTATAGTTATGAGTCACATGTAAAATCTGCAGATTATAGTAAAGTTTTTAATTGTTTGATATATCCATATAAATTTTGTTAGAAAAACAGAATCCTTTGTATGTGTACCCTGTCCAGCACTTATATAATTCTATTCTACTCTCTCATTATTTATGACACGGTTATAAAAAATAATGTAATATTATACAAAGGAATTAACTAGAACATATTTTACTATCGATGCTGGTAGACGAATCAAAATTTGTAAGAAAAGAATCATGAAGAATCTTTGAAAAGAGTCATGAGGGAAACATCAGATTCTGCCTACAACATCCAGTCATTTATACTACTGAAATGTAGTATCGACACCAAGTACCTACTTTATATTTTGAGATCAAACAGCCATAACAGAACTTTCCTTGACGAAGTATATATCGAGAATTCATTTCTCGTTACAGGGAGAGTCCAAATATAACACAAGACGTAATTTTGTAACAAATTCAGATCATTCCATGTCATACGTAGACAGATGAAGAAGAAAGATGTAAAAATGTCGATATTGAAACTGATGCTACATGTGTGTAATTGATACTACCTATCTATACTAAACGACTGAAAAGTATCGATACTTTTGCCGTGTCCCTAACCATAATAATTGCGACAAGAACTTTGCAATCTACATGTGTCATACGAGCACAACTCTTATTTTAGTACCAAAAATAGAGTCAGTGAGTGGTGGTATATTATAGTTAATCTAATGAAACCTTAAAAAAATCGATCAAGTCGGTATCAATACATTTACAAATAGAGTTTTTTAGTCGTACCTAAAACTATATTTTCTAGATTTTTCCAGTTTTTTTTAAGTCCTTTCAATACTTAGAGAATGTCATTCCCCACAATATAAATTATGTTAAAAATTATTGTAAAAAATTATTTGAAAAAAATAAATCTATGGCATGGATTTATATAATGGATTAGGGCTATACATTTATAGCATGGATTTCTAGAAACAAGACTAGAAAAATTAAATAGAAGTGTTTAGAAAAGGCGAACTTTAATTTCATCTGATGGAGGAAGGACAAAAATAAATATGTAAGTATGTCTTTTCTCTATCAAAAATAAATCCAACAATTATCCACAAACTTCAATTCTTTATCTTCTCTATTATCAAAATAACATCTAAAATGTTTATGAGCTTCTTTATGCTATACAGTCTGTATATCAATCCAGTTACAAGAATCTTCTTAGTTTTGTTTTGCCCTTTTATCCTATTTATCTACAGTACAAAATTACATACCTCGATAATGAAGGAACAAACATTAAAATTTAATCTTCAAAACCTATCTTTTACGGTCAAAATACAGTCAACATGTTTTTTTCTTATATGGAAAGAATGGAAGCGACGAATATCAAGTGGAAAATTTTGTTGTAGAAAATTTAAAAGGTATGTTGGTGAAAAGTGATGTAAATGAAGCATATGACGTGACAAGAGCGCATGTATGTATGTGCCCACAGAACAACGTTAACGTTATCATATCTATTGATGTATTAGTTTCATAACCATCCTGTATCCTTAGTTTTTTTTGCAATAAAAAACCATAAACCTTAAAATATTTTTAACTAAATCATGGTTAATATGACAAATAAACAATAATATTTATTGCAATTATATACTTATAGTTCTACAATTTTATTTCATATCACAACATGCTCTGATTTGACTTTCTTATGAAATTATCAACGTTTTAGAATTCTACAGTACGGCTACTAAATATTCTAAGGCTTATCATTTTTCAGTCTTTTTTTAAATAGTTTAATAAAAACTAACCATTATTTAATTAAGTTCTATTATATTAAGTTTTCGTGTAATAGAATAAGTCAATATATAAACATAATTTCATTATAGTTATTATAAAAATATAAGTGCGGTTAACACTTATTAGTAGAGAGAGCTATATTAATATTCATGAGACAGGTCTTTGACCTCCAATAGGCAGAAAGTGCTAAGGAGTGGGAGGAGTCATTTCATCAGAGACATCTTCAAATACAATCGACAGTCGTGGAAGTTGAGAACATTACAATTTCTACACGAGTGGAGCCGCAGGAAAAAACTAGTATACAACCAATTTGAATTCTGAAATCATGTGCCGTCATCATCACGTTCCTAATGGCCAATATATTACGACGATTGCGGGACGATTTGAATATTGTACTGTTCTGACAAATATTGTACATCCCACCTTCTTTAATAGATTCAATATATGATTAGTTGGATGACAAAATATTATATATACGTATGTCTATTGTTTTTGACCGCGTGATCGGATAAAAACATTCCGCTAGAACTAATCGTACCACTTGTGTCACTACAGATGTACAGATAAGTCCGACGTCGTATGACTCTGGCAACTAGTAACATCAGGCAAAGAGGGACATAAGTTTACGTACACTTAATAAAATAACTTTTGCATATTCGTCAATTCCATGTAAGTGAGTAAATCTTATTAATGATCATTATACTTGCATATATATATATATATATATATATATATATATATATATATATGTATATATATATCTTATTATTTGCATAGTATATCTATCTATAAGAACCTTTCTTACATATTATAGCATATAACTATGTTAGAGAAGTTTTATCTCTTGTTTTCATTTATATTATGTGTTTTCATATATGTTATTATAACGAATTTGCATATGCGTCCACTTAGTTTGTACATAGTTTTAGGTATTACTTTTCTACTTTTTTCTAATTTCAGGATGGAAAAACTAAATGAGTTAGAAGGAAAAGTTGCTTTAATTACCGGCTCTATGTCTGGTATTGGTTTGGAGATTGCTAAATTATTTTTACATGAAAAACTTAAGGTAAACAATTAATTTTATATTATATTTAATTTAATTCTTTGATTAATACGTATGTTAAATATTATAACTAATTTTCCAAATTAATTAAAATATACTGTAAAGTAAACCATATTGCTTTTTACCTTTGAAAGTGCCGGTTGCTATAAATCGAATATAATTATTTAGAGTATTTTAATTTAAAATTGCTTTCCGAATCAAAGACGTAACTTTAAATAGCCTGTACTCCATAATTGTGTATGAATGACGTAATTTGCTCGACAGTCTTAAATCATGTTTTATATTATCATTTATGATATTAGCAAAAAACGCGTTTTTTTGCTAATATCCCACCTGAAGATGTTGTAATACAACGAAACCTAGGTCGTGGTAAAGAAATTAAAGAAAGTAGAAATAATACTACATCACGTAGTTTCATTTAATTGTGAATAATGAATTTACAAAATTAAAATAATTAATACAAAATTAACGCCAAATATATTCAATAGTTATTATTAAGTTATTAGGTACCAAATAACTTGAGAATTTCTGATAATATTAAAGATCCACTTTTTTAATTTTAATAAAATGTACATTTCTTTTTTGTAATACTAGTAAAGATACATAAACCGTATTCCTTGATAAATTTTACTTGCAGAGTTAATATTCAGGAGAAGCCCTTTAAAATTCATCCGATCAATAAGTAGATGGATATATGACAACCCTTACTCTTTGATCGCATACGTCTTGAGTAATTATTAAAATTTCAGGAATGTCTCTATTCAAAAGTAAATAAATCATAATAGAATAACCCGCCACAATAAATGTTCAAAATACCGGAAGAAATGTTCAGGCAATTTCTAAAAATATGAAAACAAAGTCTAATCCACTGAGTTTGCTTAATCCAGGGTTTTTCCTGGAGTTAAAGCTATTCACACTCTCAACGCGGGATGCATAGATTTACGTGCACCGTGGATATGAGTGGGTTTTAGTTAAAGAAAATTATTCACTAATTTTTTTATTTAAAATAAAAGGATTTTTAAAATAAAAAGACTTTTTAACAATTTTATAGGTCGTTCATAGTTAATTCAGTAACAACAATTGAATTAAAAATGTTTTTATTTCTGACACTCAGATGTAAAATTATAAACCTCGCTCGGCGTGCAAATTTTTGCATTTATTAATTTTTTTTGTTAATTTTTGAATATTTCAGATTTAAAATTTTATATTCACATCTATACGTTATGGGAGCGATAAGAAATAAAAATGGAAATTAAACCGAAAAATTATAATATATAGCACTTTACAAAAAAATATTTTGCATGAAAAAAATGTGTAATATCGATTTTTTAAGAAATAAACCGCGAGCGGTTAACTTCCGGAGCAAGGCTTAATACGAGTTTTCTTTCAAAAAATAAAAAAGTAATGAAACATTTTCTAGTGCCAAAGTGCACTTGACTTTACTCAAGAAATGATAATGTCAATCACACAGATTCTGCAGTCATCGTCAGCCTGCATCTATCTCCAAAGACGCAATTTTTCTACATGGTATGCCTCCACAAACGGTTCTCCCTTTTCTTTATCCAACTGCTTCCCGCAGACTTATTTAGATCATCAGTGCATATTGTTGAAGGCGTCCCACTCTGCGCTTCGAGGTTCGGAGTCTCTATCTCTATGTACAATCCATTGTCATCCCAGATTACTAATGTTAAACGCTCCATTGACTACTTTGGTTCTCCGTCGGACTTCCTCATTTCGAATTTAATGGTTCGTTGATATTCCGAACAGAACTCTTTCCGTTGCTCGCTGAAAGACTTTAAATTTATGGACAGTTTTTCAGGTTTGATAGGTTGAAATGTATTCAGGTTTCAGTGCTATTGGCCATTACGGGTAAAATACTCTAAATATAGACGTTCGTCTTTAGCAATTAAAGAACTGGTGATATAAAGATCTGATGCAATTTCCCAAGCAATTCTCAGCCCAGTAAATTTTTTCTGTCAGATTCTCTGTCGAAATTGTTTCTACCCAACTGAAATGTTTGTCCCAGGTCGACATATTCTTAAATAACCTTGATGCTAACACTACCCACGTTTTTCCCATGCAATGTCGACTCCTAACTTTAAATGTTCGGCTTGTATTTCGAATTTTTAATAATTTTCTGTGTGGCTTAGTCTTATAATTTTTAACACAACTTTTTTTTTTTTTTAAAGCAACTCGCCACAAGTTTTTTTTTTTAAAATTCGGTAATAAAAAAGGAATCCCTTAGAACTTCATCATATAGATAGACTTCGGTCCATTCGTCAGTCCAACTGTCACAGTCCCACAATTTCCAAAATTTACTTTCGTCAATGAAATTTTTGAATTGACTGTGAGTGAAATTTTTAATTAACCTGACTTACGTCAATGAATTTATAAATAAATTTGTGGTGATATGCAGCTAAATATTCAAAAAAAAATCTCGAAAGAAAACTGTATCTCTTCCAAAAATTATACAATTTTAATAATTTTTCCGGTGTTTTCTTAATAAAAACTTGTACAAGGATAATAAAATACAAAGAAAATTATGGAAATATATATTGTGAACAAAAAATATAACAAAAACTGAAATCATGGACACATCGTATTTTCGCAGTCCGGTACATCCTCCGTATCAGCAAAATAATTGTTATCGTCACTATTATCAATATCACTCAAAATTTGCATTACGCCAAATTGTGAACGCTCCACAATGTCACTCCCGCTATCACCTTCTTCACAACTTGAAAAACGATTTCCATTTCCATACATTTCCACTCAAATTATTTTCGTATTCCGACCAATAATATTATAATTTGAACTTTATGTAACACGTAGAAAGATAAAAAATTAGCGATGCATACGATCAACCTCCCCTATTGCGCGCTAAACAGAAGCTGATTTCGCGAGCGCCATCGCGCTCGTGGCACATTTAGTAAGTACGCGTACGAGCGCGATGGCGCTCGTCGGCACTCAAACGGTTAATGCAGAGTTTTTATTTCCGAGCCCCGATTGTAAAATATTATACGTAATACTTGCGTAAATAATTTCAGGAGATATAAATAACGCATTTGGTTACAGGAGTAAAAAAAATTATAAAATAAAATTTAAAAAAAAATTTCACTTTACAATTTTGAAATATTTGGCTATGTCAAACAAAGTAAGAAATGAAGGATGTCAACAAAACACCAACTATGTGTATCAAACTAATAAAACCTAAATGAAACTAACGTATCTTTTCAGGGTCTTATTTTATTGGATATTGCCGAGAACGACAGCACGGTGAACGAACTTAAGAGCATAAATAACAGCGTGGAGATAATCTATAGAAAGTGCGATACCAGCAATGCACAGAACTTGACAGAATCATATAACTACGGATGGAATCATTTCGGTTACATTCACGTCGCCGTACATTCGGCTGGTACCAATGATGAAGACAACCATCGCAGAACAATCAACATCAATGTTGTAAGTATTTTTAACACACTTCAAAAAAGAAGAGGTTTCCAATTCGATGTTCATATATTTTTTTTATTCTATGGGAGTCAGTTTCCGTTGAACGATTTTCAGGATTCATTATTTTTATCGTTTATTTTTTAAAGGAAATGGTATTACATGTGATATAGTCAGAAACTGGAAGGACTATAGAGCTATCTTAAGAAATCTCCCCGACTGATGACGACCCAAAGCCTTTTTAGCTCTCTCTTGCTGAATTTAAACTGAATTGATACCTTTTTACAAGTACTTTAATCACAGATGGTAGGCAGAGTGTAATAACGGAGCTAGAAGGTAGGGATAAAACTTCTCAATAATGAAGAATACATTAGTTGAGTTCGAGTCCGTTTATATTTGGGAAGTCATTTGACCATTAAACGTTGCAAAAATATGTTTCCGTTTCCGTTCCGTTTCCGTCAGTTTGTACTATTCTGGTTAACATAATATTAAAAGTACTATAAATTTAAAAATAAAAGTTTTTAAAAAAATATGCAATCTAAATAACACAGCTACTGTAGAGATTTTTAAAGTTGGTGCCGGCTTGAGTGTGGCGCTTATATGTCTGTGTGTGATGTGTATATACAGGGAAAGAGAGAGAGATAGACGTCGACTTGGTACCGGTTTCTAAAATCCTTGCAAGTAGCAGTATTTTCCAAATTTACTCATGTTCGGAAAAAATATTGTACTGCAAAATTTCCAACCAAGTACTCGTACTTCTATAATATCATTCTTTTTATTTTCCTAATATTCCTGTTATACTTGGATCCTTTACACTTGTAGATCTATTATATAAAAATGTGCTAGTATCTATACAAATATATATATATATATATACATATATATATATATATATATATATATATATATACACATATATGTATATATATGTATATATATATATATATATACACACATTTAATTTCACATTTCTGTATTATAAATACATTTTTTGATAATTAACGACACTTTCTCTTTCTATGCCTTAAACATTTTCTTAAGTTTATTTCAATGTATCTGTTTTATCAAATTTGAGGCTGGTATTATTGACGGCAGCATGTGGCTATGGAATAAGATGCGGCGAAACGCTGGAGGTGAAGGCGGAACTATCATCAACATCAATTCGACTGCCGGCATCTTGGGTGTACCGCTCATGCCAATCTACTCAGCCACAAATCAAGCCGCCCGCTGCTTCAGTGAGTGCTTAGGAGTGAGTCTATATTTACTTTTTCTTATATTTACAGATTTTTAAATTACTCTCATACATGACTTAGCATCGCTTCAGATTGGATCGAATCAATCAACTAACAAATTGACAAATATTTTTGTACAAATAATACTTATTTCGTGCATAAATAGGTGTTACTGAAAATTAAATATAAGAGAACACTGTGCAAGCCTTGGTCCTATAAATTCAGAGCTCGGAAGAAATGTTATGAAGGATAATAAACCTTATTGACAAAACTAAAATAAACGAAATATTATTACGGAACAAAATTGCAAATTCTTAATACAAATGACATATAAATCATTACGAATTTCGTCAATTATATTTGGCGTACATCAGCTGATAATAAGATTGGTGAATATAAATTCGAATAAAGAAATGATGACATTGTTGCTCACATACTTGGTTGACGGAGCGTTCCTAAAAAGCAAGCTTGGTTACTTATCGGCCAAAGTCTTAAACCAAATGATATTGTGAACAATGTTTAAGATTGTATGGCTACTATCCGAAGATTCCTCAATAAGCTTTACAAACGTCATATTTTCTATGCCATCATTGATCCCAATATATTTTAAAAAACAAAACTTATTAACTATTACGAAAAATGTGCCACCAAATGTTTAATAGGAATACTAGTATAAACTCCGACATTAAATGATAGGATAAGTTGAAAGTATAAATTATAACTAATATCGAAGAAGTTAAATATTATGAATAATGTGAGCAATTTTAAAATATTTACAGAGTCCAGTCCACTACGAAAAAACTGGTGTACGTGTGCTCGTGGTCTGCCCAGGTCTCACACAGACTGCAATGTCCACAAATCCTACACGACCTATCGCCAAAGAAATTGAAGAAGATTTGGAAATATTCTTTACTAAATTTACTTATCAAAAGCAAGTGTATTTCTTTATAACCTTCGTAAACAAAAACAATTATAAACATTATCTCTCCTCATGAAGTTTATAAAAGATTTGCGAAATGTTTAGTGCAGTTTCGTTTTCCATACATGAATATTAAAGAGACTTTTCGTCTCTGTCATTTTCATTTCTTTTAACAACTAAACAAATAACTCGCTGACATTTAATTCGGTATTAATATACAACACATACATATTCCTTATTCAAAATATTTCCTTAGCTTTCTGTTTTCTGTCAATGTAAATACATTTAAAAATAAGTCACTTTATCCCAATAATGTTAACCATATTAACTTCTATTTAATATGATTGTAAACATGCTTATTACAACTAATAGTTTAATTAACTATATAATCACCCAGCACTTACATAATCAAACAAATAACTTCATAATATATGTTCGTTAGAAAGTTGCATAAAGTAGTGCACGATAGTAAGATATCACCGTCCCGTTTCTGTCACCCTCTTTAAGCGAGCCCTCACAAAGCATTGTTATAAATGTTATTATTATACTCATTTGTCAATATACTCAATTAAACTTTAATTATAAACAAGTCAAATTTGAGCAATAAATGTTAAGCGAAAGAGATTCATAAGTCCAAGTAATCGAATTAATATCATCTAATCAGTATTTTTATGCATCTAACCAATTACTTTTTATTAGAATTACCTTTATGTATCTAACCAGTGTTATCCAACTTACTCGTTATCGTAAAATAATAATATGATGAAGATACTCATATTATTTTTATTTTGCAGGGCTGAAAGCGCTGCAAAGGTCATCCTGGAGGTGTACCAGAATGCAGCATCGGGCACGGTTTGGGTATCACAATTGGATTTACCTGCCATACAGCATACACCACGAGACAAACCAGAGCTCATTGAAGCGTACTTTTCCAAGTGAAACTAAACTGATTAATTAATTTAAACCTTATTTTTTTATAAAATTGAACTTTAAATAGGTTTTAACATGTAAATATAGGTTTTCTCCATCAGCGTCTCACACACACACACACGCACGCACGCACACACACACACATATATATATATATATATATATATATATATATATAGACACATAAATGTACCGAAAAGATTTGTGAAAAAATGCCATGAAATATAACTGCAAGCATTCGTTTCCAAAAACCAACTTTGTTTTAATGTCTAAGGGGAACTAGAAATAACAGCCATCCACTGGCGTTTGTATATGGAATACATCATTTTCTTGTCGAAGAAACATTATGTCATTATGAACTAAATAAAAGAATAGAGGTGTTTCACTTTGTCTGATGTACAAACAATGTTATAATCCAATTTTTATATAACTATTATGTTGCTAACTTATTATATGACTATTATGTATAACTATTATATAACTACTATATAATTATTATATATATATATATATATATATATATATATATATATATATATAATTATTATATAACTATTATGTTGCTAACTTTAGGTAATCCCAATAATTTTGTTTGAGTGATCATGGCTTTCGCATTAATCAAAATAACATTTCAAAGTTGCTAAATAAATAAACTTTGAAACTCAATGCTTAATTTGTGACAAAACGTAAAGATTATTTAAATTACAACTTGATTAAATAAATCCTGCTTGATGTCTGAAAATTATCTTTTTGCCAATTTTAAAATAGATATGAAACTAGATTTTACCATCAAGAATACATAGTTCCATTTACTTTGACCATAATTTTCGACTTTCTAATTTTGTCAATTAGTTTATGGATATTCATTCCTCATATATTGACAATTTTAGAATAGAGTTACATCATGTATAAAACAATTTGAGGAATTTAAATATTTAAACCAATTGTGTATTTTACAACTTGTAAGCCATAATAGTGAATAAATAAGAAACGTATTAACAAAAATAAAGAAAATGGGAAACCATAACTAAAATTTTAAAAAACGCTAAGTAAAAAAGTTAGTCGCAAATTAGAACCAAAATCTTGTTTCTAAAGTCATGGACCGAACAAAAATACAAGCCATTGTCAAGAGTCTAGCTTAACACAAGAATGAACAAAATATATTATTATATGCGTAATAATATCAAAAACAAAGGCAAATATTTATTCAACAAAAAATACAATTAATTTTGACAATATCGTAATATCAATATATATATATATATATATAAATATTCTTGTTTTCGCCGGTGTTCGATAGCTGGTGAACAAGTGTACATATTCTCGTCTTTCTTCTATGTATATACCAAATTACCAAAAATTTGCCATAACATTAAAAATTGTAGAATAGCTTTGATAATTTACAATGTATTAAAGAAATACAAAGCGAAATGTAAATCCCTTCTTCGTAAAAAAATGTTGGGCGTAATTTCTAATACATTTAACCTGATATACCAACCAATATGCAATTTGTTATTTTCAAATAAAGATACTAAAGTCATAATAGCTATTGATTAATAACCGTGTCTTTGAATCTACTTAAGAATTAAAAATTAGTTTGATTCAAAGATCTTTGCTAATAGCCCACCTGAAGATGTAATACAACGAAACCTAGGTCGTGGTAAAGAACTTAAAGAAAGTAGAAATAAGACTACATCACGTAGTTTCATTTAATTGTGAATAATGAATTTCTACAAAATGAACGCCAAATATATTCAATATTAGTTTAATTATAATAGATAGTTAAAATTATTACAGCAAAAACAAAAGTAAACAATTTTATCATTAAAACTAAGAAAATATCAATGAATCGTTCAACATTAAGTAATATATCAAGACTGCACTCTTTTACTTACAATGAATGTCAGAACATACAGATATCCTGAGAATTAAAATACTTGGACGAACTTTAACAGTAACAGTATATACACAAATATATAGAGGAGTCACAGTACACAAATATATAGAGGAGTAGTACACAAATATATAGAGGAGTCATACCCATACCAATCTTAAATTACGTCAAATCGTTTCCAAAGTGTTCGGAAGGAAGCTGAGAGCTTTTGATTCATCTTTCAAAGTAGTAGATCGCGAATAACGGATACGACTTAGCCGCTTTTCATAACGCGAAATCGAACTTTGGCGATTGTTAAGGGAAAAACTTTTTGTCTCAATCTTAAAGACAAAACTTTCTCCCCCTATCTCTGATAACTTCCTGAATTCACGTTGCTACGTGCCGTTCACGACTATCTGAGTTGAATTGAAATATTTCACTTTTGTTACATATTTTCCATACAAGCTCTCAGATACGTACACGTCAAGCTAGTAAAGATTTTGGCATCTTCTTGAATCACAGGAAATATTGAAATTTACGAAATGGGCACTTTCAGCATTGCAGATTATTTTTTTCTCTCACTTTTCTCAATATATAAATTTCATGGAATACAGGAATCATTCGGACGTGATTTCTTTAATCATCGCTTTCGCAACATGCATACTTGAAATGACTCATTGTGAGGGAACCATCCTTAACCCTATTAAATTGAAACGTATTTAATACATACGGAACACTATGGGGTTATTCGAAGATTCATGTATATTTCGTGGCATAAGATGAATTATTACGAGCCCCCGCAGTAGATTTGAAACAACCCTGGCACTGGTGGGCGTTGTACTTGGACTTCATTAATAAATGCTCACTGGGATATTCACTAGGTTCAATACATCATTCACATTTGTGTCTCACTGATAATTACCAGATATGACTTAATTATTATTGTCACTGAACTGAATTGATACAACTGTCCTTACTACTTTTTTCTACTACCAGGGCTAGTCTTGAATATTTCTGAGTACTGATAATTTTAAAAACATCTTGTAATTATCCAATCTACCATTGATGCCATCTTATATCATAAATTTTAGTCTAAATTTCCCTGTTGTCGATCAGTCCTATGTGTCAATAAATACTTCGTTCCACAAATAGAAATCTACCTATCTTTATTAATCCAAGATTTAATAACAGCTTTTCATAATGACTTCAAAAAATGTTTGACCTACTTGAAAATTAAATTCCCTTTTTCAAATCGATTTACACCTGTGCGAAACAAAAATGTCTACCCAATTTTATGAAAATATACGATAATATCATTTCGAATGAAAATCTTTTTTCTGATATTATTATATTTGAAAGTTTTTTCTAGGTAAATCCGACATTCAATCCGTTTTAACAAATTAATCTTACGCAAACTCTAATCGCCGGTGTTCGATAGCTGGTGAACAAGTGTAAATATTCTCGTCTTTCTTCTATGTATACACCAAATTACCAAAAATTTGCTGTAACATTAAAAATTGTGGAATAGCTTTGATAATTTACAATGCCATTTCCATGAATTCTTTAAAAAATTAGCTTTGGACAATTTAACATTCCGCGTTGCCTGAATATTTTTCATACCTTACCATCATGTCTTCCCTATTCCTCCACTCTACATCTCACTCTCTTCATATTTCTAAATATATTTAAATTATGATCTTCTTTATACTTTAATTATAACTAAATCCAGAGTGGCACTTTCTTTTTCTTTCTCAGTAGATGAAACATTAATTTTGGTCTACGAAATTAATTTTAAATAATTTAAAAACATCTGTAAAAAACTAAACAAATAAAATATAAAATTTGTTAAAGCAAAATCAATTTAAAACTAAAATATACCTTACTCTTCGGTTTCTAATTTAAATACATGGAATAACCTATGCGTTTCATCCCATACGTTTTGCTATTTCACCATCTTTCCTTAATGTTTTCCCAAGCAAATTTCCCCTACTAATAATTTGGGCTTCCAGTTTTGTATTACTTCAATACAATTGAAATAAAACAAAGTACATATATCACCAAATATCTGAGTACAAATGATGGAAAAAGTATGCTTTGGTCCTTGTACTTTAGCAATAAAATTTCTAAGCCATTGAAGTTAGGTTAAAGGTAATTTTCGATATAAGTTTTTTTTAAATAAAGCCAAGAAGACAGGTATATAATTTTCTCGGTAAATTATTACAATGTTGCTCAACAGTAAAATAAGAGGCAGTTGTCGAACTTTCTACCTTTCCTTCTTAATTCGCTTTTCTCTGTGTAGAATATCAAGAGACATACGAGATATATGTATAAAGAGAAAATATTCTTAGAATCTGATATCAATAGATATGACCAATCATCTGAGCAACGTACTATATAAATTACGCAACAGATTCAACGTTTAGTTCATCAGCTCCAAATATATCTTAACATCGACTTTAGTGAGTATCTACTCAAAAAACTGCTTAGTCAATCTCCTCCGGAACAAAAATGGTTAATTACTTAATAATATACTATCTGAAAAATTTAAAATAGAAGATTTGGATAACAATATAAACATAAATTACATATTTTGAGTCAATTATCAAAATTAGGCAAAAGTCCAAAAATCGAAATGACAATTAAAACTAACTTTCTACTAACCTTACTTTCTTTACCTAACACTTACAAAAACCTTGTTACGGCAAATGAAAAAATAAAAACTTTCTTTTCGCAAAGAAATGTTTGTGAAATATACACATTTTGCTTAAAAATATTAGGTACACAATTCCGGTTTGCCGTAACATATTCATGTATCCGATTTAATATTCTCAAACGCCTTGTACTGAAGAACATTCAGTACCAAAATAAACTAACTTAAAACAATGTAACAAAAAAGACAAAAGCACGTTCGTTTCATTAAGCGCTGTGGCGGCGTCGCCTCCTGAAAACAAAGCTCTCGCGTCACAATGCGCCGCCAGCAACACCTCGTCTTGCATTAACAATGTACGAGTATGCCGCTGAATACAAGAGCTTTCCTTTGGCTTATGTTAATGTACTACTCCTAAAGGAAGTTGATTAAGATATTTCAAGT
The DNA here is from genome assembly GCA_039881145.1 of Druceiella hillmani. NCBI lineage: Eukaryota > Metazoa > Arthropoda > Insecta > Lepidoptera > Hepialidae > Druceiella > Druceiella hillmani. The sequence continues at coordinate 30,442,972 of JAYKKI010000017.1, forward strand.
CGTTTACTTAATCATATAAGAACAAAAAGATTTGTATCCATCTAAGCAACGATCTACTAAACAACTGTGTCTACATATGTAAGCTGAGATAGCGGAAGCTTAGTGAAAATAAACGTGGGACGAAGCCTTGTAAACCGAATCGTTTCAAGTAAACTTTTTGATCTCAAATAAATCCTCCATATTTATTTATTTTGATAACTAATTATATGTAAATAATAAATTATGTACCAAAGTTAAAATAAGAATTATTATCTTTGATTTATTCCTTCGCTTATTATCCTGTTCATTCTATATACTGCTTTGTTTAAAGATACATAATGGTTGAATTTTATTATGATTATATATTTTTGTAAAATGTTTATGCTTTTTTCATCCTATGATTACAATCGATTTTAATCTGTCACGAAAGCTACTAAACTTTCAATTATTTATCGTTGTACTTCGTTTCAGTGGAAGATATTGTATATACAGAGTTAAATCTATCAAATATGTTTCAAAAATATAAGTATATATGTTAGATTGATTGAAATGTCAAATATAAATCGTTATGATTGTTTATCTTCTTTTTTTCACCAAACTCAAGTAAATTATATCAACAGCCATAATTTTTCCACAAACGTTTCCTCAAACTCAAGCAAATTATATCAACAGCCATAATTTTTCCACAAATGTTTCCTAATATCCTCTAATAAAAATCGCAAATACAAAAGCAAACTATCGAATGACGAATTAAAATTCCATCGTTCATTTTCACCGTAATAAAGAGCAATATAATGTAAACAAAATCAGTATTCACATTTCGCTTTTTCATTTACCCAGCCAGCGCTGATGATAATATGTGATGGATGGTTCTGAATAGTCTACAAAGAAAAATATCCATCACGAGTATCGAAATTCTAACAATGATTCATACATTCTTCATTATGCTACGTTCTCCTAACTATGATTTATTAGAATTGATTGAGCTTCTCCGTCTCTACTAGCTTCGAGATATTTGATTCTTGCGAAAGCGATGTGAAAAACGGCAAGCCATTGTTTGCACCTGCCGCGACTGGTAAAAATTGAAAATTCCTTTAAACTCAATTACTCCATTCATTTGCACAAAAATTTCGTGGCATTTTTAACTCGGAGAATAGCGTTTTTATGAAAGAGGACAAAATGTGTATTATAAATATTTCGCTATTAAAAAATAAGCATTTTCTCCATATTAAAAATCCAAATCAAAAAATATTATAGATTATTCTTATTTCAAAATTTTGAAAGAAAATTGATAAAACTCTTACGATATGAATTAACCAACAGCCTGTATATTTTCCCGAACCATTCTATATTAAGTCACATTTTTGGTATTTTTATTGTAAAAATACTTTTATACTCATAGCTAAGATGCTTAGACGGTAAAACAATTATTTCAAGTTTCGCAGCATTTCACCGACATATGATACACTTCTGGCGCCATTCATCAGTAAATTTATGTACGTATAGATAACAATATCTTAATAATAGTTATTAAAGACAATAACAAATTTTCGTCAGTATCGTTTTATATATGCTGTATTTAAATGAAACAACGATAATTTTTAGAACTACAAAATAAAATAGATACAATTAATAATATTTAAATCACTACAATTACAATTAATAAAATTATGGGTTATCTTTATTGCAACACAATTACAATATACATTGATAAACTCGATGATAGCCCGTAAATTATTGAAAAACTTAATACTTATAATTAATCTTTATTGTAAACGTAATCTTTATCACATACCCGCGGTTTTATACCCACGTAGATTCATCTTATGAATTCTGTTCTCCCCCGCGGTCACTAACGTCTCTTCTCCTTCTGCCAAACATTGGACATCGAGATTATGGGCAAATCGGCTATCTGAATAGTCTACAAAGAAAAAATTCCATCACGAGTATCGAAATTCTAACAATGATCCATATGTCCTTCATTATGCATCTCGCGAATAAGGTGGTCACTGTTACATTTACATTTTTCATCGCCGTTCTGCCATAATAATATATTGTATATTATTTTGCTCAAAGCATAATGTTTTAGCATGAAAAAAATTAAATTGGGTCTGTGGTATACCAGAGATTAACCCGAACTAATAAACAAAGCAAACAAAATCTTTTCCCCTTTATCACTATTCCGCTCAATTTCACTCACTCACGTAAGCACATATGCGCGCGCGCATGCATACCTGGGTGCGTGCATATGTGCATGCGTGCGTGCGCGCGTGCGTGCGAGTGCGCATACTAGCGCGCGTGCGAGCACGCGTGCGTGTTTGCGTGCTTGCATGCGTGCGTGCGTGTTTTTTTGAACTCTTTGAGCAAATTTTATTAATTCCTAATATAATAAATAATTGTGTCGTTTTATTTTATTAACAGTCTTATTAACCGACTTCAAAAAAGGAGGAGGTAGAGGAGGTTATACGTATTTGTTTGTATATGTATACACTGATTTCTCCGAAATTTCTAGACCAATTGCATGATTCTTGATTCGTTTGAAAGAGCATATCAGGAAGATGGTCCCATATAAATATGGTGATAACTTGATGATGAGGTCCGGAAATGAACAATAGAACCCCTTAACGAATGGTTGTAAATCAACTGTGGTTCGAGAAGTTTGCTACTGGTATTTGATACTTCGCAAAATAACTACACCATCCACCAGGTCAGGCTCTGATAATAAGTTCTGGATGTGAATAATGAAACTGCTTAACGGATGGTAATAAATTAACTGTGATTCAATAAATTTCCTAGCAAAACTTGTTACTTTGCAAAATAATTACACCATCGAGCCTGCCAGGATCGGATGTTGAGTTTTGGAAATGAACAATGAAACTTCTTAACGAGTGTCAGTAAATCAACAGTGACTTAAGTTATTTGCTACTGGTAGTTGTTACTTTGCAAAATAACTACGCCATCGACTAGTCCAGTGTCTGATGATGAGTTCTGGGCATGAACAATATAACTCCTTAATGGATGACAGTAAATCAAGCGTAATGCAAGACAACTGCTAAAGGTGGCTGTTACTTTGCAAAATAACTACACCATCCACCAGATCAGGATCTAATGATGAGTTCTGGAGACGAACAATGAAATTCCTCAATGGATGATAATAAATCAACCGTGATTCAAGATGTTTCTTGCTCGTAGTTTGCAAAATGACTACACCATCGACCATGTCAACCATATCACCATCGGTTAGGTCAGATTCTAATGATGACTTTTGGAGACGAACAACGGAACTGCTTAACAGATCTTAGTATATTAATCGTCATTCAAAATGTTTGCCACTGGTAGTTTTTACTTTGTAAAATAACTACATCATCTACCAGGTCAGGGTCTGATGAGTTCTGAAACTGAAATACACAACTCCTTAACAGATGGCAATAAATTAGCTATGATTTAAAGTATTTGCTACTGGTATTTGTTACTTTGCAAGATCTGATGTTGAACTTAGGATATAGAGAAGGGAAATTCTCAATGGCTAACAGCTAACTACTCGCGATTACTACTAACGCTTCACTCGTGTATGTTATTGATAACCAACATTAGACAAAAAGAGAGCTAGCTTTTTTTCGCGACTTTAAATAATTATACACTGTTTAAGAAAGGGAATGAATGTCAGGTTTGGTCATAGCATGATGATTCATTCTAAAATAAAAAATTCTAAAATAAAATATTGTTAGATAAACTGACTTCGCAAAACAAGTACTAAAATGTAAAAACAATTAACTCAAAATAGTTACCTACTAATTTACATTAAATAACTAAGTTACTTATTTTCGAACACAGCTACCAACACAGCTGACAATGTAAATTCAAAATTTTATTATATAATAAATAGGCCCTTCTTGAAACTATTTCGTACTGTGAATACATTAGAATTTAGTTGGTCGACAGTACTGATACCGACTTCAATTATTAGTATTATTAAAGTCGGTGTCGACACTGTCCAACTACTCGGAAAATAAAAAAAATTGATTTTTGGGAAAATCAATTTTTTTTATTTTCCTTCAATGGAAGTCGTTTTAAAGATTGAAGTAAAAAAAAAATTAAAAATTTCAAAACAAATTACTAAATCCTTTATTTCATCCAAATCAATCCAGTATTTAGACAGTGCGATGAATTTTCAAATTCACACTTACATAGAAAAGTTTATAAGGTTTTGAAGCTGGATGGCAAAAAAGAGAACCCTTAAAACCCTTACAATAGTAATTAATCGTTATATCCGTCTGTGTATTACAGAGTCATCGATTCCGTCTGTGTATTACAGAGTCATCGATTGTAAAAAAATCCAGAAACTTATAGGATTATTACATTGATAAATAAACTTAACATGCAATTTTTATTTTATTATTTTTTCCTTGATGAATTCGTCCTTGAAACAAACTTGCGGATGAAAAACTTTTTCTTCTCCAACTATCAAGTGGGATATGGTAGAAAAGTCTTCCAAAATGTAATCGACAACATCGCATGCATTTTTTAAACGATGTCTCCTTCGCAAGATATATGTCTTCACTATATCAGATAGGTAATCTGTCTCCAGCGGGTTCATAATTCTAACTTTTAAACTAGAAATTAATAAACACTATACAACAGTGGTTAATAAACACTATAAACAAAAATTGTTTTAGTTAAGCTGCCTTAATAAACTAAAGAGATCTAAACAATCAATTTGTTTTTCTTTCGCCTGTGAAATATATACAAAAGCAATACATTTAAATAATTAAAAATCACCTTAATATTTGTTCAAATTTGTATATGTATGGAACCCTCGCATTGCAAATTTAGATTTATTTTATATTATCCTAATGCTTTAGAATGAATTCCTCGAAGACATCCCAAATTCAGTATCAGCGAATGATTCCACCGCTCGTTGAGGCGTAAGTTTACACAGATTGATGGGCGGTCGCAGCACTGTTAAAGATCGCGTCCGCCCGCGCCCTTTTTTATTGCCTCGCCGGACAGCGCTCCTTGCGGTCGTGCGCCCTAAATATTGATGGCTTTATTTTATAACTTCATTTTATAGTTTTATCTCCCTTTACATTAAATTCCGCATTATTAAACCCTTTTATCCTGCCCTTGGGCTCGTTTTGCCATAAGTTATTTATTTTATATAGACAGTTTGACGAAATTAATAAAGTGACCATAAAGGTAAAACTGTTTCACAAAGTCCTTATGGCTACAATTTGTGATAATATCTAAATAAAATGGAAACAATAAATATTAATATAATTAAACCACCATTTTCTGACACAGTGAAGAATATGGCAGAGATGACAGCTGCATATATTGTCATTTATCTGCAAATATTGACTTCCAACCATCTTCTAACAGACTTTAATAGTTTAGAAATATTGAATATATTTGGCGTTAATTTTGTAGAAGTTCATTATTCACAATTAAATGAAACTACGCGACGTAATACTATTTCTATTGTCTTTAAGTTCTTTACCACGACCTTAGGTAATTACAACATCTTCAGGTGGGTTATTAGCATAGACCTTTGCTAATAGCGCACCTGAAGATGTTATACTACAACAAAATCTAGGTCCTGGTAAAGAACTTAAAGAAAATAGAAATAATACTATATGACGTAGTTTCATTTAATTGAGAGTTTACAACAACCATCTTCTAACAGACTTTATTAGTTTAGAAATAGTTATTTTCTGTATCCTCTAAAAATATTAACATGAACTAACGTAAGAAATTATCATTGCGAGATTCGTTTGCCTGAACCTTTTTTTAAGGTAGCTTACAATTAACGCTGAAGATAACGTCGATCAAGAAAGTAAATATAGTAGAATTTTGATTATTCATATTATTTGTCTTATTAATGAAATTATAATATTGAGAAACAATATAAGGACGACAAATTAAAAAATCCACATTTGCAAAAAGCAATTTTATCAAAATAATTTCTTTATTTCTGCGAAGTAATTCAAAGCCTAAATTAGTTCTAAGAGAAACTAAATTAGTTTTAATAAAGTTTTGCTTTATTACGAGGATAATAGAGTGCCTTCTTTTAGTTTCATATAATGACACATGATTAGCGTTTAATTTTGTTTTACGACATTATCTGACAAACGAAAAAAACAAATTAATGAATTAGCATGTTTTTAGATAACGTATGCAATATAACATAAAATGAACTTTATAGTTTCTCAAAGTGATATTTATCAACAACGTTGTGAAACGTGTTTAAGGAACTGTTTTTCCAGTAAGCGATGAAAAAAATGTTTAAACAAAAATAGTAGTATTTTAAAAATTCTTTTCAGCGATGTATTTTATGTATTTTTTGTTGTAAGATGAACTTTAGCGATTATTTTTAAATCGCCGATATTTAAAAACTATTGGACTGATTTTATCTATATACGAACTTAAGCTGTGCCAAATTTCATTCCGATCGAATGAAAAATGTGGCTCCTAGAGTATCTATAAGGGGTATTACCAAGTTCTGTGGTGAAAATATGTAGGGCGAAATACGTTCAATTTTTTTTATTTTGGTTTGCTAAAATTGTGACATTAGTACCAAAAGTAAATTTGGTACTCTTGTCCCAATTTTAACTTTGGACTTTGGAGAGCAAATCCTTTTGGTTGGATTTGGTCTCTGAGGACCATGATCGATAAAGATATAGTGTAATTATCTCAAAATTCCAAAGTCGAGATCTCCGCAACAGGATTTAGTACAAAATTCGCCTAAAATTACTTAATAATGAAACCAAATTGATAAAAATCATATATTTTTTAAGATATTTCAATATAAGGAATTTACGTCAATAATTTTTTCCGCTGCTAATAATATTTTTATTATAAATTCGATATATATGATTAAATTATTTACATTAAAAAACATTTCAGGTAATGCGATGGTTATAATTTTGGGTGATGGTAATAATTGATGGTAATAATTTTTCCCATCTTAACCAAAGCTAATCCTAGCCAATCTAATCAACCTTACCTAACTCAAATGAAACTTACCTTCACTTACCACAGACAACCACCAATCTAATGGACCTTACATAACTCAATCTAACTTAACATAGCCCAACATTATCTAATCTAATCTATTGAATATATTTGGCGTTAATTTTGTAGAAATTCATTATTCACAATTAAATAAAACTACGTGATGTAGTATTATTTCTACTTTCTTTAATTTCTTTACCACGATCTAGGTTTTGTTGTATTATATCTTCAGGTGGGATATTAGCAAAGAATCTACTGATACGTGATGTAGTATATCACGTAGTTTCATTTAATTTTAATCTAATCTAATTTAACCCGTCAACATAACTTAAGGTAAGCCATCATACTCAACTCAATCTAAGTCCAATGACACAAAAAATAACCTAACCTGACTTAATCAAACCTAACCTTATCTAACCCAACTGGACCAACCTAATCTAACCTAGTCTCTAATTTACTCAAAATACCAATTTCCTAATATGAACGATGAGAAGGGTACGTTTCCAAGCCATCCAATTTCCAATAAGTTTTTGAAGTATTATTGGCGAACACAATATGGGGATTTTCGAAACGTACTACTTTAAAAGCTATTTAGGTTCGCGAGAGCAAAAGATACAATCGGGATGGTGGAATCGACCCTTACGCTAATCCTTTGCCGAATCCAGGTAAGACCTAGAATGGTTCTATCTTAGATAATTCAAGCTACAATAAAAAAACCTTAGTTTGTTCTCCTTACTTTTGCATTATTAAGGTTATAGTTAGGATAGTTAGAGTCGAAAAACTGAAAAATACTTTCTTTTTTTGTACATATTTTATGCAAATTTTCTTCGCAAAATCTTTTTCCTTGAAAATTCCATAATTTAACGAAAATCTCAGCATTGGTTCTGCATGTTTCGGATTACCAAGGTTTAATTGTACTTAAGAATCATTCGCTTGACTATTTAATTAGAATATAAAATCCCTTCCAAATGAGACAAATGTAATGGCCTTTTTTTGTTCTTTGTCCTAGCCCTATACAATGATTGTCAATAAAAACATTACCAGTTTGTAGCTTACTTCTGATTGCCATTTAGTCATTTAATATATAACTTACATTTATTGCATTGCTTAAAATAATATTTTGAACAAATAAATTTTAAATGTTCTTTTTATACAAAATTAATGTAAATAATACATTGTGTAACTACCTATCTTGACAAGTATATTGACATATATCTGACTGCCTAAATATATTGTGATATTATATGAGAAGCTGGGTGTGAAATTACCATTTTTAAATTCAAAGAAAATTCATAAGCAATCCGGACCAAATATATCATGAAATATGAATCTCAACAAATTAACTCACTTTATTGAATGATAAAGACGTAATAAAAAATATAAACGTAAATCTTGTACAATTTATTCGCAATCGCTGGCTGAATAATTTCTCGCGGCCGCGCATTTAAATCGAATACGAAAAATTGCCAACAAGAAAAAATATTTGACTTGCAAATCTGTAACCGTTTGAATATTTTAACATTTATTTACATAGTTACGGAATTGCCACTTTTTGATGTACTCCAGTATTGAAGCAGGTAAATAAAGTCGGTGTAGCTACTTGTGAACGGTACGAAAAGAGAAAAAATTTACTAAGGAAATCGCTATAATAGCTTTTTATTACTTTGCAGATTGATTTATATTACGAGTTATCTCTTTTATTATTTTTAAAGAACTCTTTATTTGATATGCATATTTTTACAAACACAATATTTAAAAAAAATATTTGAGAATTACGCGCAACGCGGACCAGCTACTTTTGTACATATCAGCAGCCGATAGCTGGCAACCTGTCGCCCAAAGTTGGTAACCAAGTTTCAGTTGAATCACTGATATATGCTGAAATAATGTATACGTCAAGAGGCTTGCGCAGCGAAATATTTTTTTATCAGCGCGTGTTTAATCCTATATTCCATCGCTAATGGAGAATTAGTGCATTTTCACTCATGACGTTCTGATCGTATACAATCGGCCAGAATCACTCCGATTTTTTTAGGACCTATTTTATAGGACGTGTGCTCCTATCATTGCCTGACCAATTATTGTCGGCCGTTTATCTTCGCACGTGAATGGGTAAATGAATGAAACCTGCATTACAATATTGCTTTATTAATAATGTAGAACAGAATGTAAAAGGGGCAATAGTAAAGTTTCCATTAAAGTATGCTTATTTTCATTACAAAATCCTAGTTATTATATATGTAAAATAGATGTTGTTTTTAAAAATAAAATAAAAATAAAATAAAACTTGTATAAACTTACTTTGGGAAGTCACTAAGAGTTAATGTCGACATGGCAATTAGTATTTTTATGAACTGTGTTAATTTTCAAGTGTGGAAATTGCATTGGAGAACCTAGAGTGTGAAAGTTATTGTAATAAGATAAATTACATCTTATTATTATAATAATATGTAAATAATTTAAAAAACAATAAAAATTATTTTAAAAATATAAAATAAAAGTTCTATCTAATAAGTGAACTTTTTCGAATTTAAAAAACTGATCTTGTTTTAAAAACTTACATTAAACCATATTTTGGTTAACTACAAGCACCACTCACTTATAAAAGAAATTTACACCACGAATTACAAAGTTGAAATAAAATAGGGTCATTTTTTTGACACATGCTCCCGGTAGTAAGGATTTTAAAATTAAATTTTTTAGCAAAGTATAATTACGAACGGCATTTATAATGCTCATTCAGCGGTTGAAGGACTCCCCATTTTATCTATTTTCAATGTAAAAAAAGTTTAGAAATATTTAAAACATTGACTTCACAAGTATTACCAATGTAACCGTCAATGACAGTAGCAATGATGACTTCACAGGAATCGGTGGTATGTTTTTGCGTGAAATTCGAAACAATGCTTTTTAAACCGCACTTTCTTGGTAAAACCTAGAAGTCTTTCATTTCTGCAACCAACTATACCAATTTAGATGTAATTCAGTCGAATGTACTTAATAATACAATTTGCGTATTTTCTCGACTGTAATAGTTTTGAGTTCCACAAAATATTCAGCTGTGTATTATTGTTAGGATTTCTCTAAACTCTGTTGTGACACTTTACTTCTCTATGTACAATAGTTTTTATGTAGTAAAATGTTTATTTATCATCGTTACTGCATATTTTTCAATCGGTAAAACTGTTTCACAAAGCAGCTGCCATAATCGAAATGTTTATTTGTTTGAATATATCTCACTCATCTGAAACAAGCTTAAAATTTGAAAACATTTGAAATAAAACTAGGTTTATTTTAAATTGTTTTTAAATTCAGACGTCCAGTATATGTTATTATCTATTTAAATTATTGATACAAATTAATGAAAAATAATTTTCTGCATTATTTTACAAATTCTAAAATCATTTTGCAATTACCTAGAGTTCTATACAGTTTTCAAATACATGGTTGAAAAATTTGGAAACGGTGCTAAAAATAAACTAATAATTCATGGCCCAACAGAAGTTGCATGTATTTTTCAAAAATATAAACAACGAAATTGTATCGGCTCTAGTTATACAAATATAAAAGAGAAACATTTTTCACAAAAATATTAGATTTGGAAAACTAAATATTTTATAAAACGAAACAAAAAATGTTTATTAAAAAAACACTTCTGCTCGGTAAGATAATCAAATATGAGCACTCCCTAAATCACTTCTGTGAATACTCCAACAATAATCGGTAAACATACAAGCTCACTCGTATTCCTCATAACATTTGTTCATAATTGGAATAACGTGATAAAACCTTTTCACTAGTTAATAAACCATTTCCCTGGAATCCTCAAAATTTTAACTAAAACCATCCAGGGGAAACGAAGCTTAATGCATAACATTTCATTCAAACCATTGGAAGTTTCTCACTAACTTTTCAACCAATTAAGAATATTAAAGCAGTTTTTATACACAAAAACAAATTATTTCCATATCATTTCGTAATTTCGTTTGCATAATTCTTCTGAATTATTCTCCTTCTTATGAATTGTAATCCTTTAAAAGGCTTTTGATTTTGAGATCATCAAAAATATCGGTTTCCGGCTTCTCGGACTTCAAATTACAGAATTTCTTTATGTTTTAATTATATTTGAAAAATTCTACGTATTTTAGTTAAAACTTTGACTAATTGCTTAATTAATCCTAAATTAATAAGAACAATAATAAAATACGATGTTTTATGACTAATGAAAAAAATTTCTAATAACTATTTAACTCTAATGATTTGTTGTAAATATTGACTTTTGCAACATTTTTTTCAAATTAGTAGATATGAATCTGGAAAGGGAAATTAAATAGATTATTTAGAGCGGTATATTTAGCACTGATTACAAAGCTACACCAATGTTAATGCGACGTAAACTTTGAAATATCACCATATTATCTGAAACCCAAAATTTAGCCTTCGAAAACATTATTCACTCTCCCACTTGGTTGACAGTACACTGATTTCTCCGAAATTTCTAGACCATTTGCATGATTCTTGATTCGTTTGAAAGAGCATATCAGGAAGATGGTCCCATATAAATATGGTGATAACTTGATAATGAGTTCCGGAAATGAACAATAGAACTCCTTAACGAATGGTTGTAAATCAACCGTGGTTCAAGAAGTTTGCTACTGGTATTTGTTACTTCGCAAAATAACTACCCATCCACCAGGTCAGGCTCTGATAATAAGTTCTGGATGTGAATAATGAAACTGCTTAACGGATGGTAATAAATTAACTTGTTATTTTGCAAAATAATTACACCATCGAGCCTGCCAGGATCGGATGTTGAGTTTTGGAAATTGACAATGAAACTTCTTAACGAGTGTCAGTAAATCAACAGTGACTTATGTTATTTGCTACTGGTAGTTGTTACTTCGCAAAATAACTACACCATCCACCAGATCAGAATCTAATGATGAGTTCTGGAGACGAACAATGAAATTCCTCAATGGATGATAATAAATCAACCGTGATTCAAGATGTTTGTTACTCGTAGTTTGCAAAATGACTACACCATCGACCATGTCAACCATATCACCATCGGTTAGGTCAGATTCTAATGATGACTTTTGGAGACGAACAACGGAACTGCTTAACAGATCTTAGTATATTAATCGTCATTCAAAATGTTTGCCACTGGTAGTTTTTACTTTGTAAAATAACCACGTCATCTACCAGGTCAGGGTCTGATGAGTTCTGAAAATGAAATACACAACTCCTTAACAGATGGCAATAAATTAGCTATGATTTAAAGTATTCGCTACTGGTATTTGTTACTTTGCAAGATCTGATGTTGAACTTAGGATATAGAGAAGGGAAATTCTAAATGGCTAACAGTTAATTACTCGCGATTACTACTAACGCTTCACTCCTGTATGTTATTGATAACCAACATTAGACAAAAAGAGAGCTAGCTTTTTTTCGCGACTTTAAATAATTATACACTGTTTAAGAAAGGGAATGAATGTCAGGTTTGGTCATAGCATGATGATTCATTCTAAAATAAAAAATTCTAAAATAAAATATTGTTAGATAAACTGACTTCGCAAAACAAGTACGAAAATGTAAAAACAATTAACTCAAAATAGTTACCTACTAATTTACATTAAATAACTAAGTTACTTATTTTCGAAGCCAGTGCCAACACCGCTGACGACGTAAATTCAAAATTGTATTAAGTAATAAATAGGCCCTTCTTGAAACAATTTCGTACTGTGAATACATTAGAATTTAGTTGGTCGACAGTACTGATACCGACTTCAATTATTAGTATTATTAAAGTCGGTGTCGACACTGTTGGCCAACTTAAACAAATTTATAAACGGTTTCTAAAAAAATCGTAGGGGCTATTTTTGGGAAAATTATTTTTTTTTATTTTCCTTCAATGAAAGTCGTTTTAAAGATTGAAGTAAAAAAAGATTAAAAATTTAAAAACAAATTACTAAATACTTTATTTCATCCAAATCGATCCAGTATTTAGACAGTGCGATGAATTTTCAAATTCCCATTTACATAGAAAAGTTCTTAAGGTTTTGAAGCGGGATAGCAAAAAAGAGAACCCTTAAAACCCTTACAATAATAATTAATCGTTATATCCGTCTGTCCGTCTGTGTATTACAGAGTCATCGATTGTAAAAAAATCCAGAAAAATAAACTTAACATGCAATTTTTATTTTATTATTTTTTCCTTAATGAATTCCTCCTTGCAACAAACTTGCGGATGAAAAACTTTTTCTTTTCCAACTCTATCAAGTGGGATATGGTAGAAAAGTCTTCCAAAATGTAATCGACAACATCGCATGCATTTTTTAAACGATATCTCATTCGCAAGATATGTGTCTTCACAATATCAAATAGGTAATCTGTCTCCAGCAGGTTCATAATTCTAACTTTTAAACTAGAAATTAATAAACACTATACAACAGTGATTAATAAACACTATAAACAAAAATTGTTTTAGTTAAGCTGCCTTAATAAACTAAAGAGATCTAAATAAACAACTTATTTTTCTTTCGCCTGTGGAATATATACAAAAATAATTAAAAATCACCTTAATATTTGTTCAAATTTGTATATGTATAGAACCCTCACGTTGCAAATTTAGATCTATTTTATATTATCCTAATGCTTTAGAATGAATTCCTCGAAGACATCCCAAATTCAGTATCAGCGAATGATTCCACCGCTCGTTGAGGCGTAAGTTTACACAGATTGATGTGCGGTCGCAGCACTGTTAAAGATCGCGTCCGCCCGCGCCCTTTTTTATTGCCTCGCCGGACAGCGCTCCTTGCGGTCGTGCGCCCTAAATATTGATGGCTTTATTTTATAACTTCATTTTATAGTTTTATCTCCCTTTACATTAAATTCCGCATTATTAAACCCATTTTATCCTGCCCTTGGGCTCGTTTTGCCATAAGTTATTTATTTTATATAGACAGTTTGACGAAATTACCAGTGACCATAAAGGTAAAACTGTTTCACAAAGTCCTTATGGCTACAGTTTGTGATAATATCTAAATAAAATGAAAACAATAAATATTAATATAATTAAAACACCATTTTCTGACACAGTGAAGAATATGGCAGAGATGACAGCTGCATATATTGTCATTTATCTGCAAATATTGACTTCCAACCATCTTCTAACAGACTTTAATAGTTTAGAAATACTGAATATATTTGGCGTTAATTTTGTAGAAGTTCATTATTCACAATTAAATGAAACTACGTGACGTAGTACTATTTCTATTGTCTTTAAGTTCTTTACCACGACCTTAGGTAATTACAACATCTTCAGGTGGGTTATTAGCATAGATCTTTGCTAATAGCGCACCTGAAGATGTTATACTACAACAAAACCTAGGTCCTGGTAAAGAACTTAAAGAAAATAGAAATAATACTATATGATGTAGTTTCATTTAATTGAGAGTTTACAACAACCATCTTCTAACAGACTTTATTAGTTTAGAAATAGTTATTTTCTGTATCCTCTAAAAATATTAACATGAACTAACGTAAGAAATTATCATTGCGAGATTCGTTTGCCTGAAACTTTTTTTAAGGTAGCTTACAATTAACGCTGAGGATAACGTCGATCAAAAAAGTAAATATAGTAGAATTTTGATCATTCATATTATTTGTCTTATTAATGAAATTATAATATTGAGAAACAATATAAGGACGACAAATTAAAAAATCCACATTTGCAAAAAGCAATTTTATCAAAATAATCTCTTTATTTCTGCGAAGTAATTCAAAGCCTAAATTAGTTCTAATAGAAACTAAATTAGTTTTAATAAAGTTTTGCTTTATTACGAGGATAATAGAGTGCCTTCTTTTAGTTTCATATAATGACACATGATTAGCGTTTAATTTTGTTTTACGACATTATCTGACAAACGAAAAAAACAAATTAATGAATTAGCATGTTTTTAGATAACGTATGCAATATAACATAAAATGAACTTTATAGGTTCTCAAAGTGATATTTATCAACAACGTTGTGAAACGTGTTTAAGGAATTGTTTTTCCAGTAAGCGATGAAAAAAATGTTTAAACAAAAATAGTAGTATTTTAAAAATTCTTTTCAGCGATTTATTTTATTAATTTTTTGTTGTAAGATGAACTTTAGCGATTATTTTTAAACCGCCGATATTTTAAAACTATTGGACTGATTTTATCTATCTACGAACTTAATCTGTGCCAAATTTCATTCCGATCGAATGAAAAATGTGGCTCCTAGAGTATCTATAAGGGGTATTAACAAGTTTTGTGGTGAAAATATATAGGGCGAAATACCTTAATTTTTTTTTATTTTAGTTTGCTAAAATTGGAACATTAGTACCAAAAATCAATTTGGTTCTGGTTCAAAGTTCATCCAATTTTAACTTTTGACTTTGGAGAGCAAATCCTTTTGGTTGTATTTGGTTTCTGAGGACCATGATCGATAAAGATATAGTGAAATTATCTCAAAATACCAAAGTCGAGATCTCCGCAACAGGATTTAGTACAAAATTCGCCTAAAATTACTTAATAATGAATCCAAATTGATAAAAATCATATATTTTTTAAGATATTTCAATATGAGGTATTTACGTCAATCATTTTTTTCCGCTACTAATAATTATTTTTATCATCAATTCGATATATATGATTAAATTATTTACATTAAAAAACATTTCGGGTGATGCGATGGTTATAATTTTGGGTGATAGTAATAATTTTTCCCATCTTAACCAAAGCTAATCCAAGCCAATCTAATCAACCTTACCTAACTTAACCTTACCTAACTCAAATGAAACTTACCTTCACTTACCACAGACAACCTCCAATCTAATTGACCTTACATAACTCAATCTAACTTAACATAGCCCAACATTATCTAATCTAATCTATTGAATATATTTTGCGTTAATTTTGTAGAAATTCTTTATTCACAATTAAATAAAACTACGTGATGTAGTATTATTTCTACTTTCTTTAATTTCTTTACCACGACCTAGGTTTTGTTGTATTACAACATTTTCAGGTGGGATATTAGCAAAGAATCTACTGATACGTGATGTAGTATATGACGTAGTTTCATTTAATTGTAATCTAATCTAATTTAATCCGTCAACATAACTTAAGGTAAGCCATCATACTCAACTCAAGCTAAGTCCAATGACACAAAAAATAACCTAACCTGGCTTAATCACACCTAACCTTATCTAACCCAACTGGACCAACCTAATCTAACCTAGTCTCTAATTTACTTAAAATACCAATTTCCTAATATGAATGATGAGAAGGGTACGTTTCCAAGCCATCCAATTTCCAATAAGTTTTTGAAGTATTATTGGCAAACACAATATAGGGATTTTCGAAACGTACTACTTTAAAAGCTATTTAGGTTCGCGAGAGCAAAAGTGGATGTGGAATCGACCCTTACGCTCCTCCTTTTCCGAATCCAGGTAATACCTAGAATGGTTCTATCTTAGATGATTCAAGCTACAATAAAAAAACCTTAGTTTGTTCTCCTTACTTTTGCATTATTAAGGTTATAGTTAGGATAGTTAGAGTCGAAAAACTGAAAAATACTTTCTTTTTTTGTATATATTTTATGCAAAATTTTCTTTGCAAAATCTTTTTTTTCCCTTGAAAATTCCATAATTTAACGAAAATCTCAGCATTGGTTCTGCATATTTCGGATTACCAAGATTTAATTGTACTTAAGAATCATTCGCTTGACTATTTAATTAGAATATCATGACGAACCAAATAAAAATGATTCAATATAGAGTTCAAAATAGGCCTTCCAAATGAAACAAATGTAATGGCCTTTTTTTGTTCTTTTTTCCTAGCCCTATACAATGATTGTAAATAAAAACATTCCCAGTTAGTAGCTTACTTCTGATTGACATTTAGTAATTTAATATTTAACTTACATTTATTGCATTGCTTAAAATAATATTTTGAACAAATAAATTTTAAATGTTCTTTTTATACAAAATTAATGTAAATAATACATTGTGTAACTACCTATCTTGACAAGTGTATTGACATATATCTGACTACCTAAATATATTGTGATATTATATGAGCAGCTAGGTGTGAAATTACCATTTTTAAATTCAAAGAAAATTCATAAGCAATCCGGACCAAATATATCATGAAATATGAATCTCAACAAATTAACTCACTTTATTGAATGATAAAGACGTAATAAAAAATATAAACGTAAATCTTGTACAATTTATTCGCAATCGCTGGCTGAATAATTTCTCGCGGCCGCGCATTTAAATCGAATACGAAAAATTGCCAACAAGAAAAAATATTTGACTTGCAAATCTGTAACCGTTTGAATATTTTAACATTTATTTACATAGTTACGGAATTGCCACTTTTTGATGTACTCCAGTATTGAAGCAGGTAAATAAAGTCGGTGTAGCTACTTGTGAATGATACGAAAAGAAAAAAAATTACTAAGGAAATCGCTATAAGAGCTTTTTATTACTTTGCAGATTGATTTATATTACGAGTTATCTCTTTTCTTATTGTTAAAGAACTGTTTATTTGATATGCATATTTTTACAAACACAATATTTAAAAAAAATATTTGAGAATTACACGCAACGCAGACCAGCTACTTTTGTACATATCAGCAGCCGATAGCTGGCAACCTGTCGCCCAAAGTTGGTAACCAAGTTTCAGTTGAATCAATGATATATGCTGAAATAATGTATACGTCAAGAGGCTTGCGCAGCGAAATATTTTTTTTCAGCGCGTGTTTAATCCTATATTCCATCGCTAACGGAGAGTTAGTGCATTTTAACTCATGACGTTCTGATCGTATACAATCGACCAGAATCACTCCGATTTTTTAGGACCTATTTTATAGGACGTGTGCTACTATCATTGCCTGACCAATTATTCTCGGCCGTTTATCTACGCACGTTAATGGTAAAATGAATGAAACCTGCATTACAATATTGCTTTATTAATAATGTAGAACAGAATGTAAAACGGGCAATAGTAAAGTTTCCATTAAAGTATGTTTATTTTCATTACAAAATCCTAGTAAAATAAAATAAAACTTGTATAAACTTACATCGGGAAGTCACTAAGAGTTAATGTCGACATGGCAATTAGTATTTTTATGAACTGTGTTAATTTTCAAGTGTGGAAATTTCATTAGAAGACCTAGTGTGTGAAAATTATTGTAATAAGATAAATTACATCTTATTATTATAATAATATGTAAATAATTTAAAAAACAATATAAATTATTGTAAAAATATAAAATAAAAGTTCTATCTAATAAGTGAACTTTTTCAAATTTAAAAAACTGATCTTGTTTTAAAAACTTGCATTAAACCATATTTTGGTTAACTACAAGCACCACTCACTTATAAAATAAATTTACACCATGAATTACAAAGTTGAAATAAAATAGCGTCATTTTTTTGACACATGCTCCCGGTAGTAAGGTTTTTAAAATTAAATTTTTTAGCAAGTATAATTACGAATGGCATTTATAACTATCGACTTTTTTCTCAATTAAAAGAAGGAAACAGGAAAAATTATTTTCACTGATTCGTAATCTTACGTAATAGGTCGTTTTAACGTAGATCGAAGTAATTTCCACAAAACTGAATTATTGTTCTAGGATATAATTATAATAGAAACCTTATTACAGCCTTATGCCACTTCGTTCTTGCTTTGTATTAGCTGATACAGTTAAATACACTTATTCCGGGCGGCTTATTGATGTGAATCTCACATAAGCACAAAACAAGCATTTATACGCATCGGTGTTCAAGCATTATATATTGAAGTTAAAGTACTTTATTTCTAGTTCTCATTCAGCGGTTGAAGGACTCTCCATTTTATCTATTTTCAATGTAAAAAAAGTTTAGAAATATTTAAAACATTGACTTCAAAAGTATTACCAATGTAACCGTCAATGACAGTAGCAATGATGACTTCACAGGAATCGGTGGTATGTTTTTGCACGAAATTCGAAACATTACTTTTTAAACCGCACTTTCTTGGTAAAACCTAGAAGTCTTTCATTTCTGCAACCAACTATACCAATTTAGATGTAATTCAGTCGAATGTACATAATAATACAATTTGCGTATTTTCTCGACTGTAATAGTTTTGAGTTCCACAAAATATTCAGCTGTGTATTATTGTTAAGATTTCTCTAAACTCTGTTGTGACACTTTACTTCTCTATGTACAATAGTTTTTATGTAATAAAATGTTTATTTATCATCGTTGCTGCATATTTTTCAATTGTTAAAACTGTTTCACAAAGCAGCTGCCATAATCGAAATTTTTATTTGTTTGAATATATCTCACTCATCTGAAACAAGCTTAAAATTTTAAAAGATTTGAAATAAAACTAGGTTTATTTTAAATTGTTTTTAAATTCAGACGTCCAGTATATGTTATTATCTATTTAAATTATTGATACAAATTAATAAAAAATAATTTTCTGCGTAATTATACAAATTCTAAAATCATTTTGCAATTACCTAGAGTTCTATACAGTTTTCAGATACATGGTTGAAAAATTTGGAAACGGTGCTGGTGGATCAAATTGCAATCCACTTTTAAACTTAATATTTTAGCGACGGGGTCTAAAATAGAAAAATTTAAATAGAACTTCAATTATGACTTGAAAGATATATTTTTTTAAATAAGCTAACTTTAAAATTATTAATACATACTTATCGGCTTACGAAAGAAGAAGTTGTTGCTATCAGAGTAATATCCCCCAGTCAACCAGACAGCAATTAATTTTTGGAAGTAACTCATTTATCTGAACTAATGCATATAAAAATGAACTAATGATACGCTGCCCAAGAGAAATGACATTCCATTCAATAATATTTATGACAAAAAATAAACTAATAATTCATAGCCTAACAGAATTTGCATTTATTTTTCAAAAATATAAACAACGATATTGTATCGGCTCTAGTTTTACAAATATAAAAGAGAAACATTTTTCACAAAAAATATTAGATTTGGAAAACTAAATATTTTATAAACGAAACAAAAAATGTTTATTAAAAAAACACTTCTACTCGGTAAGATAATCAAATATGAGCACTCCCTAAATCACTTCTGTGAATACTCCAACAGTAATCGGTAAACATACATAAGCTCACTCGTATTCCTCATAACGTTTGTTCATAAGGCTTTTGATTTTGAGATCATCAAAAATATCGGTTTCCGGCTTCTCGGACTTCAAATTACAGAATTCCTTTATATGTGTTAATTATATTTGAAAAATTCTACTTATTTTAGTTAAAACTTTGACTAATTGCTTAATTAATCCTAACTTAATAAGAACAGTAATAAAATACGATGTCTTATTACTAATGAAAAAAATTTCTAATAACTATTTAACTCTAATGATTTGTTGTAAATATTGTCTTCTGCAACATTTTTTTCAAATTAGTAGATATGAATCTGGGAAGGGAAATTAAATAGATTATTCAGAGCGGTATATTTAGCACTGATTACAAAGCTACACCAATGTTAATGCGACGTAAACTTTGAAATATCACCATATTATCTGAAACCCAAAATATAGCCTTCGAAAACATTATTCACTCTCCCACTTGGTTGACAGTACGATTTTATTCCCATAGTAATAAATCGGCCTTGCATAAATTGAAAAAAAAAAATTGACAGGTGTCAAGGGACACCCGGATGGAACGAAGTTCCTTTCGATTAATTAGTGAAGGAATTGTAATAAAATTTTATTTCTTTTAAGTTATAATAATAATTATTGTTATTATTTTGTATTATTTATTATGTACAAAAAACCTGTATACACTCAACAAAAATAATCGTCGCAACACCACACTGTTCAATGCGAAATAGAAAGACGAAACGAAAATAACTGGTTTGCTTTCTATGAGAGAGAGAGAGACAGACAGAGAAACACGAGCACGCCGCAAGGCTTACAGCGCGCCCGCTAGCAACTATAGCAAAAAGTGTCGTTACAACTTTTGGTCTTAATTTTTTCCGTCTAGTCCCCTTTCGCAACGCGCGATAAGGAAATTCGTTCCAAAATTGAAATAATTATTCCACTTTGATAATTTCTTAATTTTTATTGGTATTCTTCAATATTTCTGAAAACATAAATAAATATAAGAAAAGCAATTGAATTTAAACGTATTTGATGAAGGACACTTAAAAGAGCATCAATCATTATATTCATATATATCAGATATTGTTCTCATTCGATTTCATAGTGTCAGTGTCAAAATAAATATAATTTATTAATTACGAATAGAACTCGCACTACGCGGTTTCCACGCAAGTTTATTTTATATTTAAGAATATATACTACTTCTATTTCATAGTATATAAACCTTAATATTATTATTTTCCACATAAATCCCAGCGTAAAAATGCCGGTAATTTCCCAAAAACTCTAAGACTTAAAATCATTGACACAGTTTCCTCTAATCTTTATATTTAAATTTCTATTAATGTTGTTTTTTCATGATTTTAAATTTACCAATTTGAGATAGGGATAAGGCATATATATTATAAGAATTCCCTACTATACTATATCTCTAGGTATATATATATATATATATATATATATATATATATATATTGAGAATTTTCAACTATCTCTTTGATGACATACAAAATAAAAAATCTGATTTCATCGTTTGGTCCTTCCACAAAATTTTATATAAATATTTTTAATAATTAGCTAATTATATTATAGTGAAATATATGCCAGTTAAAACGCTTTATTACTGCACTTTTCAAGCTTGTAAGTCAAATAACTGCTAAGAGATATGTCGTGGATACCTTTAATAATGTATTCATAAAATTATGGAAAAAATCTCAATAACTCGACCTTTCAATACAGGCATGCTAACATTATATATTCGTGTGCATGTGTATCCTATATATTACCCGGTACATAAAATACCTGTTAATCGCTACCTGTTAATTTAGAACTATATGTGAAGCGTAAATACTCACAAAATTAACAGCACATACATTTAAAATGGTAAGAACTTTGAGAGCACATCAATAATATACAAGGGCAAATATGTCGCTTCGCTAATTGCGTACGAAACACCCTTAATTACTGAAATAATAAAAAATAAATTAGCTTATCAACTTTACTTATACCAAATACGAAAAGCTAACTAAATATACAAAGACCAAGCCTCAAATATATCAATAAGCTACATATTATTTTTAAGAGTCGAAACACATAGGAAATATTTTTTTTAACTCAATAGATATGGCACTTGTTATATTAGTTGAGATGTATCCGTCATTTAATACGAATTAATAATTACCAGATGGATGAATATCCGTCTGGTAATTATTAATCCGTATGGACCTAGAGTTAAATGCGACCTTTTGTGATAACACAAATTTGAAATGAGATTCCTAAGAGAGATGAAATGAAACACAGAAAGAAATGAAGAGAAAAGAAACTTAATACATTTTACTAAAAAGTACATTCAATATCATAATGAAAATATTTCGGTTACATAATTTATTTGACAAATCGAAACATGAAATTCTCAAGACAACAAAACCTCCTAAATTAAAATCTCACCCCACTCGAATCAGTTTTTATTTTTATTAAAAAAATTGGTACATTTATTTACAATAAAAGTTAGAAAAAATCTATTTACTTCGATAAAAGATAATTCCACTAATAAAAAATAAAGACAACAAGAAAATACTTCAGAGAATTTTAGACGTCAAATCATCGCTCGTCTACGAAATTTTATCTCAAATCGATTAAAAGAATTTATTTCTTTGTTAAATAACAATAGAAATCATAGTTTCTATATTAGCTTTTATAAAAAAAGTTAGTCAAGAAACAAGTCGATACCGGTAAGCAATTATTTCACAGTTGACAACGTTGTATCTTTATAGCTATATGTAACGATGAAATTATCTTTGGCCAATTGTTTTGTTTTCCAAACAAGAATAACCACAAAATAACTAGTAATGTAATAAATTACATTTTAATTCCATAGAAATATGACTTCTTTATATTGTTTGTTATTCTATTAAGCTACAAAGCAATAATACTCACCAGTGCAAATACAAAAGTGTATATTTTTTCCAATAAATTCCACGCGTCAAAGCAAGGTCACATAATTTTTTCCTATGCACGCACAAATCGCGCTCGCACTGACCGACGAAAAAAGTAATTAAGAAAAGGTTGCGCAGAAAATTCAGCACATAACCGAAGGTACTTGGCAGATGTGTGCCTCGAACGAATGCGCAATAAGACGTGATTATATTTAAGGTATCCGGATAAAATCTCTTAATAACATCCGTAAAGAATTGTTAAGGTCTACGAAGAGACGGCGCGCGTTCCAACGCGAATATAGCGGGCCCCGTTATTAAAACTAAACTAACATCTCATTAGATTCGAAGCACATTTTTAATAACGCCGGTAATAAAGTGCTAAATATATTCGTAGTATTCTCGTTTACGCTTCAATGGATATGGATTTTCTGTTTTACTTTATTTTTGTCATGTTGTTGATGCATTTTTCCGGAGCTAGAATATATAATGACTTATGTATGTATTTAGAAACTAGCTTTAACTCACGGTAACACAGACTCACAGAATATTCCCTTCTAAGTTAAGGATTAAAGGGAGGGACTCTGTTTCTCCTTTATATTGCATATGTAGCTTTGCAAAAAATAACATCGATCTGGTACCAACGTCGCTACATTATTCAGTTTGTTTATTATCTTCAATTTTAAATAATAATTTTCCTACAGAATAAAGATTTCTCATTCATGTCATTTTCATACCCGTCAACCATCTCTTTGAAAAAGATCACGTAGAGTTGTTATTCCGTTGCGACGTAAAATAAAGACAAACAAACACAATTTCGCAATTTGGTATTTGGAGTGGGATAGAAATCGTCCGTCGGTCTCTCTGATAGTACTTACGTTTTTTTATGGTTATATTAAATGAAATTTGTCATGAAAGTTACTGATGACCCAATAAGTGTTCAGTCAGATTGAAGGAGTAGTATAATCAGTTGTTGAGTTAGATTTAAGAAGTACCACAATCAGTGTTAAAGGAGATTTACGTGAGTTTGATGGTCCAGATACCCTATTTCTAATATAATACTCTTAATGTTCCCAATAGTACTTTAAAATGATAAACTACAAAATAAAACTGGATTGCTTTTTCATCAGTGGAGACATATGAATACATTTGGATCATATATTTTTCGGACAGGGAATGATATCATAAATCAAGAAATATTTCAAACGGAAAACATGCATGATTGGTATTGTCTATTTGTTTTTTATTATAGCAGCAGACCCTTTATAAGATTATTAACCATGTACTACTTTGAAAAGTCGGAAAAGCATAGTATTCATTCCTTTGAATATTATAATCCTTTGTTTTTCACTCTCTCCGAATATTAACTAATATTCCCTTCTCTGTTTTTTTTTTTAAATTATCTTATTCGTAATATATCCTCAGAACGAATAAAATAATGGCATAACATTTAAAAATTCTTTTATTTCTATATAAATGTGAACTTTTAATCTTAAAAAAAACCGGCACAAAGAAGCCCAACGTTACGAATATAAAACGTAATTTAAAACCAAACAATTGGCAATCGGACACCAAAGAAAAGCTATCTTCATAAATTTGCGTAATATTTTTAAAATATCGTGAATTTTTATTTGAAAATAAAAATAAAAATTTAATAAAATACATAAAAACTTTTTAGAAATGATTCCAAAAAAATCAAAGCCGTTTACTTTCTTAATGTGTAGCCATTGCCTAAATGAATTGAAAATAAACTGTTAACCGACATTGACAATGGTTCTGTTGTTGTCAATCTGACTACAATCTTCATTCTTATCGAGATTTACCTAACTTTTTTCGACAGCCCTATCGAGCTTGTGAGTATCATGGATTAATATGGTACATGGATGGAGGATAGAACGAGACACAATCTGCACTTTGTTTAATCTCACTAGTTCAAAGAATTCCGCAGAAATTACATGTACAAACTATTATAAAAAATAATCAAACCTTTAATAAAAAAATACAAGATTTCTCTTTTGTGTGATTAACGATTTGGATAAAACTTTTAAGGAGCTTATTTTTTCATTTTCTCTACATAATAGTGTCATTTTCATCCTTTTGACACCTTGGCCCAATACTATACGGACTTTTACCGGTCTCTTTTAAACCAATAATATTTTATGTCCATTTATTTAAAGGAAAAAATATTTATTTATATTCTGAGCAAATCCTTACTTAAAAACACAAAAATTTTAAAAAATTGATAAATAAGAAAAAATAGTAATTAAAAGCAAATACAATGAATACAAATATAAGCAAAATTATTGAAAATTGACAGTTGGCCATCAACCGCTCATATCTTTCACGACTATGATCCTAAGGTTGCGAATCGAAGAAGAGAACAAGTCGAGATGGTGCAATATCCTAAATACTGTATCAAACAAATTATGTGCACCTACAATTGGGAATCGCAAACGGTATGGTACCGGAACATTGGATTCGTACAAATCAAGACGCTGTTACACAAAAGTGATCAAGGCTTAGGAAAGGGAATCATTCATCACCGCGTCTTACTTATATCAAAATGAAACTCCTTATCAGACTGCTTTACAAGATTAAATCTATTTCCCTCCAAAGTATCTCACTATCTTAATAATTTTTAAAGATAACGTAAGACAGATGTATTATCTCATGAAGAAAAACAAAAAAGAAAAATACGAGTTTTGATTTTCCATTCATCTTATCCGTGAACTTATTGATACTAAATGAAAACACATTAGTTGTCACTCTTATGCGCAGGAGAGAGAAAAGGAACATACGATTAAGCATGCGCTGACGGAGATAGGACTTATTACAGTACTGACGTATGCATTCAGTCGATGAAAAGTCTTGCACGCAAAATAAAGAAAGCTGATATGGGTCAGTACCATAAGACCCGGTGTCCTGTAGTCCTGTTATCGCTGTAGTATTGTTTTATATTGTTATGTATGTACATTAAAAATAACATAATAGAATTTTAAGAGAAATAATTTCCTATGCAGCACTCTCACAAGTGGATTATAATACAGACTTCAATAAGACCATTTGTATGTAAAGCGAACGATGATAGACTTTATCCCGATTAAGAAAGTCCCAGTTTTCTTGCGATCCATTAAAATTTTATGTAATAATATTTCCCTTTCATATTATCTTAATGCCGCCGCTGTTCGGCGAGCAAATTTTCTCAGTCGTCAGCTATATATTTCCCGCATTACTTTGAAATTCTTATTGCACAATACGCAGTCGCGCCATAAACTTGGCCGCCGTTATACTTTCAAATCGCAGTCGTGAGAATATATTAGCATTTATAAATAATAAGCAATCGTGTAATCCGTGCTAATGTAGCATCGCTTTCTAATTTTGATGTTAACTTTCCGAGGAACAAATAAAAGTTTAAGAGGTTAAATATCGTGAACTGAATTATTATTACATTTTATCCAATCGCGTACATAAGCAATGTGATGGTATTAAATTTTACTCCAATTCAGATAATAATTTAGATTTCAGACGAGAAGATGAAGAGAAAAATATACAGTTATTGATTTTTTCCAGGTGTGTGATAGTTAACATTCTTTTTTTAATTAGATTTTTTTAATTAGAAGTATTTCATTGTGCATCTTTTAATGTTATTGAAGTTATACTTCTTTAAGCGCGTTATGAAAAAATTATGAGAGTGAAATTTTAAGATTCGTCACACAAAAGTTACAGTATGAAGTTGCAGCGGTTGCAGTCTCGAAACAAAAGCTATCGGGACCATCGTCGCCTCTGTTCACTGTTTTCATATTCATAGTATTTATCCACATATTTCTAGTGTCTACATTCACACACGTGTTTTAGTTTCATATAAGTGCGATTTATATATGTGCTGATAAATTATATTCAGTAGTGATTTAAATTCAATAATTTTATTAATATATTTACTATTCGTAAATATTAAAATTGTGTTTATAGAAAAATTGTGTTTATAGACTTTTTCAAGTCCTCCAATATGATTGAAGTTATTTATCCATATGTATTATTTAATGATGCCAAAGAAGTATAACTTCTCACGCGCGTACATAAGTACATGCACTCTTTTTCTATATTTAGTATTTTAAAGTTTTAAAGAGGAACATTATTCAGTACACAATATTTCGTCCCTAATTTTATTAATAAAATTCTGGTTTTAATTGTCGCCATCCACCAAATTATGAGAATAATAGTTTGAAATTCAATATTTTTTAATGTATTCCTAATCTCCACGGAACTAATAAACGTTTAGGCTAACTATTGAAATTCAACAACCATCCTTAATTTACTGTTCCAATTTTATTTATGCACTTGCTCTCATAGGGTAGATCACCAAAAGTCTTATAATGTGGTTATTCTTAACATCGGTGTAACCCTTCATATACAGGAATGGTTTTATTTCTGTCGCTTAAATAATTCCTTGGCAAAGAATGTGGATTTTTCCAATAAAGAATGTGATGTTCACTGAAGAGCAAGAAAATCTCGTGTCGGAAATCTATCTCGGGGCAAATTCAGTAATTTAATTTTTTTTTAATTTCTTATATAGTCTTTGATATTGTTTAAAAATGCTAGTCACAAGTGTATCATTTTTTTTTTAATTTTAAGTGGCACTTCCATAGAAATACTGAAAAGTAACAACAAAATAAACCACCAGTACCGTATATTATTTATTATATATATATTTGTAAGGGGGGGGCATCATGTATATATTAATAAAAATTTCACCACCTAAAATTATGAAAAAAAACGGAGCTTTTTGAAGCTTACTCAAAGGATATGGGAAAATTATATATATATATATATATATATATATATATGTATATATATATATATATATTTATATATATATATATATATATATATATATATATATATGTATATATATGTGTATATATATATATATATATAATATCCACTACATTGTTCTATTAGGTGTTATTAAATAGTTAATACGCCCTATTATATTCATATTATTGATGATAAATACAACAATTTCACTTCAAACAAGGTACGGAACCACCCGAAAATAAGTCAGACTCGCACTTGGTCAGTTTTTAAATATCTTTGACGTACAGACTTTACTTTCCTTGCTTTTCGTTCTATAGACGAATGACAAAAATTTAACCCTTATTATTTCATCAAGTGCGTTTATCCGTCCGCATGTCGTTACGTCATAATTCTCTCAGTTTAAAACCAATTTTGATGAAATTTTAAAACTACTGAACCTAGTACAATTACATAAGCACATGGACGTAAACAAAAAATATTTATAAAAATCATTTTTTCATACATTATAGATGGAGATAAAATATTTTCGCTTAAAATCGGATGTTAACGAACAAATCTTTTAAATGAAATATTTTAGTTTAAAATCGAATGTTATCGAACAAATCTTTTAAATGGAATATTTTCGTACTTAAAATCGGATGTTGTTCAATAGGTCTTTCAAAATATAATCAAAAATGTTGAATCATATTTTCTGTTATGACATATTCTTCGCTAGATGTAAGTTTCTAAAATGTTGTCCTGTATGTGCGTGGTCCTCTAAATACATCTAAAAAAAATGACATTTAGTAAGTACTTCATACAAAATTATTTGGGTCAAATTATATTAATAAGCCAAAGGAGTATTAATAACCGTCATTTGTCTTAGTCTGTAATAAATATTCATTTATTTATTTGCTTACGCTCATATTAATTCAAATATTTATTTATTTAAGCTTAATTTAATATAAAATTAATTAAAATACATTTAAATTACTTAAATCAACATCATATCTCGGTTTGAGGTAACTCCAGTTATAATGAAATTGCTTTTAGCATTGTTTTATTTGAAGCACTAATAGTTATAAGCGTTAAAATTATTCAAGAAATTCTTTGAAAATTGTAAATGATATTACATACATTATATAATCTATACGCATATATGCGCGCATGTATCTACAACACGTAAACATATAGGCATTATATAACATTAAACATTTTTTAGGGAAAATTAGGTACATTTATTTATTGTCACTACCGATCAAAAAATATGTTACACGCTCATCGGAACTGTATTAAAGAACCTAATATATCTAAATTTACATACTATTTGTTACAATTTCTATATACCAGGAATAGCCGAGAAGAACCCCAAGTTCGACCGGTAGTGCATTTGAATGGAACAAAGTTGTTTATTCTAGCGTTGACGCGAAGCAATTCGAAACTGATCTGCTCAAATCGATTTGGTTAGTCGATAATTTATGTTATTTGTTTCCATATGACCATATTAGCAGAGTTCGACCTTATATATATGTTGTAATGCTGAATCCGTCTGACACCGTGAAGAATAATATTAACGTTTTAAATCGTTCAAACCATGTATCCATAATATATATATATATATATATATATATATATATATATATATATATATATATATATATGTATATATATATATATATATATATATATATATTATTTCACATTACAGTATAATGTTTTATCTCCTAGCATGTATCGGCTGTTACTACAGTGTACAGAAATCTGAAATTTTTAAATTTTTCTTTCCAGAAATGTTACTTTCCTAAAAACGTCTTAAAATCTTTATTTATTGATAAAGAGAATGTTAAATACCAAACAAAGAGAATGGAAGGCATCATAATACTATATTTTTACTGCCTTTACTGTTAGTACAAAAAGACGTATCCAACATGAAAATATCCTTTAATGTAGTTGTTAGTTTCTAAAAGGAGTTAATTATTAACCTCGCGTTGTTAACACATGTTAATTTAGTATGTTATTAAGCCAGGATCACGGGAATGGGAGAAGTTTTTTCTGATTTAGATGGAAAAAATTTCTAAAAATTCTAATTATAAGAGGCTTGTGAATGATATGTAAGTAATAAGATAATACGCTGTCGATTAATTAATGTAGTAATTCTAAACAAATATCCAATCGTCAAAGTATTTGTTACAAATCTGCAAGATTGAAATGTTAATGTCTAAAATTTTCTTTAACGGCAGTTTAACTTTTTTTAATGAAAGTACTACAAAGAATTATCTTAGGTTATTTATGTATAATTAAAACAGCGGTAAAATTAAAATTACAAGCTAGTGTGTTATTATACAGACCATGTAATGTACTTGGTCATCACCAATTTACTACGACCTAATGATACTACGTCATTAACAATCAACACGTCATAATGGTAATTCAACACGTCATAATGGTAATTTATTAATGACAAAACAGAACATAAAACAAGAACGGGAACCTAAACGTCATTAATAAATTATTAATGGGCCTTCGTTATTACTATTTATGTCTAATGACTATCCATTGTAACAGTTACCATATTTTTTTAAAATTTACATAAATATTCTAGACACATTAAATTTCTGTATTAAAGCACATCAGTGCAAATAGGTCATGGTTAGAGAATTCCGGATAAAAACCAATATTGATAATAGTTCATTTTTTGACGGCACTCGCTTAAATAAACCGCTAATTTCTCTGCAATCAATGGAAATATAAATTCAAAATAACAAACATTAATCATATACCTACATATATACGGCACTCTTCATATCAATACGCATAAGAATCAAAACGTACAAGTTCTAATCTGTTACACTAGTGATTAGCCCATTGCGGAATAAGTGCGTTTAAATTGGGGCGGAGTCAACGCCTCGCTCCGTAATGTAATCTTGATGCAAATCCAAATTTAAATAAGTATCAATCGTTTATTATTTTATTCGCTAATCCCAATGTCGATATGAGTCAAAAAAAAATATGATCCCGATCCCGAAACGGCAAAAGTTTTTCGGGATTGGACACCCAAGCCGTTGGTAAATCTCGTTAAATAATTATTTATGATGTTTATTAAGCAACTAGGGTGACCTTAAAGACTGTATTCTACATTAATAACACATGAAGAAAATTGGTGAATTTGTAATGTGTTTTTATCAGCACATAATCAGGTTATTATCCTGTGTTCCAATCAAGCCTAGATTGTATCTCGAGTACGATTTCGAGACATAATATGTATTTCTGAAAGTAATATATATTATGTTTCAAAATCCTAGCAGGATCTAAACAGGTAATCTAATTTCAAATGATAACAGAGAACACGGTGCTGTTTCCCCTATGCGAGCGATAATACAGTTTTAAAACACGTTTAAATTTAATCTTTCGAAGGAAAATTTATCACAATTAAATAAAACTATGTGATGTAGCATAATTTCTACTTTATTTAAATTCTTTACCACGACCTAGGTTTCGTTGTATTACAACATCTTCAGGTAGGTTATTAGCAAAGATCTTTGCTAAATGTTGTTATACAACGAAACCTAGGTCGTGGCAAAGAATTTGAACAGTGTAAAAGTAATACTATATCACGTAGTTCTATTTAATTGTGAATAATTAATTTCCACAAAAATAACGCTAAATACATTCAATAGGAAAAGTTATATTATATCCTTAGTTTATAAAAAGACTATTTTACGAAGTGCAAGAAATTATTTCTTTTATTTTGCCTTTGTTTTATTAAACTTGGTGTGTTTTCAAATATTGCATATATTTGGCGTTAATCTTTGCTAATAGCCCACCTGAAGGTTTTGTAATACAACGAAACCTAGGTCGTGGTAAAGAACTTAAAGAAAGTAGAAATAATACTACATCACGTAGTTTCATTTAATTGTGTAGGTGTATTTTATTTATGATACAAGTTAAGTATGCGTAAGTTTAAAAGATGCTAATAAGAACTTGTTGCGGCCTACTGCCAGGAAACGCTTGTTAAATACGAGCATCATTTTAATAACAAGAAATGAGTCGCTCAACTAATCCTATCGTATTATAGCTGCTTTGTTGGTTTCTCTCTCACTCTACTTGCTGCAATTATGAAAATCACATTATTGAGCTTAACTTGAAGATCTAAATGTTATTTTATGGGTAATAAGCGTTTGCCATTATCGCTATTTGTTGAAATGTGAATTTCATACGAGATCTTCAAAGTTAAATATGTATTGTTTTAATGTAAAATTAAACTGGTATATACTACCTGAAATGTAATCTTACGATTAAAAAAGTAACATTTATCACGTAAAGTCTTTTTTGCAAGAAGAGACCTCTGAAAATAATGATGCATTTCACCTAAGGTGGAATGTACTTTACAACTGATCTCTGACGGAAAAGGTGACAAAAGTGTGAATATATCTTAAAAATCGATGCCATGTGTGGTGAGGTAATCGCGGTCAAATTGACGACAGTTTCCACCGAAGTAATTTCAGAAACTTTACTAAGTCTAAGTTTAAAAATAGAGGTAGCGCCGCCATCTTTATCCAGAAGAGGAAGAATGAATGATTATACTTAGCTAGTACCGCTCCAATGTTCCAGGTGGATGTCGCGAACAGCACTCGCGTAAAATGAAGTAACGATTTTTGACACATAGATTTGATATTATGAAGGGTATCCAAATAATTTCAAGAGTTATTAAAATAACTCCATTACCCAGTATTCAATAAACATAAGTTGCAAATGAAATAAATGATTCAAAATAAAAACAATTATTTAATTTCAATATATTATACCTTAGCAATGCTTCCACAAATCTGTGGCAGTATCCGACGCTATAATGTTTTTATGCCAATCGGATAAAGCGGTCAACTGTCACTGCTGGTGACTGGATCACCAAAATGAATTTAAAAGTAATAATGGTACAAAGTCTTTGTAATATTTAATTTAATGGTATATAGTGTAGTAATTATGGGTACGTATAAGTAATTTGTTATTTTCTAGCTCTTAGGAAACACAACTTTTGTAGTGAGATATCAGTTTCCATATATCCATCTCTCGTGATACCATCTTTTTTTAATTATACGACACAAAAAAAAATCGATTTAGTAATTTCATTTTGGTCCATAAGAATTGAATAAAATTTAGATAATCAGAGAAATTTGAAACTACGAAATTCTGGAGGAAAGTTAATGAAATTGATTCGTGTCAAATGAATAATCTTCACATTACGATCTTTGACAAATTGTATTGATGTTAAAGGTTGCAATGTGAAGATTATTTTGTAATTAATAACATTTATCTACAACTGTGTCTTATATTTATTTTCACGAAGTTTAAGGAGGAACGTGCGCTATTAGTATTCCGTACTTCAGACATGCTTCGATGTACGTAACCGTCACGTGTGATGCGAGCTTAATATTAACGTATTAAAATAAGACCTATTGAATATATTAAAAGTACACTCTAATATTTTATAAATTTTAACGTGAGAATTCTATGCCACAATTATCTATGATTTTTTGGTATCATTAATACTTAGAATATTTGTAATTTTGACGTGGGTAATTAATATGCTTATGAGAAATAAATATCTCAATGGAAAATTTTTGGTTAAAATATACCTGACCATCATCATTCTCGCTTTTCCAGTTTCTTTTCACCAATAGTTTACTATATCGTTATATATCTTTTCTTTAGCGATTTTTGAGTTTTTTCGGAATTTCGTTAGAAAAAAATATATTAAAAAATAATTATATATTTGTAAGCTCGCCTTTAAACAAGTTTCTATTTTCACTACATTACTATTTCTATATAACTATTCCATATTCACTACGACGATCATAACAAAAAGTGTTACCAACTTCAACCGTGAAAACTATCACTCAAAATGGAAATTAAAATCTGTGTTCACAACATCCGTAGTTAGGCTGCTACTCTCTATGGCTATGCTAAATTTTAACTCTATATATTAAATGATCAGTAAGAAAAATATTTGTGATAGAAAGGTGACTTCATTCATTTATGTTCTATAATAATTTCTAATTTATTTATAATCTTTTTCTGGCATAATAGTGTAATTAGGTTTTAATATACGTAAGTTATGTAATTCTGTCCATTGATTTGAAATGTAAGTTTAACCAGATATGATGTTTTTGACGATAAAATAAGTTACGAATGAAAAGCTTAGAGAAAGTTCGTGAAAAGGAATTTAAAAATGAACTTTTATGAAAGGTTTGCAAAGAGTAAAGGTAGAAAGAGAAAAAGGTCTGAAGTTGGCGTTGCAAGAAAGGAAGGTTGTATTAAATATAATTGGCGCGCGCGGTCTCACCAGTCGACGGGGCACCCGCAGTGAATTATCGTTATGACGTAAAAGCGTGAAATATAAATAAGGTTTAAAAATGGCGAAGCAAAGCAGCGCAATGTAAATCTTCATAAAGTTAAACTGGTCTCGCCTTTCGCCCGGGGTTAAAAGGGACTTTGCGAATGTGCATCTGTATATTTACGCACTCGATGGGGGCCAACGACGATAAATTATAGCAAAAGTCATAAGTTACTGATCATCGTATTTTCTTAAAATTAAGGAGGCTTTTGCAGGTAGGTTTAATTGGGATAGACTTTTTAAGTATAATACTACTGATCAGAAAAGTAATATGTTAGTATCACTAATTATTACGTAATAATTTGATAATAAATAATAGAACTAATTATATTAAACTTATGTTAATAATAGGAAATATGGTGTTGACAAATATGATGGTATTTACCTGTTTATTTGTTTCCACATACTTTTGAGCAATTTAGTTGATATCGTGCATATTTCCCCGTGTAAATTACTATTTACCCATATCATCACGCTGAGTCAAAAGAGAACTAATCAGCAGCTTAGTGTATACATACATGCATACACATGCACATAAGGTACATGGGCAATTAAGGTGTCTTTAGAATTATTCATTTTTTATTCTAAATAATCCTAATGTCACAAGAATGTATCAGACGAACATAAAAGCATATTACAATTTATAAAAATGAACATTTTTAAATGCTGGCACAGTCAGTACTTTTATTATTAAGCGAAATAATTTGTTGCAATTTTTCTTGTGAATCAAAAGTACGAAGATAATCTGTAGAAACCAGCGAATTTTTATGTATTCCCTTACTATGGATATCTATTAAAAAGTATTATTTGAATAGTTTGTAGCACGTGTCGTTTGTATTATATTTTAGGAATTATCTTCATGGTTGATTTTGAGATTAAATTAATCTTTCCACTTAGTTAGAAAACATTTTTGCTGTATGGCTTTAAGATAAAATAAACATTTATTTTATGTAAATTCTTTAATATTTACCAATGTCAAAATAATTACATACATTCCTTAACATCACCCTAAATTTTTGAAGTAAATACTGTGGATCAAAGTGACAAATAATGGGTTTTCATTTGGTAATAGTAAGTCTACGATGACTGATAAGACGAATGGAAAATTGAAAGTTTTTTTTTCTCTTCACAATATACATTAAATCTTTCTCGTACTATCTTTAAAAACTGTGTGATGTGTTACCAAGTCTAAAATATGTCGTACTTCATTAAGTTTAAAATGTTATGATTTAGGGTTGTCTCTAGGAATAATTAATTATTATGATTGTGAGATATTTTGTAAGGACATCGACTCAATCTTGCAAAGGAGTCTGAAAAACAAGCTTCATTTTGATATATGTAAGTGCGCAGTATTGACTTATTCCCGTCCATGAGCCTTGATCAGGTTTGTGCAATGGAATCTTGACTTATGGGTTTCCAGTGTACAGGTATCAACATTCCATTTGCAATTCCCGATTGCACGAGCACACAATTGGTTTGACTCAGTATTGAGCATATTTCTCCGTCTCGACTTGTTCTCCTGTTCAATTCGCGACCTTAGGATGATGGCCGGCTCTTTATTTTCACTGTTTTTAATTTTATTTGTATTCATTGTCTTTCCTTCTAATAATTATTTCTGTTTTTATATTTATTTATTATTAAGCAAGAATTTTGGTAATGAAATAAATAAATTATTTTATTATTTAAAAATAAAAATAGAAATAAAATAGTATTGGTTTAAATTCAAGATTCTATTAAAGGTTTATTCCTATATAGATATAAAGGAATTTTTAAATGTTACAATATCACTTCATTCGTTCTGAGGATATATTAGGAAAAAGAAAAAGATAATCGTGAAAGGAATATTAGTTAATATCACAAAAAAGTGAAATACAAAGGATTCGAATATTCAAAGAAAGTTAATACCACACGTTTCCGATTTTCCGGAACAGAGTAAGGTCAATAATCTTACTAGAGATTTATATTACAAAATAAATAAGGACTCAGTTTTTATAATTCACTCAATTTTTACAAACGAATCAAGTAGGAGAATCGTTAATTTTCATTGCTCCTGCCGCTACGATGGAAAATAAATCAATATCATGAACGCTATACGTTTTTCGTGAGGGAGAAATTGTGCTGTATTACATCTTTCCACATTTGAGACATCATTTCCTGTCGGAAAAATAAAGTTAGTACTGTCGTATTCATGTATCTCCACTGATAGAAAGGCTAGTTATATTTTGTAGTTTGCAATTAAGTATTATTGAAAAACTGGTTTTGTATCAGAAATAGGTTATCTAGACTAACGAAATCTCATAAATATCCATTCATACTAACAGTGTTACACCTTAAATCAGAGTAGTGCATGAATTTACTTGGGACATCAGTAAATTTTATGACGAATTTCCTCTAACTCTCTCAATATTAAAAATATGGGCGCAATAAAAGAGATCAATGATTGATTTCCACCCTTATCTTAATTACAACTAATATTATGAATGAGAAACTACGTTTATTTGTCTTTATTTCACGTCGCAACGGACCTATGTATCAATGCTGTCTTTGGTACAGAGATCATTGACGGCAAGAAAATGACATGTGAAAAATTTCATTCCTTTAGGAAAATTCTTATTTTGAAACTAAAGAAATACACAAATAGAATAACGAAGTAACGTTGGACTTATGGGATCGACGTGATTTTTTTGGAAAATTACGTACACAATATAACGAGAAACCGAATTACTCCCTTTAACCCTTAATTCATAGAGAATTATTTTTGTTTTCATTGTCATTTTTATCACAAATTCTTGAAAATGAAGACTTAGTGTTTGATTTCCCAAATCATTCTATATGACGCTACGTTTTTCAATTTCTTCCTTTAAAGTTGTTGCTATAACATGCGAGCAAAGCCGTGGGTTAAAGCTAGTTTGTAAATACGTACATAATTTATATTATATTTTAGCTCCCAAAAATGCATCAAGGACGTGATAAGAATAATGCAAAACAAAAAGCCATATTCACTGAAGCATAAAATTCATTAGAATGTAATGAGATGGTAGTTTAGTTTTAATAACCGAGCCCGCTATATTCGCGTTGGAACGCGCGCCGCCTCCTCGTAGGCCTTAACGATTCTTTACGGGCGTTATTAAGTGATTTTATCCAGATACCTTAAACATTATCACGTCTTATCGCGCATCCGGTCGAGGCACACATCTGCCAAGTATTGAATTTTCTGCGCAACCTTTTCTTAATTACTTTTCACGTCGGTCAGGACTGGCGCTATTCGTGTGTGCATTGGGAAAAATAATGCGACCTTATTTTAATGCGTGGTGTTTATTGGAAGACGTATACGCACTTGTATTTACGCTGGTGATTATTATTACTTCGTAGCTTCACAAAACAGCAAACAATATAAAAAATTTCTAATTCGAAGGAATTAAAATGTAATACATTACGTTACTCTCTATTTTGTGATTGTTCTTGTTTGAAAAACGAAACAATTTACCAAAGGTACTTTAATTGTTGGAGGTGTAATTTTGTTTGTCACGAAATAATTGTTTACCAGTATCAACGTATCAATGTTATTCTTAACTGACTTTCTGTATAAAAGCTAATACAGAAACAATGTAATTTAATAAAGTAAACAATTAATTGAATCAATTAAGAACAAAGCTTTGTAGATGAGCAATAACTTAAAGTTTTGTGACATTTAAAATTCTCAAGTGTATTTTTTTGATAGCCATATTAGTTTCTTTTCAAGGAATAATTATCTTTTACCGAAGCAAACAGATTTTTAAAAGTTTTAATGGGACTATATACGGCTATTTTTTCAATAACAATAAGAAAAGGAAGTTATTAAACTAATTTGATTGTGATGCCATTTAGTTATTGAGATTTTTATGTCTTCGGATTTCCATGTCTCCATTTGTCATATAAATTATGTTGTGGAAATATTATATGTATATGATTAAACATACTTATTAAAAAAATGTAAGGAGTCTCTTTTCTCATCATATTTTTTTCAATGTTTTATCTCATCTCTTTCAGGAATTATATCTTAGTTTTTTTCAGACAATCCACATTCTACTCTAAGTAGATATCCATCAGGTATCATAAATCATTGATTCATATTAAATGAAGGAAATCGGAACTAATAAAATAATTTCCACATCTCTTGTGTACACAAAACGTATTTTCTTTTAGTTTAGACTGTTTTAAAAATTATATATAACATACCGAACTATTTGAGGGTGTATGTTTTATATCTAATTAGTTTTCCGCACTTAACATGAGTTAGATTAACTAACTAAATTATTTTTTATTGCTTCACTTTTGAAGAATATTTCGCAAGTAGCGTAGCGAAATATGTATCATTTCCTAATAAGTAACATAAATTCAAGATACAGATGTTTGATGTATAACAACATTAGTTTTAATGTTGACCTTATTATTTGCTGTTCGTAGTTATCTTTTATAGAAGCAAATAGATATTGACAGAACTTTTAATAAGACTATATATATATATATATATGTATATATATATATATATATATATATATATATATATATATATATATATATATATATATATATATATATACATATATATATATATATATATATATATATATATATAAATATATATTTGTTTTTTTTTTTTAAAGCAAGCGTTATTCTTACCTATGCGTTATATAAATGTTTGTTTTTTTGGATTTCATTACCTTTCACACTTTTTTATTAATATGTCTTTTATGCGACAAAATAAAATAGAAAAAAAACTGTGCAAATTTATGAAACGTTTTTGTAAGAGTGTCTTACGTATATTAAGTGTATTATGTAAAGCATACTGATACTTAGTTCAATGATGACAAAAGAAAGCAAGTGGTTAAGTAGGTGTGGCGCTCAGCTATTGTTTTGCAGTGTTAGTTAATAGTAGAAAATATATATAGCGATAAGGAAATTGTAATACCTTTCCTTCCATTTGAGGGTGCTGTGTTTGACAGAAAACAGCTATAATTTTAGCAAGTTTTGGGCCCCGGTCGTGTAATAATAACTACTAAAAATATATTATTAGTCCATTGTATTTACTGGTACGCATTTATAAATTAATATAAAGCTGCGCGAAATCTGAAAAAAACAACTGCGAATATTGTGTGCGTGCATTAAAAATGAACATGAATATGGTGACTTTATTAAATACTAGCAAACCCGGCGAACTCCGTTTCGCCACCAGATGGCTTCGTTTTTTTGTAACATTTCGTTTGGGGATTAAAAGATGAAGAAAATTTTTTTTTTTTTTATTTTTGAAAAGAAAAAATTTTATTTCATTTCACGACAGTAATGAATTCATTTCGATTACAAAAATGAAGTGTAATTTAGTTGAACTTCTCTAAGTAAAAAATTAAAGTGAATCCAAAGTAAATACTGAATCGAAGCGTTATACGTGTCCGCAAATTATCCGTTTCATTGAAGTGCTCTTTGGTAAACGACATTTTTTGTTTTTTGGTCTGACGTTAACACAAACAAAGCGGATGGTTTCCCAACTCGTGAACACGCAACGTATAGCTGCCCATGTGAAAAACAATGATTTTCTAAATTTATCCCGCAAACACTAAGCGATTGGCCTTGCGACTTGTTAATTGTCACTGCGAACGCAAGGTGAACCGGAAATTGCAATCGTTTGAAGTCAAACGGAAGATCAGTCGGAATCATTGGTATTCGAGGAATACATACATTTTCACCTGCGTACTTTCCGTTAATAATGGTTGCCCCAATCAAATTCGGCATAAGTCTTTTCACCGCAAGTCGAGTACCGTTGCAAAGTCGCGGTGGATTCAAATTACGCAATATCATAATAACTGAACCAACTTTGAGTTGCAAGTTATGTGGTGGAAATCCTGGTAACTCCAGAGAGTTCAAAAACTCCGTTGGATAATTTACTATATCATCGGGATTTGTTATGGAATCAACGGATTTGTATGCCACCAAATCGCCAGCGATTTTTGATTGAATGGTGAAATTCAGTGCGTGTACATCATTATTCTTTGCGGCGAGAATTGCTCGTTGACTTAACCAAGCATAATTCTGATAATTCTCACTAATGTTTGGGAAAACATTTTCAATAAGAGCTAATTGAGAGTCTACAAATCGGCAAAAGTCGTTGGTAAGAGTAATTAATCCAGTTGTCGCAATCAACTAGACTTTTCCATTTCCAACAGCTAACAATTGTTTGGAAAATTGTGCAGCACTTTGATTATTTTGAAGTTGAACTCTCATATTAGTGGTTAGCGATAATGTTTTTACGTTATTCCACAAAGGTGATGCCTTCAGGCAAGCATTCAATTCATCTGCAGGCGTTCCACGGGGAATTACTGGCAACGTCTGCCTGAAATCGCCTGCCAACAATATCATCAAGCCGCTAAAGATGTTGTTATTTCGCCGAAGATCCTTCAGTGTGAAGTCAAGTGCTTCATGTGATTTCTTATGTGCCATTGTGCACGCATCCCAAACAATGAGCTTGCATTGCATCAACAATTTTCCCATTGCACTGGATCGGGAAATATTGCATGTTGGAGTATCAATTGTGTTTAAATTGAGTGGCAACTTAAGCGCAGAATGTGCAGTACGACCGCCATCTAGAAGAGTCGCCGCAATTCCAGATGATGCTAACGCCAAAGCTATGTCACATCTTGATCGAATAACGGCCAAAATCAATGAAATTACAAATGTTTTCCCTGTTCCTCCAGGTACGTCCAGGAAGAACAGACCACCAGTATTATTGTCCACCGCTTGCATTAATGTTTCGTATACTTGTTTTTGCTGTTCATTCAGCAATGGCACATTATTTCGAACGAATTCCTGCAATGTATCAACATTGTATTGCAGCTCTCGATTTAATTCTTGGTTGAATGCATCGTGCATCGATCGATTTGGCGCAATCATTCCTACTTCAATCAGTAGCTTGTTTTCAATAGTCAAGCATTGATCCTCAATCAGAATCAATCCTTCATTGTAGATTTCATCGGTTATTTGGTTGGTTGTCGGGATTATTCGTTCGAATGCGCAAGCGATGCAATATATCTTCACATATGTCGTCTTTGTATTTGTTCCATAACTGAATTGGTTGTGAAGGGAAACATGTGGTGATGATAATTGCGAACAGCGTTCGTATTTGGTACGCATTTGATGAAACAACTGAATCTGCAAGTGTTAAATCCCAATGAGAATCGTTCTCCAGCAAACCCAATAGTTGATATGCTTCTCGATATGTTTGGCATTGGTGGCCATTCACAGTTTTCAAATGCGCAAATGATTTTGGTCCACGTACATTTACCAACAGCAGTCGCAAATAAAAACATTCATTATTTCTAGGATGAACAGTATACATGCGACCTAGCGCATCAGTGGAAAACACCTGTGGCCAATCTGGAACTGAGGTTCCTTGTTTGCGACGTTGTAATTTCTTTGTTGATTGATTCCAAGTGTAGTACTTGGGCATTTCAACGTACATCAGCGTCGCTGCGAATGGATGTGCTTCACACATTGCAAAGAAGCTAGTCAATGTTGTCGATGGTAGTCTCTCAGCTCGTTGTGCCGCATTAGCCTCAGTGAAGTAAACTCTTTGTCCATTTTCTAAGTGCACTGCTAAATGTACAACTGTGGGATATCTTTCATGAATTTGAAATTACAATAATCGCCACAGTGCTTCATTAGTACTGAGGTATCTGCCCATTTGGAAGTTGCTGATTTCGTCATTCGCATTTTCCGACGCCATACTAAACACAGCCATGTCGCTGTCTTTTGTGACGTACTTGCACAAATATTTGACTGATTTGGCCGAATGACAACTCTCAACGTTCGCATGTGTTTCGAAAATTCATGATAGCAGCGGGCAATATGGTACAATGAATTCATTTCCGATCTCAATCTCTTGATTTTGAACTTAACTTTGATAGTTCGACCATTATCTTCTTTTGAACGCCGACGATAAAATGGATATCCATCGTTCCCTGTAACTGTTTCAGCAACTAACGGTCGCGGATATCGTTTTGTGCACTTTCCATCAGCCATCCAAGGCGATAATGGATTTAATGCACCGCACGGTCCATGCACCATCTGTGTCGTCACAATGTCGTGTAGATGGGGATCAGTGACTGGATCAGGAATTTCAACTGATATGATGTCATCCACTTCATTTGAATGTAATTTGTTCAGCAACCAAATTAGGATATGAGCATGCGGTAGTCCACGCTTCTGCCATTCCACCGAGTACATATAACAACGTGTTGCACCAAAAACTCGATACTTAGCAAGCATATCCATCATAACCTTGAGTTTTTGCTGAAATACTCTGGCGATTATGTCATGGCGATCTTGCGGTTTTTGGCCCGGGTCCAACTCACGTTCAATTTCCGTCCACTTCGGATTGCATGTGAACGTAACAAATAAATCCGGAGTTCCATAATTTCGCACGTACGTCATAGCGTCTTGAGCGTATTCGTGCATGTGGCGTGGGCTTCCGATATAAGATGATGGGAGAATCGTCAGGCGTCCAATATTCTGAAAATAACCATCTGAATGAATAGCATCACGCAAGTGTATATAGTCCTCAGATCGTAGCTTTTCCTGACGGAATCGGATGAACGCTAAACGTTCGGTCTCGACTTTGACATACATATCGACAGCGTATTGCTGGAATAGCCAACGGCACTTCAGAATGACATTCTCCTCATGTGTACGAATCATCATACGTTACGCATAGTAATTCATTGCGCTTAGATTTTTGTTCGTTGATACGCCTGAAAATGCAAATTAAATGTATTGTTAATGGAAACCAATAATAGCAATAATTAGTGTGTGAATATTGTACCTGTAATTGGATCGACCATCTTCAACGTGATGTCGTATCCGTCTTGCCCTTGCCAATAAATGATTGGATATTGTAACGCATCGTACAAACGATGTGTCTCGTTTACACGATGCATGATATTGCTTCTTCATTGAACGACAATGTCTCGTGAGTTAGTTGGATCGCCAACAATAATTGCAGCAACATCATCAACGGTGGGTGCATTGAATCTTCGCACATGTTCACCTGTTGGGGTACGATCCGCTCTTATGGCAAATTTGTGCGTATCCGATGGCATTCGTTCCAATGCTGTTTTGAACATATTAACCACAGCGTTATTAGCGTGAAAAAATTCTTGCAACTGTTCAATAATTCGTCTCTTTAACTGTTGTGTTCCCTGTATATTGCACCGCACATTCAGCTGATCCACCATCGACAAAATGAAATATATTTGCAGAAATTGATGCGGTTCATCTGGTGTTGGCACCATTGAACCATGCAAATGATATATTTGTCCTTGTATCTGTAATTGCAAACAATCATTTTTTGAACAATACGGTGTGACTTCTGATCGTGTGATGGTGTAGTGTGTGGTGTATGTGTAGTTGTTATGTGTTGCAATTGATTGTGTTGGTGTGAGTGATTGGTTGTGTGTGTTGTATCTTTTACCTTGCAAGTCGGCATGAAGCCGCCTTCTCGAATGATATTAGCTCCAAAGGAAGTCATGCGAAAGCAGTTATTGTATTCAAGGATGCGTTGAAGAAAATGGTTGGAATCGGGATCACTTCCATCGAACAATGGTTTCAGTGGCTGTGGTGGTGTAAGTAATGAATCCAGTTTGACTTTTCCACTTGCGCAGCGCAATCCAGCCGTTTCTCTTTTAAACTTTAACGCATTGCAATATCGGCATACAGTCGTCATTGGTCCAATATCTAAATTGTCATCATCATTGTAGTTCGCAGTGGGATCATATTTGAATGCCAAGCGATTGTATGATGCCAACGATCTTCGTGTGCTCAAGCGTTGTCTCAATCGGGCATTTTCTCTTATTATATTTTGTCTTTCTTCGGTTGAGTTCTGTGAATACACTTGTTGCTGGCTTACATGTCTTGTGCAGCGGCCGATGTTCGCACGTCGTCCTCTAGGCATTTTGGACTATGGACAGACTGGTGAATTTAACCTCAAATGCACGATCCACATAATTTACACAGTTGCAAAAAAATGACAAATGCCTGCTGTTGAAATTGACTAAAAATTTGCACAATACGGGTGATTGTTTTGATGGTTTCCAATTGAACTGTTAGGAAACGAATAACTTTAACCTCAATTTCACAATTTCACAGTGAACACGATACCGGTTTTAAGTTAGCGGTTGAAAGAACGTGCGCATAATAAATGTCAC
Organism: Druceiella hillmani; assembly: GCA_039881145.1. Lineage (NCBI taxonomy): Eukaryota > Metazoa > Arthropoda > Insecta > Lepidoptera > Hepialidae > Druceiella > Druceiella hillmani. The sequence goes on from JAYKKI010000017.1 coordinate 30,487,488, forward strand.
ATGAAATTAACTGAGTAGAGTACAATGAGTAGCTGTCAAACAATGTATCACGCACCGGCGCCACCTACTTAAAGTACTGGCGCCATCTGCTCCACAACCATGCAAAACCATATTGGTTTGTAGTACATGCTATGTATCAGAGATGGCGCTGTATGCAAAAAATGATTTTCCCTGTTTTCCTGCTTTTCTGTTGAAATTTTTCCTTAATTTTGTTAGCTATAAACCTCACAGAGCCCGAGACCTTTCCAACGAATGCAAAACCGTGGAAATCGGTTCGTGCGTTCTGGAGTTATAGCGTCAGGAAGGAAAACCCGACTAATTTTTATATTATAGATATTATCTGGATGTTTCGCACAGTCGCTTCCGGTAATTTATTCAAAACCTGGGAAGCGTATGTTTAAGAGTATTGAACTAAACAAAAAGTCTAAACTAAATATCGTAATATGTTATTAGGAATAGAATAAACATTTCCATTTTTTAGTGTATGTATTTGATTTTGGAAAATTGTCACATATTCACGTGAAATGTTTATTTTTGTGATGCATTTTTTTGGAAACAAATCAAATATAAACAATATATAATAAATATAAGGGTAAATTAATTTCTCTTAATCATTTTTCTTTAAAATTCTACCTCGAGCCTTATTTTTTTAAATTTTCCACTTAGGACTGTTTATTTGAGTAGCCAAAATTAAGTTCGGTTCTTGAAATCCTTGAGGACCTAAAACTATGTAACTTCGAAGAATAATGAGGAAACAATAATTTTATAGGATTTGCACAATAAATTTAAAAATTGCAGCAGGTTATCTTTGGAAAATTAATAATCTTCACCGTATTTCTTTTTTCCGTTATGAATTTTAAAAGCTACATATATTCATGGCATATTCTTATAAACACGAATACTTTCGAATGTAACCTGTACGGACCTAAAATGAAAATAATGAATGTAAAATATCCATTCGTAATGTGTATTCATGCAACGGATATTCCGTCGGAATTATTTATTCAGTGAAGGGTATGGAAGATATCTGTAATCCACAGAGCACGCTAATTGTCATTCCATACTTTCGAACAAAGGTCGTAAATCTTTTTTATAACTGCGCACCGGAATTCAATGCACAATACCTGCGTGTACGTACCGACGAAACTCTGGGCGGCTCTACAATTTTGGTTTTCCGGTCACTCGCCGTGGAAAAGTCATACCTTTTTTATTTCGCCCCCAGGCAATATATTTCATTTTTGTGACCGTGGAATGGGCTAAACGTTGACAAAATATAAATTCATACTCAACGATTTTAGTAATTTATTTGGCCAAGTGTTCCTTTTCAGTTTAACTGTTTGACTCAAATATTTCATTGTTATTTGGGATTATATGACGAAAATTCATTATTGAACATGTTTAAAATAATTTATGTAAATTTTATTTTCAACATATTCAAATATTAATTTTAATTGCAAACAAGATACGGAACCCTCGACGCGCTAGTCAGAGTCAAATACCAGACTTGATCGGATTTTAAACATTAGATTTTACTTTCCTTGTTTTTTAGTTTCCGTAGACGAATAACAATTTGAGCCTTATTATTTCATCATATGCGTTTGTTCTTCTGCATGTAGAGTCCGTGATAAAATTTTAAAGAAAACCTAATTCAATTACAAAAATACATGGAAATATAAAAACAATATTGATATTTTTTTCAAACATTTTTTCCAGCATTCTACTCGGGGATGAAATATTTTCGCTTAAACTCGGATGTTATGGAATATGTCTTTCAAAATATATTTAAAAGTGTTCACCAATCATATTTTCTGTCACAACATTTTCTTCGAGATATACGTGGTCTCGACTGTTTGTAAATGTATATAAAGAAGGCTAAAAAACCAGAATAATGCCATTAATAAGTACTTCCTAACTAAATTATTTCGATCAACTTAGATCCCAATTAATAAGCGAGTTCTTTGCCTTACGTCTGTGAAAAATATTCATTTGTTTATGTATTTATGCTTACATTATTTGAAAAATTTATTTATTTAAACTTATGTGAATTCAGAATTAATTAAATACATTTAAATTACCTAAATCGGTATTGTACCTCGGTTTGAGTTAAGTAGTAGTTATTTTATTGAGAAGCATTAAAAGTTACAGACTACTAAAAATATTAAAGGAATTCTATAGAAATTATAAATGCTATTATATACGTTACATATCCTATACACATAGGTACGCACATACATACACACATTTACACATATACGCATTATATATGGTAAAACACTTTTGAGAGAGAATTAGATACATATAATTATTGAATGTAATATTTATCAAAAATTTTGTTACACGCAGATCGGAATTGTTATAGACCCCAATATATCTAAGTTCACATGACATCTGTTACAATTTCTACGTGTCCTAGGAATAATTGAGAAGAACCCCAAGTTCGACCGGTAGTGCGTGCATTTGAATGTGACAAAGTTGTTAATTTTCGCGTTGACACGAAGCAACTTGAACTTGATCTACTCAAGAAGATTTCGAAATTCGATAAGTTATTTTATGGGTTTTAGTACAAACCATAAATCTAGCAGAGTTTAAAAAAAATAGGAAGCCATGTAAAATCGAAATTTGCATAAAAAATAATTTTGCCATAACGTAATGATGTGGAACGTTTATAATTAAAATTCTGTGAAAAACATTGTATGACGTCTACAATGGCGGTTGGGCGGTTTACCCTTTGATTAATAGAACTACTGTAATAAACGTAATTATATTTAATGTCACCCTACAATTTTGTACTTTAATGGGCATTAGTTGTAGCAGCTGTATTGCTCATCAAAGTATGTCGCGGGTGACGCATGTACATGGTTATATACATGTGTATATTATATAATAAAGACGGTGTTTGGTGTGAATATTCATAGTAAGGGTGGCTGACGCATGGTGCTAACTTGTACAACACAATTTGTGTATATATAATGAAAAAGAGTATAATTCGTATATTATGTAAATTAAGTATAATGGATGTGACTTTTAATTTATATATGTGATTTTAAATTAGAATTTAGTCGGTTTTCACAAAACAAATATTACGGGTAAATTGTCTCTCAAAATAAGTATTAACTATACATCAATTTTTTGTTCGTATTTATTAATCCCGATTCTAATATGAGTCTGAGGATTACAAAAATATAAAGTCGACCCCGGAAAGAAGAAATCTGGCGAGAGCTTTCGGAATTGTATACCCTAAATAATTATTTACGATAGTTATTAAGCTATAAGGACGACCTTAAATAATAGATGAAGAAAATGCAAAAGAAATTGGATGAATTCGTATAGTATTTTTAATTAGGTGTGTTTGTTTTTAACCAAGTAACTTTAAGATATATTAATAAGAATTTGTTTGCAATATATTGCCAGGAAACGATTGTTATATACGAGCATAACTTTTAATATCAGGAAATGACACGTCCAAATAATCCAACTGAACAATGGCGGTACTGTTGGTCTCGTCGGCTGCAGCACCGGTGGATCGCATGGTGCAATAATTGCACTTTACTTGCTGCAATTATCAAAATCGTATTATTTAGCTTATTTTGAAGCTCTAAATGCTATTTTATTACAAGCTTTTAATAAGCGTTTGCCATTATCGCTATTTGTGGAAATTTGTATTTGATACGAGATATTCAAAGTTAAATATGTACTGTTTTAATTTAAAATGAAACTGGTATATGCTGCATGAATTATAGTCTTAAGATTTAAAAATTAGCATTTATCACGTTAAATGGCAAAGTCGTTTAGAAGTTAAAGACTCTAGAAAGAAAGACGTTTTCTAGAAAGAAGTCTCTGAAAAGAATGGCGCATATCACCTAAGAGGGCAGGGGTAAATGTTATTGTTGTTCTCTAACGGAAGTGGTAAAAGATGAATTTGATATAATAAAACCTTTAAAATCAGTATCAGGTAGTGGGTGGCAATTACGGCCAAATGGGCGACAGTTGTTGTCGAAATTATTTTAAACTTCTTAAAAAGTCGGCTAAAAATAAAGGCAGCGCTGCCATCTTGCTATCGAAGATGCGTTTCTGCGAGTCCGTTCCGACATTCGTAGTGGACGTCGCAAACTGTACAAAAATGAACCCACTATTTTAGACCGACGGGTTTGACATAATGAAAGATATTTAAATAATTTCAAGAGCTATTCAAATAAACACACTATTCCGTATTCGATAAATACAAGCTGAAATGAAATAAATGATTTCAAACAAAAATTTATTCTTCTTATCCAACCCTGCAATTCCTTTTTTTGCCAATCGGATTAAAACGGTCAACTGTCACTGTTGATGACTGTGACCACCAAAATGAAGCCAAAAGTAACAAGAACATAAAATCGTTGCAATATTGAATTTGCTTGTATATAGTGTTGTAGATATATAGATAATAAGCATTTTTTTTTGTTTCTGGCTGTTAGGAAAGATATAATTGTATCAATTTGTTGCGATCTCACCCTTTTTGAACAGTTCGATGTAAAACACAAAATTCTATTCAGTAATGTGGGTTATTGACCCTTAGGTATTGAATTAAATTTAGAAAAGTAGAGAAATGTGAGATTCAGTAAGAAAAGTGAACAACTTTTGTTGGTGTCAAAGAAAAGTGGTAACGTTATGATTGTTTTGTAATGAATAACATTTATATTCAAATTGTGTCTCATATTTAAATCAACAAGGTTTAAAGGAAAACTTGCGCGATTAGTATTCCTTACTTCAGACATATTTCGATGATTAATGAAAATATTAAAAAAATAATGTTTTTTATGTTTTTTAACATGACAATTTGTATAAAAAATATCTGGATTTTTTCAGTCATGAATATTTCGGATATTTGAAATTATGATGTCGATTGTAATTTGCCTATCAGAAAAAATTACGTCAGGTAATGAGATCCTGATATTTTTAGTCAAAATAGACCTTATCACCATTATTTCTGATTTTTGATTTTTTTTACCAAGAGATCGTGATCTCTCTCTTCCATGGCGATTTCTGAGATTTTTCGAAATGTGTTCAGATAAATTACATTAAAATATAAATTATATGTTTTTGAACTCATGTTTAAAAAGTTTCCATTTCGTATTCGACATGGCAATGATGATAAAAAATGTTATCCGCTTCGACCCTCAAAATGAGAATTTGAAATTTGTGTTTAAAACATTCATAATTAGGTTATTACCATCTACAGCTACGATAAATTTAAATTCTATAAGTTTAGCAGTCTCTGAGAAGTTCTATAGGTGGCGTTGAAGTGAAGAAATATATCTGACGTCCCTCAAGATCAGGGTCGTGAATTATATGAGTTGTTGATGGCTGACTATCTATTTTCACTATTTTTAATTATATTTTTATTCATTGTGTTTGCTGCTAATAATTATTTCTGTATATTTATCTGTTTTTTCAATTTATATTTTTAATTCTTAAGCAATTTTGCTAAGAATATAAATATTTTTTTCTTTAAATTAATGGACATAAAATGTTATTTATTTAAATTTAAGATTTTGTTCAAGGTTCTTCCTATATAGAAATTAAGTAATTTTTTTAATTTTAGCATACATTAGATCTTTTTTCTGAGGATATATTAAGAATAAGAAAAGTCAAAAGTAAAGGAATAAAAATTAATTAACATTCAGAGAAAGTAAAATACAGGAAAATGACATATGGAAATCTCATTTTTTCAGGAAAATTCTTATTTGAAACTAAACAAAATACAAACAGAATAGCGAAGCAACGGACCGACATGATTTTTTGGAACATTATGTACGCAATATAAAGAAAATTCTTAATTTTAAAGGAAATATATTTATTTTCATTGTCATTTTTGTTACAAATTCACGAAAATATAGATTTAGTGTTTAATTTTCATGAATCATTCTAGATGACGCTACATATTATAATTTCCCTCTATAAGTTTGTAACTATAAACCATGAGAGCGAAGCCTCTGGTTAAAACTAGTTTGTGAATACGCACATAAGTCATTATATGTTTTCGACCCGAAATAACTCATCAACACCATGATAAAAATAATATAAAACAGAAAGGCCATCATACCAAATGAAGGGTTAACGAGAATAGCCAGGAAGATATTTACCACCTTGATGACAGGCGTCGTTAGGATGTAATTAGATGGTAGTTTGGTTTTAATGACAGATGGTAGTTAACAATATAAAAAAAATTATAAAAAATGTAATTCATTATATTAGTCATTATTTTGTGGTTATTATTGTTTGGAAAACGAACTAATTAGCCAAAGATAATTTAATTGTTACGTGCTGACAAATTGAACCTCCATTAGTTTAAATTTGTCAGCCAGGAAAAAATTGCTTAAGTGCACCAATTTTTTTTAACTGTCTTTTTGGCTGTGAAAGCTAATGCAGAAACAATAGTTTACAATGTTATTTAATAAGGTAAAGAATTTTTTTAATTAAATGAAGATAAAACTTTGTAGACGAATGATGACTTGAAGTTTTATGTTGGCATTTAAAATTTTCTGCAGTATTCGTTCCGCAGCCTCATTATTTTTCGACCATGGAATTATCTTTCATTGAAAGAAATACATTTTTTCAAATCTTTTAATGAGGCTATATATATATATATATATATATATATATATATATATATATATATATATATATATATCTATATACACATATATATATATATATATATACACACACACACATATATATATATATATATATATATATATATTATATGGATAATAATTTTTTTAATAATAATAATTGGAGATGCGATTTAAAAAACTGATTCCAATTTGACGAGATTTGAATTTATGAGGTTTTCGTATCTTGAGAGTCCCAAGTCTTGATATATTAAATAAAATATTCTGTGCAATTATTTTCAGTCTATGTTTAAATGTACTAGTTAGTACAGTGTACAGAGTCTCTCTTCTCATTACGTCTATTTCCATGTTTTATCTCGTCTCTCTCAAGAATCTCGCCTCAATTTAGTTTCATCACAAAAGGCCACATTTTATTCCAGGTTTATATTCATTAAGTAATCGCTTGTTCGTATTAATGAAGGACATATCTCATTTGACAGAACAATTGCCGTATCTGTTGAGATAAAATAACCTATTTCTTTAGTATATTGAATGTTTTGAAAATTACATGTTTTTCACCGAACAATTTAAGGCTGTATCTTTATATATCTAGTTAGCTTTTCGCACTTGACATAAGTTACATTGGTATGCTAAATTATCTTTAATTCTTTTGCAATTAGCGAGGCGAAATATTTGCTGTTACTTATGTCTGAGTACAGGAACATTAGTTTTAACTTCAACGAGTGTATGATAATGATGTCTTGTATTTTTACGTCGTCGCTTGAAAAGTTCACTTAATTTGCATTCATTACATTAGATTTTAAAATATTAATTCCTACTAATATCGCAAAAGTGAAAGGGTGTCTGCTCATTTGTTTCTTTGTATTTCGCGTTCATACAAGCTACACAGATTTCAATGAAATTTTTCATTTAGGATATATACTCAAGATTACGACAGGCCATATATCATACCATCATCATTTATCGGAAAATAGTAGTGAACATAAAAATTTTCTATCTCCTAAACTGCGTTTTAATTCCTTGATAAAACTTGTCCTTATATCCTTCCACTTTATGGAGAATTACTTGAAAATAAATATTTTGTGAACAGATGTCTGGGTATTGGATTTTATGGAAGAATTGAGTCATAATTTTAGTAATGGATACACCATTGTTCGAAATATCATACATATAGTTTGCTTGGCGCTTTGGGAGAATATGAGAAAGAATGCGTTACCAGAATTAAACAAAAATAAATGGATTGAGATACCAAATAGTTTAAATAAAAACGCAAATTTTTGCATTCGCATTAGTGCCATCGATAGCAATTGAAAGCTTTACTACTGTATGCTATGCGGATTATAAGATATATAAATATATATATATATATATATATATATATATATATATATATATATATATATAATTCATTAATATATAAACAATCAATTTTGCATGAAAAACTCAATAAACTAATATCATAGGTCATTGTATTTACATTTAATAATTGAGACGAAGCATTCGGTTTATCTGAATATACACTACTGGCATGAAATGTTCTAAGACACAGATCGGTGATTTTGTATGAATAAGCTTAAATGATTGAAGTCACCAGGTTTTTATTATCGGAAATTCTTACTTAAAATAAAGACATTAAAAACAGAAACATATCTCTTTTACTCATTTCATTTCAAATATCGTTATGCATAGTATTCTTTTCATGAGGTGTTTCCAAAATGTTTACATGTGTTGGATTTTAGTGGGTTGTCAGATCTCATGTAATAAAACGGGTCAAGCACGTGTCATGACACGCTTAAAGTAAGTTTCCCTATTTGACTACATCTTTTTAACTAATTGACGCTAGTTAATTGTAACGCAAGTTATAATATATATAATATGACGCAAGTTATAATTATTTTATATGAAAGTTCCAAGAAAGATTTTTGAGAATTTTCTTAAAATATAGAATTTCTTCATGGTTGAAAGAAAAATATATTTTACGACTTTTCTGCATATTAACCGAGATCTCCACATAAATCATCAGTTTTCACAATTTTGCATACATGACAGAAGCAGATAAATGGACATACATGACGAAATTATAAGGGTACCGCTATCACAAATTGGCTACAGCGTTCTAAAATAATTAATAAGGTTAAAAACTGAAACATTGAATAATTATCGTGTCAGGAATTTAATTTAATTAAAAATTGTTCCAATTCAAATCATGCACAATTGCCAAAGCAATTTAGGTTCACCATTGCATTTACAGAGAACTAGTAATAGGTAAAAATAAAGTTTATCACACGAGCTATCATCGTTTATTATAACATCCTAGTTTTCCAGCTCGCAAGGCATGTTCCAGTTGAGTAAGTCCGTAATTTGTCCCTATTTGCCGTGAACGTAACAACCTATGGTTTTCCAATATTTATTCAGTTGAAATAAACACTTCGACTCGAATATTGCGTTCGCTGTCACATTTCTCTACTTTTAAGTAATGTGTAGTGGGCGTATATCCAATCCTTTTGAACTAACTAGGATAAGTTAAAGTGGTATGTTAATGTGATAAATCAACCAAATTAAATTTCCTCTATTTTGGAACCATAGCTTGATGTAGATCAATTACGTTATGATTAAGTTTCTACATTTGGCAAAGCCATATAATATAATCTTCCATTCTCTTACTCCGATGAACCTAATGTTCTTTTAATACTGCAAAGTCGTGGTCAAATCGTGTGTTCTTCATAATTTTCCGGTGTTTTATATTAAAAAAAATACTAGATTTTTATTAGAGTTCAATTGTAGGGTTTAAATATAATAGATATAAAACCTTCTCAAAGTCATCTAATACGGTAGGTTTTAGTTTCTTTGATAATATTTTGGTGCTAGTATTAATGTGGAAATTATGTGTCTTTCTATTTCCAAGAGTTTAGGTTAATTTTTTAGAGAAAGAAAAGCTTCTCTAATTGTTTATTTTGGTACCAGTAAGCTATCGGTGGCCAGTGAATTTTTATGCTATTTAAAAAAATAAGCTTAATGAGTGAAGAAGCAAGGTCTTTTCCACACCCATATCTGTAACTGGCTTCACCCCAAGATTTTACTCCAGTAGAATTATCTTAATTATAGGTCTGATCAGATATATCGGCGGGAATACTCGGAATAATCAGCTAATAAATAAATCGGTTTCTTTCTACACTGCTACGTTTAAGCATTCTTCTGCCACTTTCAGTACGTTCTCGTCACTACTCTGCCTCTATGAATTGCCACGTGATGAATTTTCGTCAATGTATGGGTTTTGTTATCAAAATATTTTTTAAAATTCAAAGTATGGTTCCAGAGATCAGCGTAAATAAAGCAACAGACAATAACAACAGACGACATTTTCACTAAATTTTTTCTCTGAATGTTCTTGTATAAAGGGTCAATAAAATGATATAAAATGATGTAATTCTTTTGCCTTTAGGGTTCCATATTTTAAAGATAAAAATAGAAACTCTCCGTTGTGATAATGTTATCTATGCGTCCATTTATCAGAAGTTTTCAATTGAGTAAGTAAAATTTTTAAATTCTTTAATCCAAAATTATATTAGAGAAAAGAAATTGGATCGACACTGATTTTCATTCCGTAAATCATCTATAATTTGGAGGTTTATTTAAATTTATTTTTATATCCTTCCGCTATTTCGGGCTTCTGCAACTTCATATCGTCCATGTTTTGGAGAAAAAGTTGTTTAATCTTCTTCCCGTTCTCAAACCCCCAGGAAATTATCTGAGAACCGGGAATCTGAGAATTGGCATATATATTTACTTCTCTATAACGATGCAAATTCAAAATATTGCATCGAGTTTAAAGTCAAAGAGAAAAATTAATAATAAAATTTTGAATCGCAATCTGACTTTCATTAATGTCCAAAACTCGTAATTAATTTTCATCATCTATTTTCCTTTCTTAATAATATGTCTTATATGCGACAAAATAAAATAGAAAAAACTATGCAAATTTATGAAATGCTTTTGTAAGAGTGTCTTATGTATATTAAGTGTCTTATATAAGGCATACCGATACTTAATTCAATGACAAAAAAGAAGCAATTCGTTAAGTAGGTCTAGCGCTCAGCTGTTCTTTCACAATGCCAGTTAATAGGAGAAAATCTATATGGCGATAAGGAAATACTTATAAGTTTCCTTCCATTTGAGAGCGCTTTGTTTGACAAAAAACAGATATCATTTTTGCAAGTTTGTGCACCGGTCGTGCAATAAAAATATATTACTATTCCATTGTATTTACTGATTATCCTTCTTCATTAAGTATTTATTGTTTCCGTTACGAGTTTTAAAAGCCACATATATTCAAGGAACATTCTTATAAACACGAATATTTTCGAATGTAATCTGTACGAATCCAATGAATGTAAAATATCCAGTCATAATATGTACTCATGCAACGGATATTCCGTCGGCGTAATGTATTCAGTGAAGGGCATAGAAGAGATCTATAATCCAAAGAGCACGCTAATTGTCATTCCGTACCTTCGAACAAAGGTCGTAAATCTTTTTTAAAACTACGCACCGGAATTCCGTGCACAATACCTGCGAATACGTACGGACTAAAATGCGGACGGCTGTACAATTTTGGTTTTCCTGTCACTCGCCGCGGAAGGGTCATGCCTCTTTTATTTCGCCCCCAGGCAATATATCTTATTTTTGTGGCCGCCGAATGGGCTAAACGTTGACAAAATATAAATTCATACTCGACGATTTTAGTAATTTATTTAGCCAATTGTTTTTTTAGATTAACGGTTTAAATTAAATATTTCGTTTTTATTTGAGATTATATGACGTAAATTTATATTTGAACATGTTTTAAATAATTAATGTAAATTTTAATGACACATTAAGTTTGTTAGATAAGGTTAATATCTGACTACAGCGAATACAAAAATGAGTAGTTGTGATTTCTGCATATATAAATATGTGAGTAAGTTCCCTCATAGCAGTTAAATAATCTAACCTAGTTTGCAGTATTTGATTAATAAGCAGATTATTATAGCCTGCGAGTTAGAAAGTACGGCTACGGTTTTGTAATAAAAACTTGAAATTTACCAATATTGCACTTGTGTTACTGACAGTGAAAAATAATAAAGTTCTTAATAATTCCCTGGTAGCAGCTAAATAATCTAACCTAGTTTGCAGTATCTCATTAAATGAGCAGAATATTATAGCCTGCAGGTTAGAAAGTACGGTTACGGTTTTGTAATAAAAATATTGAAATTTACCAATATTGCACTTGTGTTACTGACAGTGAAAAATAATAAAGGGTTAAATAATTCCCTGGTAGCAGCTAAATAATCTAACCTAGTTTGCAGTATCTCATTAAATGAGCAGAATATTATAGCCTGCAGGTTAGAAAGTACGGCTACGGTTTTGTAATAAAAACTTGAAATTTACCAATATTGCACTTGTGTTACTGACAGTGAAAAATAATAAAGTTCTTAATAATTCCCTGGTAGCCGCTAAATAATCTAACCTAGTTTGCAGTATCTCATTAAATGAGCAGAATATTATAGCCTGCAGGTTAGAAAGTACGGTTACGGTTTTGTAATAAAAATATTGAAATTTACCAATATTGCACTTGTGTTACTGACAGTGAAAAATAATTCCCTGGTAGCAGCTAAATAATCTAACCTAGTTTGCAGTATCTCATTAAATGAGCAGAATATTATAGCCTGCAGGTTAGAAAGTACGGCTACGGTTTTGTAATAAAAACTTGAAATTTACCAATATTGCACTTGTGTTACTGACAGTGAAAAATAATAAAGTTCTTAATAATTCCCTGGTAGCAGCTAAATAATCTAACCTAGTTTGCAGTATCTCATTAAATGAGCAGAATATTATAACCTGCAGGTTAGAAAGTACGGTTACGGTTTTGTAATAAAAACTTGAAATTTACCAATATTGCACTTGTGTTACTGACAGTGAAAAATAATAAAGGGCTAAATAATTCCCTGGTAGCAGCTAAATAATCTAACCTAGTTTGCAGTATCTCATTAAATGAGCAGAATATTATAGCCTGCAGGTTAGAAAGTACGGTTACGGTTTTGTAATAAAAATATTGAAATTTACCAATATTGCACTTGTGTTACTGACAGTGAATAATAATAAAGGGCTAAATAATTCCCTGGTAGCAGCTAAATAATCTAACCTAGTTTGCAGTATCTCATTAAATAAGCAGAATATTATAGCCTGCGAGTTAGAAAGTACGGCTACGGTTTTATAATAAAAACTTGAAATTTACCAATATTGCACTTGTGTTACTGACAGTGAAAAATAATAAAGTTCTTAATAATTCCCTGGTAGCAGCTAAATAATCTAACCTAGTTTGCAGTATCTCATTAAATGAGCAGAATATTATAGCCTGCAGGTTAGAAAGTACGGTTACGGTTTTGTAATAAAAACTTGAAATTTACCAATATTGCACTTGTGTTACTGACAGTGAAAAATAATAAAGGGCTAAATAATTCCCTGGTAGCAGCTAAATAATCTAACCTAGTTTGCAGTATCTCATTAAATAAGCAGAATATTATAGCCTGCGAGTTAAAAAGTACGGCTACGGTTTTATAATAAAAACTTGAAATTTACCAATATTGCACTTGTGTTACTGACAGTGAAAAATAATAAAGTGCTCAATAATTCCCTGGTAGCAGCTAAATAATCTAACCTAGTTTGCAGTATCTCATTAAATAAGCAGAATATTATAGCCTGCGAGTTAGAAAATACGGCTACGGTTTTATAATAAAAACTTGAAATTTACCAATATTGCAATTGTGTTACTGACAGTGAAAAATAATAAAGTGCTCAATAAAGTCTACTCAGCTATTTTACTTGAACAGTTTCACACTTTTAGAATTATCTAATTTATGTTTCCTATATATTTATATGTATGTATAATTTCCATATATATATTTATATGTTTTCCATATATTGGGTAATTTCATCCACAAAATTAAATGGTATTTTTTGTTCATTTTTATTTATTGTAAGTTTTTTCACAGAGAAAATTAAAAGTTTTCATACCCACCGTCCACAGCAGCATTATGGACTATATGTAAAAATTATTGAGACGAAATTTTGGCCGATTGTTGTCTTCGGTCATATTTTGAATACCGCACGGACAAAATCGCATGCAACAGCTAGTGGAATAGAGACTGTTTTTGTAGAATCCTTTTCTACACAAAATGATTGCCGACAAAAGAAGAAACGTCTCATTAGACAGAAGTGGCAAGTAAAAACTTGTTTTACAAGTTATGAAGTACTTATGTAAGACATGGTCAAGTCGAGTTCACGATTTAATGAAAACATTAACGTGTGGCGCTCACGATCGACAATAATGAATCTGACGATAAGCGGATAAAATAACACATATATTTGATACTTTAACGTTAACCTCGAAAAAAAGAACGGAAATATTATAGGATCGTAGTCGCAGCCTTTTTCCTCAGAAACGGCTTACAGCGAAAACTTGGAATTTGTCATAGCAATAGAGTACTTTTAATTAAATATTTTTAGTATCTCGTTAAATATTGCGTTTAAGGTACATATTGCATTTTATAATTTCCTCATTGTTTTATGTGGAAACTAAATTCATAATAAGTTTTTCAATTTAACAAACAATAAAATTTACACTTTTCCTATTTAGAAGTTTCGTGTTAATTGTTTATCATATGCGTTATTTCTTTCATCGCAAGGTTTTTTTAAACCTACTCTGCAGTTTTAAAACATTTTTACACAAAATATCGACATCAGTCAAATTCCCTATTATATAATGTAAAAGAGTATAATGCTTATATTATGTAAATTAAGTATAATATGTTTCTATAATTTTAAATTCGTATTTAGTAAATTTTTACCAAACAAATATTACGGGTATATTTTCTCTGAAAATAAATATTATCTATACACCTACTATTTTGTTTGTATTTTCTAATCCCGATATGAGTTCGAATATTACAAAAATATAACTCCGATCCCAAAAAGCAAACAAATCTGGCGAGAAGTTTCGCAATTGTATACTTTAGCCGTTGGCAAATTTCGTTAAATAATTATTTACGATAGTTATTAAGTTATAAGGACGATCTTAAAGAATCGGCTTTTACATTGATAATAGATGAAAAAGATGGAAAAAAATTGGGTGAATTTTTACAGTATTTTCACCAGCACGTAATCACGCTACTATCCTTAGTGCCAATGACATACAGATCGTATTACATTTCTCGCATGTATGTGGTAATATATTTTTCAATTGTTGGCTCTCAAATACTCTTTTACCTTACAAGGAAATTTTTATTATTTCCTTGATTTTTAAAAATAAATGTTTTAAGAAATACGCAAATTACTTTCTTTTTTCGCATTGTTTATTACCAGTGTTTTATTAAATTAAGTGTGTTTTTTTTAATTAGTATGTCATTTTTGACCAAGTAAGTTTAAAATATATTGAAAATAATTTGTTGCGGTATACCACAAGGAAACGATTGTTAATTACGGGTATCACTGTTAATAACAGGAAATGGCACGTTCAAATAATCCAACTGAATAATGGCGGTTCTGTTGGTCTCATCGCCTGCTGCGCCGGTGCATCGCATGGTGCAATGATTACACTTTTGCTTGCTGCAATTATCAAAATCATATTATTTAGCTACTTTGAAGCTCTAAATTCTATTTTATGAGAAATAAGCGTTTGTCAGTATCTCTATTTTTGGAAATTTGTATTTCATACGAAATGTTCAAAGTTAAATGTGTACTGTTTTAATTTAGAATGAAATTGATATATGCTGCATGAATTATAGTCTTAAGATTCAAAAATTATCTTTTATTACGTTAATTGGTAATGTCGTTTAGAAGTTAAAGACGCATCGTTTTCTAAGAAGAATTCTCTGAAGAGAATGGCGTATATCACCTAAGAAGGGATGAATTTTACCGTTGTTCTGTAACGAAAATGATGACAAATGAGTTTATGTAAAAATACCTTTTAAAAATCGATGTCAGGTATGCGGTGGCAATCACGACCAAATGGAGAACAATTTCTCTTGATATCATTTAAATCATCTTGCTCTCGAAGATGCGTTTCTGCTAGTACCGCTCCGATAATCGTAGTGGACATGGCAAAGTGTACGCCCGCAAAATAAACCCACGATTTTTGACCGATAGATTTGACATTATGAAGGATATTAAAATAATTTCAAGAGCTATTCAAATAAACACACTCCCCCGTATTCGATAAATACAAGCTGCAACTAAATAAATGATTTGAAATAAAAATTTATTCTTCTCATTCGACGCTGCAATTAATTTTTTTACCAATCGAATTAAGGCGGTCAACTGTCACTGTTGATGACATAAAATCGTTTAAATATTAAATTTGGTGATATATTGTGCTGTCATTATATAGATGAATCAGCAATTGTTTTTATATTATATAAAGATATCATTGTGTCCATTTGTTGCGATCTCATCGTTTTTAACCGTTCGATATAAAATACAAAAAAATTCTATTCAGTAATGTGTCTTATTGGCCCATAGGTATTGAACTCAATATAGGAAAGTAGAGAAATGTGAGAATCAGTAGGTAAAGTATACATCTTTTGTTGGTGCCAAATGAAAAGTGGTAACGTTATGATTGTTTTGTAATTAATAACATTTATATTCAAATTGTGTCTCATATTTAAATCAACAAGGTTTAAAGGAAAACTTGCGCGATTAGTATTCCTTACTTCAGGCATGTTTCTATGCTTGATGAAAATATTAAAAAAATAAGGTTTTTTATGTTTTTTAACTTGACAATCTGAATAAAAATTATCTGGATTTTTTCCGTCATTAATATTTCGGATATTTGAAATTATGATGTCGATTGTAATTTGCTTATCAGAAAAAAATTACCTCAGGTAATAAGATCCTGACATTTTTTGTCAAAATAGACCTTATCACCATTATTTCTGATTTTTCACTTTTTTGCGAAGTGGGAGAAAAAGGGAAAGTCCTGTAGGTGACGTTGAAAGGAAGAAATATATCTGACGTCCCTCAAGATCACGGTCGTGAATTATATGAGTTGTTGATGGCTGACTATCTTTTTACACTATTTTTAATTATATTTTTATTCATTGTCTTTGCTGCTAATAATTATTTCTGTATATTTATCTGTTTTTTTTTTAATTTATGTTTTTAATTCTTAAGCAATTTTGCTAAGAAAATAAATAATCCTTTTTTCTTTAAATTAATGGACACAAAATGCTATTGATTTAAATTTAAGATTCCGTTCAAAGTTCTTACCTACATAGAAATTAAGTAATTTTTTGAAATTTTAGACCATCACCCTTTGTTCTTTCTTCTTGATATATTAGGAATAAGAAAATTCAAGAATAAAGGAATAAAAATTAATTAATATTCAGAGAAAGTAAAATACCGGAAAATTAAATATGGAAATCTCATTTTTTCAGAAAAATTCTTATTTGAAACTAAAAAAAATACAAATAGAATAGCGAAGCAATGGATCGACATGATTTTTTGGAACATTATGTACGCAATATAAAGGAGAAACCCTCCCTTTAATCCTTAATTTTAAAGGAAATATATTTATTTTCATTATAATTTTTGTTACAAATTCAGATTTAGTGTTTAATTTTCATGAATCATTCTAGATGACGCTGCATGTTATAATTTCCCTCTATAAGTTTGTAACTATAAACCAAGAGAGCGAAGCCTCTGGTTAAAACTAGTTTGTAAATACGCACATAAGTCATTATATGTTTTCGACCCGAAATAACTCATCAACACCATGATAAAGATAATATAAAACAGAAAGGCCATCATACCAAATGAAGGGTAAACGAGAATAGCCAGGAAGATATTTACCACCTTGATGACAGGCGTCGTTAGGATGTAATTAGATGGTAGTTTGGTTTTAACGACAGATGGTAGGTAACAATATTAAAAAAAATCATAATAAATGTAATTCATTATATTAGTCATTATTTTGTGGTTATTGTTTGGAAAACGAACTAATTAGCCAAAGATAATTTAATTGTTACGTGCTGACAAATTGAACCTCCATTAGTTTAAATTTGTCAACCAGGAAATAGTTGCTTAAGTGCACCAATTTTTTTCTTAACTGTTTTTTTTGGCTGTGAAAGCTAATGCAGAAACAATAGTTTACAATATTATTTCATAACGTAAAGAATTTTTTTAATTAAATGAAGATAAAACTTTGTAGACGAATGATGACTTGAAGTTTTATTATTTACTAATTTAGTAAGTTTTATTATTTGTTCCGCAGCCTCATTATTTTTCGACCATGGAATTATCTTTCGTTGAAAGAAATACATTTTTTCAAATCTTTTAATGAGGCTATATATATATATATATATATATATATATATATATATATATATATATATATATATATATATATATATATATATATATATATTATATGGATAATAATTTTTTTAATAATAATAATTGGAGATGCCATTTAAAAAAGTGATTCGAATGTGACGAGATTTAAATTTATGAGGTTTTCGTGTCTTGAGAGTCCCAAGTCTTGATATATTAAATGAAATATTCCGTGCAAACATTTTCCGTATATGTTTAAATGTACTAGTTAGTACAGTGTACAGAGTCCCTCTTCTCATCACGTCTATTTCCATGTTTTATCTCATCTCTCTCAAGAATCTCGTCTCAATTTAGTTTCATCACAAAAGTCCACATCTTATTCCAGGTTTATATTCATTAAGTAATCATTGGTTCATATTAAATGGACATATCTCATTTTATAGAACAATTGCCGTATTTGTTGAGATAAAACAACCTATTTCTTTTATGTATTGAATGTTTTGAAAATGACATGTAACTCACCGAACAATTTAAGGCTGTGTATTTATATATCAAGATAGCTTTTCGCACTTGACATAAGTTATATTGGTATGCTAAATTATCTTTAATTACTTCAGTATTTAAGGATATTTCTTTCGCAATTAGCAAAGCGAAACATTTGTTGTTTCTTAACAAGTCGCAAGGATTCAAGACACTTATGCCTGAGTAGAGCAACATTAGTTTTAACGTTGACGAGTAGATGTTAATGATGTAGTCTGGCATTCTTAGGTCGTCGCTTAAAAATTTCGCTTAATTTGCATTCATGACATTAGATTTTAAAATCTTAATTCCTACTTATATCGCAAAAGTGAAAGGTTGCCTGATCATTTATTTCTTTGTATTTTTCCAATTTGTATAAGCTCCACAGATTTCAATGAAATATTTATGTAGGCAATATATATTCGAGATTACGACAGGGCGTATATCATACCATTATCATTTATAGGAAAAGAGTAGTGAAATAAAAACTGAAAAAGTATACTCGCGCAAGAAAAACTGAAAGCACTGGCAGCGCATTGAATTAATTTAAGTCAGGCAAGATAATACACACCTCGTAACTGATCTCATTGAAATCCACATTTGTTTTATAAAAAAGAAGGTACATTTTCCAAATACTATGTGGAGGAAGCCGCAGACAAAGCTAATCATTAAAGAAAACAAATGTTAAAATAGTTGTTGAATATAGGTTCAAATTTCGAAATTGCCAAGGCAATTTAGGTTTGCCCTTGCATTTATGGAGAACTAGTAATAGGTAAATACAGAGTTTATCACACGAACAACCATTATTTTTGGGACGTCCTATTTTTCCAGGTGGCGGGACATGTTCCAGTTGAGTAGGTACATAGTTTGTACCTATTTGCCGTGAGCGTAACGAGCTTTAGTTTTCCAATATTTTTTCAGTTGAAATAAACACTTCGACCCGAACATTGGGTTTGCTATCGCATTTATTTACTTTTAAGCAATTTGTTGTGGGCGTATATTCAATCCTTTTGAACTAATTAGGATAAGTGAATGTGGTCTGTTAATGTAATAAATCAACCAAATTAAATTTCTTCTATTTTGGCACCGCAGCTTGAAGCAGATCAATTAATATTATGATTAATTTTTTACATTTGGACCAGCCATATAATATAATTTACCATTGTCTTTTTCCGATGAACCTAATGTCCTTTTAATAATGCAAAACCGTGGTTAAATTGTGTATTCTTCATAATTTTCTGGTGTTTTATATTCAGAAAAGTGCTAAATTTTTATTAGGGTTTGCTTGCAGGGTTTATACATAGTAGATATAAAACCTTGTCGAAGTCATGTAATACGGTAGGTTTTAGTTTGTTTGATGATATTTTGTTGCAAGTATTATTATGTATAGATATTTATAGAAATGATGTGTCTTTGAAGATCCAAGGGCTTAGGTTAATTTTTGAAAGAAATTAGAGCTTTTTTAATGATTTGTCTCGATACTCCTAATTTATCGGTGGCCAATGAGTTTCTTTTATTATTTAAAAAATAAATTTAATGTGCAAAGAAGCAAGTTATTTCCTACACCTATATCTATAACCAGCTTTACCCTAGGATTTTACCCCCGTAGAATTGTCTCAATTGTAGGTATAATCAGGTACATTGGCGGTTATACCCGGAATGATCAGCCAATAAATAAATCCTTCTGCCAGTTTCGTTATTTTTGTCGCTAATCTACTTCTATGAATTGTTATGTGATAATTTATTATTTCCGTCAAAGTATGGGTTTTGTTATCAAAATAATTTTTTTAATTCAATATACGGTTCAGCGTTCAGGGATCAGCGTGAACAAAACAACAGACAAACTTTTCCGATTTATACATTTCGAAAAATAAATGGTTCAGATTGTAAATTCTTCGAAATATCATTTACGTTTATTTCAAAGGAGTCTAAGTTCATTAATTTTTATAAAATTAATGAACTTAGTTCTCTCTTCATGTTGTTGTATAAAGAGTCAATAAACGGATATAAAATGATGTTATTCTTATGCTTTTAGAGTTCCATATTTTGAAGATCCGAAACGAAACTCATTGTTGTGGTAATGTTATCTATGCGTCTATCTGCTGGAGGTTTCTAAATTGAGTAAGTTATATTTTTAAATTATTTAATCCAATACTGAATAACGTAAGCGGTATGCATATAAATATAGTGGGAACATTTTTTTTATATCTAGATTTGTAGGGTATATTTGAAAAGAAATTGTATCAACTCTGATTTTTATTCCTTATATCACCTTTAATTTGGAGGTTCATTTGAATTTATTTTTATATCCTTATGATTTTTCGAGCTTCTGTAACTTCATACCGTTCATATTTTGTCCATTTTTTGGAGAAAAAATAGTTTAATTTTTTTTCCAATTCTCAGATTGCCAGAAAATGATCTAAGAATTCTCAGGTCTCCGATAATCGGCATATATATGTGCTTCTGCATAAAGATGCATATTCAAAATATTGCTTCGAACTTAAAGTTAAAGAGAAAAATGAATAATGAAATTTTGAATCACTATCTAACGACTTAAGCTTTTAAAAATTTAATTTCCCTAGTTTCAAACACGTACACAATTTTCATCGTCTATTTTTCTTTCTCATTAATGTGACTTATATGCGACAAAAGAAAATAGAAAAAATTATGCAAATGTATATAACGTTTTTGTAAAAGTATCTTATGTATATTAAGTGCCTTTAAGGCACACCGATACTTCGAAAAATTCAATGATGAAGAACGCAATTCGCTGTGTAGCTCTAGCGCTCAGCTGTTTAATGCAATATCAGTTAACAGAAGAAAATCTATATAGTGGTAAGGTAATTTTATAACTTCCTTTTGTCTCGGCAGCGATTGTACAATAAAAATATATTACTAGGCCATTGTTTTTACTGGTACTCATTTATAAATCAATATTAAGCAGCGCAAAATCTGAAAAACACCTGAGAATATAAATTAACACTATGACACTATTAAACATATTACCTGGATAATTCGCGCAATTGCTTCCGGTAGACTATCCAAAACTTGGGAATCGCATGTTTAAAAATATTGAACTAAACAAAATATCTTATTTATTTACGTAATATATTATTAGGAATAGAATATACACTTCAAGAAAAATCCTTTTTTTAGTGTATGTATTTGATTTTGGAACATTATCAGAAACTCACGAAAAAAGTTTATTTTTATGCTGCAATTTTTTCGAAATAAATCAAATATAATAACAAGAGTTCATTAATTTATTTTATCCAGTTTTCTTCAAAATCCTATCTCAGGTCTTATTTCTTTTTAATTTCGACTTAAGATATGGTGTAAATGAACTGACGGAGTTAGAACTGTCTATTTGAATAGCCAGAATTAAGTCCAGTTTCTTGAATTTTTTGATGACCTAGAATTATGTCACTCCAAATGATAGTGAGGAAACAATAATTTTATAGGATTTGCACTATAAATTTAAAAGTTTCCGCCGGTTATTGTTAGAAAATTAAGAATCTTCACCGTATTTCTTCTTTCCATTACGAGTTTTAAAAGCTACGCACAGTCATGGCACATTCTTATAAACACGAATACTTTCGAATGTAACCTGTATGGACCCAAAATAAAAATAATGAATGTAAAATATCTAGTAATAATATGTACTCATGCAACGGATATTCCGTCAGAATTATGTATTCAGTGAAGGGCATGGAAGAGATCTGTAATCCACAGAGCACACTAATTGTCATTCCGTACTTTCGAACAAAGATCGTAAATCTTTTTGAAAAATGCGCACCGGAATTCAGTGCACAATACCTGCGGGTACGTACGGACTAAACTGCAGGCTGCTCTACAATTTCGGTTTTCCGGTCACTCGCCGCGGAAGGGTCATGCCTCTTTTATTTCGCCCCCAGGCAATATATCTTATTTTTGTGGCCGCAGAATGAGCTAAACGTTGACAAAATATAAATTCATGCTCGACGATTTTAGTCATTTATTTAGCCAATGGTTTTTTTTTATATTAACGGTTTAAATTAAATATTTCGCTTTTGTTTGGGATTGTATAATGGAAATTCACATTTGAGCATGTTTAGAATAATTTATGTAAATTTTAATGTTGCATTAAAATTGGTAAGATAAAGTTAATATCTGACTACAGCGAATACAAAAATGTTTGGTTGTGATTTCAGCAATCCCCATATATACGTATATGTGAGTAAGTTCCCTCGTAGCAGCCAAAATAATCTAACCTAGTTTGCAGTATCTGATTAAATAAGCAGGATATTACAGTCTGCGAATTAGAAAGCGGCTACGGTTTTGTAATAAAAACTTGATATTTACCAATATTGCACACGTTCAACTGATAGTGAAATGATGATGAAAACAATAAAGTGCTTAATAAAACGTACTCGGCTTTTTTACTTAATCAGTTTCACACTTTTAGAATTATCTAATTTATGTTTCCCGTATATTTATATGTATGTATAAATTCCATATATTTATTTATATATTTTCCATATATTGGGTAATTTCATTCACAGAATTAAATAGTATTTTTTTCTTTATTTTTATTTATTGTGAGTGTTTTCGAAAAGTGTACAACTTTAAAAAATGAAAAAGTTTTCATATACACCGTCTACGGCAGCATTATAGAATAAATACAAGGATTGTTGTGGCGAAATTTTGGCTGATTGATACCTCTGGTCATATTTTGAATACCGCACGAACATAATCGCATGCAACAGCTAGTGGGATATAAATTGTTTTTGTACAACCCTTTTCTACACAAAATGATTGCCGACAAAAGAAGTAACGTCTCTTTAGACAGTAGTTGCAAGCAAAACTTGGTTTAAAAATTATGAAGTACCTTACTTAAGATATGCTTAAGTCGAGTTCATGATTTAATGAAAACATTAACGTGCGACGCAGACGATCGACAGTAATGGATATGACGATAAGCTGATAAAATAAAATATATGATATTTGATACTTTAACGTTAATCTGGAAAGGAAAAAAAAACGGAAATGTTATAAGATCATTCACATGCTCTTCGGTATGTCAGCCATATTAATAAAGCATGTTAACCCTTTCACATACATAATAAATAGCTAGAGCTCAAAAATACTTTTACGGGAATTTTGGAGGGGGTGGGGTTAATTAAGTTATTTATTTACTTTGCATATATAGTGTGGGATATCCTTTAAACTTTTAAAAAGTTAGGCTCTATGTTTGTGACTGGCATTGTAAAAAAACGGACTTTTTAAAAGCCCACACGAAGGTTGAATGAAAATCATATCGACGATTCAGGAGGTCATAATTTTAGAGAAATTCACAAATCGACTATATATATATATGTCTCCCCTACATAATTGTATTAGGTATTAGTAAATACTTAATGCCTAACAATTCCATAATAGTGATGAATTATGATAAATAAAGTAATTTCACTTCAAACTAGGTCGATTTTTAAATATACTTAATGTATGAATTTTACTTTCCCTGTTTTTTTAGTTTCCGTAGACGAATAATAAAAATTTAACTCTTATTATTTTGTCATACTAATTTGCCTTTCCGCATGTATATTCCGTGATTAAATTAAGAAGACCTAGTTGAGTTACATAAGCATGTGGAAATAAAATAAAAATATTGATATTTTTTTAAACTTTTTCTCATACTTGGGGATGACATATTTTCGCTTAAAATCGGATGTCACTAAATAGGTCTTTTAAAATATGATCAAAAATATCCAGTCTTGTTTTCTGTTACGACATCTTCGCCAGATATAAATTTATAAAATGTACAGTTTGTACATGTGTACTATTTATAAAAGTAACTAAAGAAATCTAAAAAAATCAGAATAATGACACTCAATAAGTACTTCGTTGCTAAATTATTTCTGTCAACTTAGATTAATACCCCATTAATAACCGAGTTCTTTGCCTTATGTCTGTGAAACATATTAATTTATTTATATATTTCAGCTCATATTATTTGAAATATTTATTTAGTCTTATATTAATACAAAATCAATTATTAATTTAATTAAATCGGTATCATAGCTCGGTTTGAAATAGCTCCAGTTTCGTTAAAAACAACAATCAGAGTGGCTTTATTAAGAAACTTTAAAAGTTACAGAGCATTAAAATGTTCAAGGAATTTTATAAAATTCTAAATGATATTATATACATTACATATAATATAAACATACATGCGCGCATACATATGCACATGCACACACATAGATATACGCATTGTGAATCATAAAACATGTTTGAGAGAGAATTAGATACATTCAATACAATTATTTATTGTGACTATTTAGATACATACAATTATTACATACATACAATTATTTATTGTGACTACAATTATTTATTATTATTATTACAATTATTAATTAATTTATACAATTATTTATTACATACATACAAATATTTATTATTTAGATACATACAATTATTTATTGTGACTATTTATCAAAAATATGGCTACACCCAGATCAGAACTATATAACAAAACTCAATATATCTAAAGTACACACGGCATCTGTTATAATTTCTACATATCCTAGGAATAACCAAGTGGGATATCTCCAAGTTCGGCAAGTAGTACGCGCATTTGAATGGAACAAACCAATCTGCTCAAATGGATTCGCATAGCCAATAAGTTATTTTATGTGTTTCAAAATGAAACATAAATCTAGCAGAGTTTTAATTATAAAAAAAAGAAGCAACGCAAAGTTGAAATTTGCATAAAGAATAATTTAGCCATAAGGAGTGATTAATGAAGTGAAACGTTTCCAATTAAAATTCGGTGAAACACATTGTATGACGTTTACAATGGCGGTTGGACGGCAAGTTTACCCTTTGATTATGGAACCATCGTAAAAACATAATTATATTTAAAGTCACCCTACAATATTGTACTTTAATGGGCGTTAGTCATGGCAGCTGTGTCGCTCATAAAAGCATGTCGTGTGTAACGTTTGGTGTCAACATCTATAGACTGGGTGGCTGACGCATGGTGTTTACTTGTACAACCCAGTTTGTTTATTATATTATGTGAACTACCAGGCATCTCAAAAGAAAGTTTATATTTAGTGCATCGATTAAAAAAAGTAAGCCGTTTATTGGAAAAATGTTTATTAGTTATTAAAGTACACAATTTGTCGACGGCACTTATTTAAATCGAACAGTAAAATTCGTTATGACGGTAGGTCGGCAAGTAAACTCCATGACATCTGTCATTTCGTGACAGATATTTTCCATCAAATGCGCCAGGCGATTCGGTTTATTGACGTAAACTTTATATTTGAATAACCCCACAGGAAAAAGCCCACAGGGGTTAAATCAGGACTGCGACCAATTTATGTCACCTTTGCTGAAGATCAATTTGCCAGGGAAAATTTCATGAACTCGTGGCAGAAACGTATCAGACTTGTGTGACATTGCTCCGTCCTCTTGAAGCCATGTTCTTTGGTTATAGTCAGGAAAGTTTTGCAATTCAGTCATCTAACATCTCCCCATAATGTTCTGAATGGACTATAACAGCCAGTCCCCTTTCATCTTCAAAAAAGTAAGGGCCGATAATTCCTCAC
Source organism: Druceiella hillmani (assembly GCA_039881145.1). Classification (NCBI taxonomy): domain Eukaryota; kingdom Metazoa; phylum Arthropoda; class Insecta; order Lepidoptera; family Hepialidae; genus Druceiella; species Druceiella hillmani. The sequence continues at coordinate 30,513,586 of JAYKKI010000017.1, forward strand.
GACGACATCGCAGCTCATTCTGTCGCTTTAGGCGAATGAAGGGGTTTCCGATGCTTGCGTTTCGGATTCGATGCACTCCAGTAACGGCAGTTTTGATTATTTACGTGCCCATTAAGATAAAAATAAGCTTCATCTGAAAACAAGATATTGAACTTTGAAAACGCTCAGTTGCCTGGTTTACGAAGTCAAGCCTCTGACTGGCATCTTGGGGCTTTAATTCTTGCACCTGCTGAATCTTGTAGGGGTACAGCTTTAGATCTTTGTGCAAAATGCAGTGTAATGATGATCTATGTACTTTTAAAGCACTTGCTGGCTTCCAAATTGAAAGGTTCGGATCTTCACAAACAGACTCATTAACCCTCTCCACGTTTTCTACCGTTCTTGACGACCTTGGTCGCCCGGATTTTTATTTTTTCAGTTTTGTACCAGTCTCTTCTAACTTTTTAATCCGTTTTCGTATCAAAGGAACGCTTGAGCATCAAGCAAAAGTAAATAAGTAGCAAAAACCTCGAATTTTTCAGAATCTCCTACACGCTACAGTCGCACTATCACCGTTGTTATAAAACTCTCGCAAGCACAACGCGCATTCTGCTCCCGAGAAACACTCCATGGCGACTGAATTATCAAAAGCTAGGCTATCGATTGATATACATTCCACTAAACAACCCCCCTCCCCTCCTGCCCCTCGGATTCGTTGCGTTCGCGTAGTAAGCTAAACAAATATAAACATTCTTTTGAGACGCCTATAGTATAATGTATTTATTGTGTAAATTAAATATATGTGTCTGTTATTTGTCATTATGGCAAGAAGCTAAAGTTTAAGCAACGTCGTTTTTCACAAAACAAATATTACGGGTATACTTTCTCTTGAGATGTTATTTTCTATTTCTTGTTTTAGTACAAAAGCGATCGATACGATATAATGTTCGACATCGAAAGACTGTGAAAATTGTTATGGAAATTTGATTTTTATTCCTTTTTGAGAAAAGGGGTAAACATTTTTAAATTTAAACTTTGTTTTCCTTTCCCTGACGATCTGAAAAATCGCTATATATTAAATTGCCCTTTCCAAAAATGTTATTTCTATAAAAAATGAAAGTTTTTCTACATTGGTGCAGAGAATGGTAAATGTTAAACAAAAAGGATAGGAAGCACAATAATAATTAATTTTTTACTGTTTTAGGGTTAATACAAAAAGACGTATCTATTACATAAATAGCCCTGAGTATAGTTCTTAGTTTCTGAAAAGAAATTAATTATATACCTGAACTTAAAATACATTAATTGAGTATATTTTTAAGCTTAGGTCACTGAAATAGGAACAAATTTTGCTGATTTTAAATAAAAAGCGATTCTAAGCAGTCTGTATGGTGAGATGTTTATGAATAATATATTGGTAATAAGATACAAGGCAGTCGATTAATTAATATCGTAATTCTATCCTGATAAATAACCAGTTGTCAATATATATTAACTGCAAGATTAAAGTGTTAATGTCTAATATTTTTTTAAGTTAATCTGACTTTTTTTTAATGCTAATACTAGAAAAATAATTCTCTTAAATTGTTCCTGTGTATTAAAAACACAAATAAAGCCAAGATTACCTGTAAAGTAACCCAGTGTGTTACTTTACAGGCTATGACATATACTCGATTCTCACGAGGTTCCAATTAAACAAAATACCTAGTAAACAAAATAAAACATAAACAAGAACCGGAATCTAAAAGTCATTATTTTAAAAGATGCATTCATTTTTGTATCAGAAGAAACCGGAAGTTCTTCACTGTAACGGGCTGAAAGATGATTTAATTCCAAATAATCGAACACGCTTGTTTTCTTCCATTTTCGGTGATGGGACAATGATGCAAAAATAATAGTTTTTAAGATGATCGAGACACTTCAAGAATTAACTTTCGATTCTCTTCTCTATACCAGGCTTCAAGGGTGGACTTGCAGCTTCCACAAACCACGTGTGGTCCCAATTTGTATCTTAATCACCAACCCTAACGATGAAATATGCGTTGTATGTATTTGCGAAATTGTTGGCATCTGTAATACTGTGCTCAATTGCTTTGGGGCTTAGGAAGATGCCATAGACATAACAATCATGTTCACAACTACGCAAAGATGCCATCATTTAATTTGAACTCTAAAATGAAAAAGAAAACGAATTTTAGACAAATATTTGATTACAATTATATTCTACAGAGAGTGACATAATATTATTATTTTCTATTAGTTTACATAAATCTCCCACTGTCTAGAAAAAAACGTTTAGGTAAAGGAGTAAGTATAACATATTTATAATCTAATTACATAAAACTAAAAAAATAACTTAAACAAACAAAACACATTTTTTTTCTTAGACAGTATGCAAACATTTGACAAATTCTATTGGTGTTAAATGTTGTACTATGAAGATTATATTTTAATTAATAACATTTATGTACAAATTGTGTCTTCTATTTATTTTAACGGAATCTAAATAGGAACTTGCGCGGTTAGTATTCGGTCCGTCAGGCATATTCCGACGTAGAAAATAATCATATGTTATGTGGGTTTAACGTCCAGGTCCATAATTTAAAATGACCGATGAATATATTTAAAAAAATATTCCAACGTTTTATATGTATTTTATTATTATATTAAAGAGAGATCTATGTCAACAAATATCTACGTTTTTTCTAATTGTCATTAATTCTTTTGACATTCGAAATTTTGCTGTAGATAATAATTGAATATAATTCGAGTTAATTTTGTAGAAATTCATTTGAATTTAATTTTTCGCAAGTAAATGAAACTACGTGATGTAGAATTATTTCTAATTTATTTAAATTCTTTACCATGACCTAGGTTTCGTTAGATGACAACGTCTTCAAGAGAGCAAGTTGTAAGGATTTATTTGTTAACTCTAACTAGATACAATATTTTAACTGTGTGAACTACTTGTGTGTGTGTGTCTACTCGCATTCGAAGTATTTTATTTACTTTATAATGAAATAAGTTGGGAACGAAAACTTTCAAGATAACTCGAGAATTGAAATTTAAAAACAGAGTTTTATTAAATATTTAATGTTCAGAGTGCGAGGGAGAAGAAGGGAAAGTTCTGTAAGTGCCGTTGCAAGCAAGGAAGACTGTACTAAATATAATTGGTGCGTGTTAAATGGACGTCAAGTGCCCAGGCAACGTTTCGTCACCAAACTAACTGGGAAATATCGCACCGATCCCAAGTCAAAGATACGATTAGAATTGCTTCAGGAACGGCAGATTTATTGGAAACAATCTTCAAGCGCGATTGAATGCTTTGCATCGAGCGTTTTGACTCGTATGTAAAAAACCGATTTAATACAGACAAGTATACAAACAAGTAGCAGAATCAGATGCATTGATATACTATTAAATTGTCTTGTATTAATCATTGTAATTATTAAATAAAGTATATTTTTAAAAATGTTCATCTTCTCATCTCATCTAATTTCCCAACTCGCGCCCGATCTCACCGGCCGGCAGGGCACCCACAATGAATTATCGTTATGGCGAGACGTAAAAGCGTGAAATATGAATAAGGTTTAAAAATGGCGCAGCAAAGCGGCGCAATGTAAATCTTCATAAAGTTGAACTGGTCTCGCCTTTCGCCCAGGGTCAAAAGGGCTTTGCGAATGTGTATCTGTATATTTACGTACCCTTTGGGAGCCGACGACGATAAATTTTAGCAAAAGTCATAAGTTACAGATAGCATCGTTTTTTTCGTAAAATTAAGTAGACTTTTGCAGGTAGGTTTAATTGGGATAGAACTTTTAAAACATAGAACAATAGTGGTCATAAATATCTTAGTATCACAAATTGTAATGTAACAATTTGACGGTAAATAAATAGAATTAATTATGTTGAAATAATATTACAAATAAAAAGTACGGTTGTTTTCAATATAGTGTTATTTGCTTGTTTATTTGTCTCCGGTAAGGTTTGATCCAGTCATTTTATATCGTGCATGTTTTTTCGATCTCGCTTAGGCAAAAGTGAATTAATCAGCAGTTTGGTGCATATGTATGTATGTGTGTGGGTGTGTACATATGTATGTATGTATGGTGCATAACTATGCATGTATGTGTGTGCAGCAAAGCGGCGCAATGTAAGTACACACACACACGCACGAACACAAACACACACACGCACACGCACACACACACACACTCGCACGCTCACACCCACACACACACACACAGACCCACACACACACACACATATATATTTTACGGGACTGCAGCAATGCTAGCAGGAGGGTGACTTTTTTTGCATGTTTGTAATTATTAATATCGACAACCTAAACGCCCCAATTAATTTTTCGTTAGCAATGTAAAGTATGAAATTGTAGGTTTTTAAACATTCTTGATACTGATTTGCTATTTAACAATAATAAGCGCATTTTCTTATAAAAAATACCCATTCTTAAGTAATTTTTTATTATTCAGCGAAACATTTTGTTATAATAATTATGTTTGCTAATCAGGATCTTAAGTTTACAAAGAATTTCTGCAAGAGCCAACAAATCGTCATGCCAAGCCAACCATCTTACCATGGACATCTATTAAAAGTTATTATTTGAATAGTTTGTAGAACGTGTAGATCATGTTATATTTTAGAAACTATCTTCATGTAGTATCTTAAGATTAGAATAGTCTTTCCACTTATCCATTTTTTAATCAGCAGCTTGTGCATGACTAGATAAACAAGACTTTCCACTATTCCATATGGCTTTAAGATAAAATAAACTTTTTGTCCTTAGGATATGTTAGGATCAAAACAATTAAAAAATATCTGGAAGAGGAAATTAGTTTACATTCGGAGAAAGTGAAAGACAAAGAATTAGAATATCCAAAGAAAAATAATACCACACACGTTTCCGATTTTCCGAACAAAAATAAGTTTAATAATATTGCAAGGGATATATGTGACCAAATAAATGAAGATTCAAATTTCATGATTCGCTCGACTTTCATGGTTGGATCAAGTAGAAAAATCGCTTAGTTTTCATTGCTCCATGTCGATGCGATAGAAAATAAGTCAACACTGTTAACGCTACACCTTCTCCGCAGAAGAGAATACAGGGTGTTAAATATAATTAGATTTAAGACATTATTACCTGTCTTGAAAATAAAAGATGCTATTGCATTCATATGTCTCCACTGATAAAAAGGTAATCAAGTTTTATTTTGTAGTTTACTGGTAACCAAACTCACATAAGTCTATTCATACTGATAGTGGTACTCCTCGAATAGTGCATGACTAGATAACCAAACACCTATAAGTCTCTGTTCGTATTAATAGTGATACTCCTCGAATCTGAATAGTGCATGACTAGATAACCAAACTCCTATAAGTCTCTGTTTATATTAATAGTGATATTCCTCGAATCTGAATAGTGCATGAATAGATAACCAAACTCCTATGAGTCTCTGTTCATACTGATAGTGATACTTCTTGAATCTGAATAGTGCATGATTAGATAACCAAACTCCTATGAGTTTCTGTTCATACTGACAGTGATACTCCTCGAATCTGAATAGTGCATGACTAGATAACCAAACTCCTGTAAGTCTCTGTTCATACTGATAGTGATACTTCTTGAATCTGAATAGTGCATGAATTTATTTGAGTTATAAGTAACCTCCATCGATTTCTATCCTAATCTTAATATCAATTAATATTATAAATTCGAAAGTGTCTTCATTGTTCTTGATTTCACGTCGCAAGGAAGCAATAGATCGACATGATCTTTTGCAGAAAGACGGTTGGTGGGCAGGAAAATTAGATATATCGAAAATTTCATTCCCTTGGGAAAAATTCTTATTAGAACTACAAAAATACCCAAACAGAATAATTAAGCAATGTTGGACGTTGGAAAGGGGAAACATTTTTGTTTTCATTATCATTTTTATTAAAATTCATGAAAATATGAATTTAATGTTTAATTTTCCTGCTTTATTCTGGATAACACTTAATATTTAATTTCTTCTTATACATTTGTATTTATAACCACGAAGCCGCTGGTTACAACTAGCTTATAAATTCGCAAAAAAATCATTATATATTTTAGCTCCGAACAAACACATCAACGACATGATAAAGATAATGTAAGAGAAAAGAATATTCATGAATATATTTAGCACCTTGATTACCGGAGTCATTAAAAAAGTAATTAGAATGTAATGAGATGGTAGCTTAGTTTTAATAAAACCGCTAGATTCGCTTTTGAACGCGCGCCGCCTTCTCGTCAGCCTTAACGATCCTTTACGAGCATTATTAAGCGATTTTATCCAGATACCTTAAACATAATCACGTCTTATAGCGCATCACGTCGAGGAATACATCTGTCGAGTACCTTTAGCTATGTGGTGAATTTTCTGCGCAACCTTTTCCTAATTACTTTTCACGTCGGCCAGGGTGGGCGCGCTTCGTGCGTACATAGGGAACAATTATGTGACCTCATTCTAACGCATGGAATTTATTGGATTAAATATACGCTTTCGTCTTTCCACTCCTGATTATATTTACTTCATAATTTCAGAAAATAGCAAACAGTATAGAAAAGCCATAATTCCAAGGAATTAAAATGTGATTCATTACATTACCCGTTAATTTGTGGTAAGTTAAATCATTATTTACCACAAAATAGCGAGTAACATATTCGATTACATTTTAATTCCTTAGAATCGGAATAATCTAATCGTAACAGATACGATTTTTTCAGCAATGAAATGATTAATTACCAGTATCAACTTTTTTTCTTAGCTGTCTTTCTCTATAAAATCTAATACATAAACATTGACTTACAAAGCCATTTAATAAGGTTAAGTTCTTAATATTAATTAAAAAAGGTTATTAGCTAATGGTATCACAATCAAATCAGTTATTAAACTGATTTTATTGTGATACCATTTATTTATTTATATTTTTATACCATAATATTTCCATGTTTCGATTTGTCAAACAAATTATGTTGTGGAAATACTTTCCGTATATAATTAAACATAAAATAAAGTGTATGGAGTCTCCTTTCTCATCATGTCTCTCAATATTTTATCTTATCTCTCAGAAACATCATCAATTTTTTGTTACTATTTATATTAAATAAAGGACGTATCTCAACTCATTGCGCAAGTGCCATCTATAGAGATAAAAGAAACTTATTACCTTTGTGTTTCGAATGGTTTGAAAATGATATGTAAATTAACGTACTATTTGAGGCTGTGTCTCGCTTAATTTGCCTTTACCCCTTTTTGATCTTAAAATGTTAAATTCTACTAATATCTTAAATATGACGTGTTGTTTATTTGTTTGTTTTTCTTTTTCTTTGACTTATATATCTCAATGGATTTCAATGGAGATGCGCATGTGGATAATATAAATCTAAGATTAAAAGATAGGCAATACATTTATCCTTACTCTAAGAGGGTACGTTTTTAAGTTCGCGGAATGGAAAGGTAGGCCATTAGTAAAGGTGATTAACGAAATGATAGCTAGTTAAGTAGCTCATTATTAGTATAAATACCAAGTTTTATCATAATCGGATCATTAGTCTTTGAACTATCGTCGAACAAACAACTCAATCTGGAAGAAAGTCTGAACTATGGAAAAAATCGCGTACCGCGTCTTTATAAAGTTCCTTACCAAGCAACGAAAGTCGGTTCAAACCATACTGAAGATGGCATCCGTTTACGGGGACTCTTGCCCGGATAAAGCTATGGTTTACAAGTGGCTTTCTCTTCTTTAAACAGGATAGAGACTCCTTGAAGACGACCCACGCCTCGGTCGACCGATCGAAATGACTACTCCGGAAATCATTGAAAAAGTTGAAAAATTTGCATCGGAAGATGCCAAACTAAAGATAAAAAAGGTTGCACAGATAGTTTGAGTATCGGATACAATAATTTTTAAAATTCTCCATGATCATCTTGGCATGACAAAGGTCAGCGGAAGATGGGTGGCGAGAAAGCTCACACCGCCTGAAAAACAATGCCACGTGGAGTGTTCTCGCGCGTTTTTTGGACCTCTGTAGTAAATACAAGGATGAACTATTGAGTCGAATTATTCCTTGGGTTCATCATTATGAACCTGAGTCCAAACAAGACTCAATGCAGTTACACAAAAAAGGCACACCACCACCCAAGGAGTTTTAGGGGTTACAGTCGACGGGAAAAATCATGGCGACAGTCTGTCGACGGATTATAAAGGTAAACCTGTTTTCGTAACCGAAGAATACCATGCGTCAATTCTATAGAAGTTTAAAGAAGCGATCAAAAAAAAGGGGAGAATTGACCAAAGGTGTCCTGCTTTTGCACGACAACGCTCCCGTTCACACGAGCCGCATTGCGCTGGCCGCCCTGCACAAGGTGGGCTTCAATATTTTGGAACACTAACCCTACAGTCCTGACCTGGCTCCCAGTGATTATTATTTGTTCCAAAACCTTAAAAAAGAACTTCGTGGAAAGAAGTTTTCAAGCCATGAAGAAGTGAGGGATGCAGTTTCAGTTCATTTTTAAAGACGATATATGAGTCATAATTGAAAGACTGAAAAATGTATTAGGGTAGCAGGTGAATACATTAAAAAAAAAATTTTGTATTTTTATTCTCACTATCTCATATTCTCATATCCTCCATTCCACGAACTTAAAAACGCTCACTACCCGCTCCGTTTCAGAGCATCGGGTTTGACAAAAAACATATATAATTTTTGCGGTTTGGGCAACGATAATGCAATAAAATTGTATTAAAGATCCATTGTTGTTATTTGCTGTTACTTGTTTCTAAGTTAACGTAAAGTATCGTCGAAAAACAACTATGAATATTTTGTGCGCGCAATGAAAGTGAACATGGTAGCACTACTAAATATCCTGTTTGGATGTTTCGGGCAGTCGTTTCCAGTAGACTAATGAAAACTTAAAAAGCGTATTTTTAAAAGCAAAAAAAAAGGAAAAAAATTTGAAAAAAATATCGTTACACTTATTTATAGAACATATTATTAGGAATAGAACCTACGCTAAAAAAATCTATAATCAACGCTTTTATTTCACGCTAAAAAACTTCTACGCAAAAAAAATTCATACGCAAGGGGGAAAAAATAATTTTATTTCCGCTTTAGTGGGAATAGATTCTTTTGCCAATAATTGTTTATATAGCAGGCTATATATAATATCAGTTCATATTTTCTGATAAACTGTTTACTGTCTATAATTTTATCACATTGAATAGTTTTTTTACGATATTTGTTGTATATTTTCTATAAAATCTGTTCGTTGGAAAGTTGACGCAACTATTACGAACGATCCAAATGTAACTGGTAAGAAAACTTTTTGTATCTCTCCTGGCGTTTTATAGTTCCACATTACTCCTTGTATTTATTAGAAATAATAGGAAATAACGTGTTTAACACGATTAGAATTGGTTCGCTAAGGGTTGTGTACATACGTAAACATATTTACGGGTACGTAATATTTTTATGAGAATTAATTATATAATTGTTTACCATCTAAATGTAATATTTTATCTAAAATATTTTTCAAATGAATTACATTAAGTATAACAACACAGGTAATTTTATTTCTTTATTCAGTTGTTCTTTTCATAATACTGCCACAAACCTTATTTTTCGATTTTGATTACATTGGTAAATATTACAAGATCACGTAAATAAACTCACGGGGTAAGAATTCCTTATTTTGAGTACCCAGAATTACGTCACTTGATAGAATAAATAAAATAACAATAATTATATATATATATATATATATATATATATATATATATATATAATAAATTAATATAATACATTTAAAAATAACAACCGGTTATTTTTAGAAACTTAAAACGCCTTCGCCATACTTCTTACTATTCTTGTAAATACGAACAATTTCGAATGTAACCTATGCGGACCCAAATTTGAAATAATTTCTATAAAATAACTTATACTCATTCAGCGGTTATTCCATCGGAATTATGTATTCAGTGAAGGGTATGGAAGAGATCTATAATCCACAGAGCACACTAATTGTCATTCCGTACTTTTGAACAAAGGTCGTAAATCTTTTTTATAAATGCGCACCGGAATTCAGTGCACAATACCTGCGCGTACGTACGTGCGAAATTGCGAGCGGCTCTACAATTTCGGTTTTCCGGTCGCTCGCGGCGGAAGGGTCATACCTCTTTTATTTTGCCCCCAGGCAATTTATCATATTTTTGCGACCGCAGAATGGGCTAAACGTTGACAAAATATAAATTCATACTCAACGATTTTAGTAATTTATGTGGTCGCGTATTTTTTTCAAATTAACGGTTTGAATTATATATTTCGTTTTTATTTAAGATTATATAACGGAAATTCATATTTGAGCATGTTTAACATTATCACATGTATACTTTATTGATATACTAAGTTGGCATGACAAGGTTAATATCCCACTACAGCGAATCCAAAAATAAATTGTTCTAATTTCAGCAGTCTCCGTATAGACGCGTGTGTCTAATATAATGATATAATGAAGATCGCATTTGGAGTGAACATTCATAGACGAGCCTGCTGGCGCATAATGCTAACATGTAAAATCCAGATTGTCTATTATATTATGTAAAAGCATATAATGCGTAGATATATTATGTAAATTAAATATAGGTGTCTGTAATTTTTACTTCTTGCTAAAGTTTGGGCAACGTCGATTTTTACAAATTAAATATTAAGGATATATTTTCTCTTAAGACATTGTTTTCAATTGTTGCAGTCGGTGGTAGGATATAATGTTCGACTTTGAAAACAGTCTCTGAACATTTTTATAGAGTTTCATTTTTATTCTTTTCTTAAATCGTTGTTAACAAAGTCAATTAGCAATTGTAGTTTTGTTTGTTTTCTAATGTTTTATTTCACTTTTCATTCCGTATTTTCGATAGTGTTATTTTTGAGGAAGGGGTAAATCCGTCGAATTTATTATCCTTTCTCTAACGATTTACATGTGTATATATACACATGTAAAATCGTATATATATATATATATATATATATATATATATATATATATATATATATATATAAAAGTTATCATTTTAAATAGATTTAGCAACTTTAGTTAGGATAAAATAATCTTAGTATTTCAAAGTACAATATAATGTTTAATTTTACATGAGGTTAACATACGTTAACTTGATAAGTTGTTAAACTGGTATAACTGTAATAGGAACTGCTTTTACTGATTACAAACGGAAAACATTTCAAAAAAATCTATATGGTAAGAGGCTAATGAAAAATATGTAGGTAATAACATACAACGCAGTCTATTAATTCAAATCATAATTCTATACGAATATCCAATTGTCAATATATGTGAACTGCAAGATTGACATTAATGTCTAAAATATTCGCTTAGGTCAGTTTTTTTTTTTATCAAAAGTACCACAAAAAATCTCTTAAATTATTACTGTGTTAAACATACTTACGACTTACCAAAATTACGCTCCAGTGCGTTACTTTAGACTACGTTATATACTCGATTCCCGTAAAATTACCAAATGAACAAGACAAAACATAAAAATAGTAAAGAAATAAAAATCTAAAATTGGGTTTCCTTATTACTATTCATATTTTAGGAGAATTGTGCTTGTAACAGTTAATAAAATTTTTGAAATTTTTTTAATATTGGTTTTATGTAACAAAGTGCTTATTACAATATCATGCTATTAGACAAGCCAGTAATTATTTTCTGATCAATGTAAACAACATTTTTAAAAATGTGAAAATATAAATATTAATCATATATACAGAGTACTCTTAACTTCAATACGTACAAGAATCAATATGTGCAAGTTCCAGTCTCTCACAATAGTCACTAGCTTACAAACAAGTAAGTGAATTTAAATTAGGTTTGGTCAACGCCTCGCTCCGTAATGTGATCTTGATGCAAATCCAGATTTAAGTAGGATTAATCGTTTATTATTTGTATTTGCTCCGATCCCGAAATGAGTCTGGGGAATATAAAATATAATACCGATCCCCAAACGTCTTAAAAATCTGACTAGAGGATTCGGGATTGGATGCCCTAGCCATTGGCGAATCTTATTAAATAATTATTTACGACATTTACTAATCTAGAAAAACGACTTTAAAAAATTGGGTTTTACAATGAAAACAGATGAAGAAAATGGAAAAAAAATTGTGGATTTGTAAGTCCGTTATCAAGTTATTACCTTTCATGCCAATGAAATACAGGTCATATCTCACGTTTGATTTTAAAATATATGTTAATATTCCAGATCCTAGCAGGATATGAACGGTAATATAATTTTGAATGATAACACGAGTACACGGTCCTACGTTTCTCTTATGCGTACGTTAATATATTTTCAAATTATGAGGTCTCAAACGCATTTCAATTTAATCTTTAACAGGAAAATTTTTATTATGTCCTTGGTTTACAAAATAATATTTTAAGAAGTACGCGAATTGCTTTCTTTTATCACATACTTAATTTGTTATTTTTAATTAAATTAGGTGTGTTTTATTTTTGAACAATCAAGTTTAAAATAAATTGATAAGAGCTTACTCAGGACACTGCCAGGGAACAATTGTTAAATACGATTATCACTTTTAATAATAGGAAATTGCACGCTCAGATAATCCAACTGAACCATGGCGGTTCTGTTGATCTTGTTGGCTGCAGTGCCAGTGGGTAATTTGGTGTAATAATTGCACTTTACTTACTACAATTATCAAAATTACATTATTTAAATTATGTTTAAAGGTTCAAATGCTATATTATGGATAATAAGCGTTTCCCAATATGGATAATTGTGGAAACATGAACTTCATGTGAAATATGTAAAATTAAATATATACTATTTTAATACAAATGAACTCAGTATGTGCTACATGAACATTACTAATCTTATGATTAAAAAATTAACATTTATCGTGTTAATTGGTAAAGTTGTTTCGAAGTTAGAGATGCTTCTTTTCTTAAGAAGACGTCTCTTAAGAGAATAGCACATTTCACCTGAAGCGGAATTTTTTTCACCGCTTCTTGACAAATGGCTTTGTTGTGAAAGTATTTTTAAAATCGATGTCGAGTGTGGGGATACAATCGCGACCAAAAGAAAAACGGTTTTTGTCGATATAACTTCGAACTTAATAAGTCGATTAAAAATAGAGGTAGCGCCGCCGACTTTATCTCGACAAGAAAGAATGAGTAATAAGTTTATGCTAGTACCGCTCTGCCATTCGCAGCGGGCGTCGCAAACTGCATACACGAAAAATAAGCCCACGAGTTTTGACCGATATATTTGACATTAGTATATGTATTCAAATAATTTCAACAAGTATATTAATACGTAAAGAAAAAATGTTGTACCACATTTAAACATATTGAGCGCACGTTTTATTTTCAAGTAATCTACAGATATAAAAACTAAAGCTTAGATATATCTGTATATTACGTGAAAATAAAACTTTGTACACCTTTCTAAGCATTTTCCGCATACGAAAGAGTATGAGATTTGGCATAGTTAAAGTTTAAATGGACAAGGATTGCAGAAAGCTAAATTTATATATCATATATGTTAGAAATACATTAAGTAATACATATTACAAATACCTTAAACGATTCACTGTTTACATTCAACAATAAAAGATTCAGTATTTACTTTCATACTGTAAACGTCAAACATATAATGGTCTATGGTCAAACAGTCGCCCAGAGTAGAGATTGTTGCCAAATAATTTTAAAATGTCAAATTGACAAATATTCAATTTTAAATTTCAAAGTTATTGCAGGGAACAAAGGCAAACAACCCACGCTAATAACGTATTTGTACACTTTCTCTGCTAACGTAATAGAACAAAATTAAAAAATTATGGGCAATGAATATAGAGGTATACTGTGTGACAAAAGAATCTCAATAACGTTCAAACTTAAAAATTTAGTGAATTACGTTTAAATTAACGAAAAAAAAGAACGACCACTGAGCGACCGTTATTTCAAATAATTCCACCAGCGTGTGTTCATTAAACGTACCTTGGAAATGAAATATATAATTCAATACATATTATACGCGAACGACTTTTTCACAAAACTGGGGCGGTATCCGACAATGAATACATTATTTTGATGATCGGGTTAAAGAGGTCCTTTGCCACTATTGATGACTGTGACCACCAAAATCTTGTCAACAGTGGTAAGAAAATAAAGTCATCATAACCTCAATTTGGGGTATGTAAATGCATAAATATTTGTACAAATAATTTCTTTTTTCTGGCTGTTTGAAAAACACAACTTATATAGTGAGATATCGTTATGTTCATTTGTTGTGATCTGTTTTTTTTAATCGTGCGACAAAAAACATAATATTCGACTCAGTAATTTGTTTTATTAGGTATTAAGTACAATTTATAAAAGTAGAGAAACGTGAGGTTCAGTAGGAAAGGTGAACAAATTGTGTTGGTGTCATATAAAAGGTCGTAACGTGAAGATTATTTTGTAATTGTTAATATTTATATTGAGATTATGCCTTATATTTACATCAACAAATTTTAAGGAGAACTTGCGCGATTAATATTCTGCATTTCGGGTAAGTTTCAATGACCGATGAATATATTAAAAAAAAATAATTTATCATTTTTTCTGGGACCTTGGTATTTAAAGTATGTGAAATTTTAATTTACTTAACAGAAAAAAAAATGAGCCGTCACGGGACGCCTGGCAGATGTAAAACATCATGTTCGTACAAGTAATATACATAAAAGACAAGATTATTACAGGAACTAAATATAGCATAATGAAAAAATTAACTATTACGAATTTCTTAAAGAAAATGGTGACTTTATTTAATAAAAACATTTATTTACAATTAATACAAAAATAATAAAGCACAGGTTATGTGTACCGTAGTAAACAACAGCGTCGAACTGAGTGAGGAGGGGGTCGCGTAGTCGGTTGCGCATGGCGACACGTCGCCATACCGTACACTCTACTACATATAGACTATATATATATATATATATATATATACCTTAGTACAGCGTGGCGACCCGTCGCCACGGCAAGCGTCGCCACATCACACGTCGTTTCACATCAAAAACTGTCTCAGATAATAAGACGCTGACAATTTTTGGTTCAAACAGGCCTTATCACCACAATTCCCGATTTTTCACTCGTTTTGACCAATAGCTTACAAGGCAATTTTTCGGAATTTATTTTTAAAAAATTACCTTAAAAATAAATGATATATTTTTGAACTCTATTTTTAATAAGTTTCCATTTAACATTCAATGCGGCAATCAAGATAAAAAATGTTATATACTTCAACCGTCAAATTTTTTTCTTAAAATGGAAATTTAAATTTGTGTTCACAGCGTCTGTACTTAGGCTAGTACTCTACAGCCGTGCTAAATTTCAACTCTATATATTAAATCGTTTTAAAAAAAATTTCTGTGATAAAAAGGTAATTCCAAAAATGTTGAAGAAGTTATAAATTATGTTCTATAACAATGGCGTAATTTATAAGCTTTCGTCCACATAAAAATGTTTTCATGGTTATAAATATAGTAAGTTATGTAATTCTAAGCATTTTAACTTTGTGAATTCTACTTACATTTAAGCTATTTTATTTGCTTAACGATGAAATGAGTTACGATTGAAAAGCTTGGAATAGTTTGTGAAGGGGAATTTAAAAATTTGCTTGGGCAGAGAGTAGAGGGAGAAAGAGGAAAAATTCTTTAGGTGGCGTTGCGAGAAAAGAAGGTTGTATTAAATATAATTGGCGCGCGTGGTCTCAACGGCCGACGGGCACCCGCAGTGAATTATCGTTACGGAAAGACGTGAAAGCGTGAAATATAAATAAGTTTTAAAAATGGCGCTGCAAAGCGGCGCAATGTAAATCTTCATAGAGTTAAAATGGTCTCGCCCAGGGTCAAAATGGGCTTTGCAAATATATATATATCTGTATGGATGCGCCATTAGGAACCGACGACGATAAATTAAAATAATAGTCTTAAGTTACGATATCATCGTTTTTTCGTAAAATACATTTTTTCATTCGTTTTCGATTTTTCGCTTTCACGGACCGGTTTAATTAGGGTTTAAGAATTGTTTAAACATGTACTAACACTGGTTAGAAATGTATTATGTTATTATCACAATATTTTATGTAATAATTTGACAATAGATAATAGAGCTTATTATATTACAAATAGGAAGTATCGTGGGTATTATTATGATGGTGGTGGATGAATTTGTCACTGATAACTTTCAAGCCAGTTACTTGACACCATATTTGTTCCGAGTAGGATTGTGACTATGACATAACGATATTCAACAACTTAGTGTGTTTATACATACATACATATATATATATATATATATATATATATATATATATATATATATATATATATATATATATTTATATAAATGTTGATGAGCGTCAAGTGCTGGATGAAATGCAAGAAGCTCCTTCTACTAATGTTCGCGGATTTGTCGACGTACTGGTGTCGCAAGAAGCATAGTACATCGCATTTTAAGAAAAAATAATTTGTACCGGTACCATGTAAAACGATGGCAAGCATGGCTACCTGCTGACTATCAACGACGAATAGATTTCTGTTAGGAGATGCTGCGTCGATACAGGCAAGATCCGCTTTTTCTTATTTCTATCTCATGGAGCGATGAATCATGTTTTAAAAGAACGGTAGTTTTCAATATGCACAATTTACGCCAATGGGCCATCGAGAATCCTCGCATAGTAAGGCAAGATATATTTCAATCTCAATTCGGAGTCAATTTGTGGGCTGGAATCCTGGATGGCAAAATTGTCGGTTCATTTAAATTCCCATCGAGGCTTAATGGAGTTCGTCATCTACGGTTTTTAAGAGAGGAACTTTGAATTATGTTGAATGAAATACCACAAAATGTACGTGACAGGATGTAGCTATAGCATGATGGTGCACCGGGCCACTTTAGACGACAAGTAACCGAATACTAAAATGCAACTTACCCAAATCGATGGGTAGGTCGTGGCGGTACAACTGCGTGGCCACCACGCTTGCTAGACCTCAATCCATTTGACGATTTTCAATGAGGCGGTCTATGAGACTACTAACAATAATGAACAACCATTAAGACAAAAATACACCATGTATCTGAAGTGATAAAAAACAAAGAAAGGGCCTTACGAAGTTTAAGAAAAAAATTTGTAAGGAGAAACAGCTGGAAAGAATTTTGAGCATTTACGGTAATAAAAAAATATAATAAATGCGGTATGTTCATAAATACTACACTTGTTTTATTTTACCATGAGCTATCAAATGATATGGGTTTAGGAGTAAATAACATGTTTTGAAATGACTTAATACCAGAAAATTACACCTTTTAGGTATCTGTGTGAAAGTAGATGTTTTTTAATTTTTTGGAAAGTTCCACAAGTTGTCATATATTTTTTTTACATTAGCATTATTTAAAAAAAACTTTTCATGTTTTGTAATGAAAAATGCACATGTTTCAGCGTTTAATTTTTATATTACTTAATTAGGAAGACGAAAATTTCTTCTTGTATATGTATATGTATATATATATATATATATATATATATATATATATATATATATATATATATGTGTGTGTGTGTGTGTATGTATATTCATATATACATATATATATATATATATATATATATATATATATATATTTACTATTTCACATGAATACAGCTAAGCCAACAAGGGGATATCTTTCTTCGCCTACGTACCAACATCCTGAACGCCTCAATTAATTTGAGCAATGTGGGTGTTGGTAGATTTATTCATTTTCAATTCTTTGCTCATCAGGATCTTAAATTTGCGAAGAAATTCTGCGGTAGCCAACGAACTTTTAAGTATTCAATTAGTATATGCATCTATTAAATGATTATTTGAATGCTTTATAATATAAAGCGCACATATTATATTGTATTTCGGGAATTATCTTCATATAGTTTCTTAAGATTAAAATAATCTTCCTAATTAGAAGTATTTTTCAATGTATTGCTTTAAGATGAAATAAACTTTTATTTTACGTAAATCCTTCAATATTTACCAACTTAAACTAATTATGCAGATTTCTCAGTATGACGCTAAACTTTGGAACTAAATATTTCAGGTAAAAGCGCTACAATAACTGATAAGACAAATGAAAAAATAAAACTAGTACTTTTCTTTTATGTTTTTCTTCATGATATCATTTAAATCTCTCTTAAATTATCTTTTAAAGTCGTGTGATAAGTTGTGAAGCCTGAAATATGCTTTGCAATATTAAAATCAAAATTTTCTCATTTAAAGTCTTTTCTGGTAATAAAGTAATTATTAAGATTGTGAGATACTGTGTAGGAACGTTGATTCGATCTTATAAAGGAGTCTAAAAAACAAGCTTCATCTTGATGTAAGCGAGTGCGCAGTGATGATATATCTCCATTCCTGAGCCTAGATCACGTAAGTGTACTTGACTCATACGTTTCCAATGTTCGAGCGTCAATATTCTGCACGTTATTCCCGATTGTTCGCACACTCGATTTTTTTGACATAGTATTGAGAATATTGCATATATTACACCTTAGGATCACGGTCGAAAAGTAAATTTATTGATGGCCAGCTCTTTAATTTCATTCTATTTGCTTCTGATAATTATGTCTGTCTATTTATTTGTTTTCTTGTTTTTATATTTTTTTTTATTTTGAAGCGAGAATTCTGCTAAGAAAATTTATTATTTTTTTCTTTAATTAAATAGACACGAAAGATTATTGGTTTAAATTTAAGATTCCATTCAAGGTTCATTCTATAAAGAGATAAAGGAAACTTTAAATTTTAGGCCATCAGTTTATTCGTTCTGAGAATATATTAGAAACAAGATGCTTATAAACGTGGACAAGGAAAAATTAGTTAATATTCAGAGAAAGTTAAAGATAGGAAAATGACATATAAATTGCATTTTTCAGGAAAATTCTTATTTGAAACTAAAAAAATATACAAACACAATAACGGAGCAGCGTTGGACGCAATGGATCGATTTGAGATTTTGGAACACTACATAAGCAATATGAAGTCGAAACCGAATCATTTCCTATTTAACTTAGTCATTCCCTATTTAACCGAATCATTCCCTATTTAATCCCATATTTAACTTAAAAGAACAAATTTTTGTTTTCATTGCCATTTTTGTTACAAATTCATGATAATGTAGATTTAGTGTTTAATTTTCCTGAACCATCTAGACGACGCTGCACGTTTTAATTTCTCCCTTTAAGTTTGTAGCTGTAAAGATGAGAGTGAAGTCTCATGTTAAAGCTAGTTTGTAAAGACGTGCATAAGCCATTATATGCCGTGATAGAAATAACGCCGTAATAGAAATGATGCAAAACAAGAACGCCCTTCCAAATTAAGCGTAAACGTGAATAGCCACGAAGATATTTAGCACCTTTATTATCGGCGTCATTAAAAAAGTCATTAGATTGTAATGAGATGGTAGTTTAGTTTTAATAACTGGGTCCGCAATATTCGCGTTGGAACGCGCGCCGCCTCCTCGTAGACTGAAACGATCCTTTACGGGCGTTATTAAGCGATTTTATCCAAATACCTTAAACATAATCACGTCTTATCGCGCACCCGGTCGTAGCACATATCTGCTGAGTACCTTCCGTTATGTGCTGAATTTTCTGCGCAACTTTTTCCTAATTACTTTTCGCCTCGGCCCGGGTGGGCGCAATTCGTGCGTGCGTAGAGAAAAATTATGTGACTTCACTTTGACGCGTGGAATTTATTGGAAGAAATATATTTATTTGTACATGTACTGAGGATTATGATTATTTCGTAGCTTCATAAAATAACAAGCAAATATAAAAAAGTCGTAACTCTAAGGAATTAAATATAATTTATTACGTTAATCGCTGTTTTGTGACTATTCTAGTTTAGAAAACAAAACCATTGGCCAAAGATTACATAAGTGCTACATGTGACAGAGTTACAATTTTGTTAGTCATGAAATAATTACTTCCCAGTATCAAACCTTTTTCTTAACTGTCTTTTTCTCTAAAAGTTAATAAGGAAACAATTTTATTTAATAAGGTAATAATAATTTTAATTAAACTGAGATAAAATTTTGTAGACGAGCAACGACTCTAGCCATTGTTTGTCTGCAAAATTTCGTTTTTACATTCAAAGTTTTGTTTTGAAATTTAAAATTTTCAAGAGCATTGACTTTGTAGCCTCATTATTTTCTCTTCATGGAATTATCTTATATCGAAGAATGTAGTTTTTTAACTTTTATTAGCTATTTTTTTTATAAAAATGAAAGGGGTTAATACATTGATTCGACTGTGTTGACATTTTGGTTTATGATATGTTTGTGTCATAAGAGTTCCGTGTTTCGATTTTTCAAATAAATTATGTTGTGGAAATATTTCCTATATTTTATTAAATATACTCGTTAGTAAAATGTACGGAGGCTCTTTTCTCATCATATCTCTTTCAATGCTTTATGAAAGTCTGCATTTTACTCTAGGTAAATACCCTTCATTTAACAATATGTTCATATCAAATTATGAATATACCTAAACTAATAGAACAAGTCATGTAATGGAACGTACCTATTAAAATAAAAAAAGACTATTTCTTTTATGTTTCGAAAGTTTTAAAAATTGATTTATGAATATATTTTAAGCTTTGCCATTTTATATGTAGCCAGATTTCCGCAATTGGGATAAGTTATGTAGGAAACAAAATATTTAATATTTAAGAAAACTTTGTTCGTAATTAACAAAATGAAATATTTGCCGTTTCTTGAAAATCTGAGTAGAAAAACATTAGTTTTATCGTTGACTAGTGTATATTAATGATGTGGTCTAGTATTTCTATCTCGTCACTTGCAGAGTGACAACATGAAATGTTAATTTTAAAATATTAATTCTTACTGATATCGCAAAAGTGAAAGGTTGTCTGCTTATTGTTTGTCTTTTTTCGCACTTATACCAGCTCTATGGATTTCAATGAAAATATTCAAAATTAAGATAGGCTATGTATCATTCCGCTATAATTTTTAGAAGAAGAGTAGTGATCATAAAAGCTGAAAAAATTATACTCGCGCAGAAAAATGTTAATGCACTGCTAAAACAAAATCAGCTCTGGCAAATTATGTTCAAAATAATATTTACCTCGTTACTTTTATAATGAAATCTATATTTATTTCTTAAAAAGGAAATAAATATAGATTTCGTCAAATACTACGTGGACAAGGCTGCGGACAAAGGTAAGTATTAATAATAAACTAGTTTTAAAACTGGCTTTTAATATAGGTTACAATTTTGCTTATTTTAATACATACTTAATAATATATACTAAATACTGCGAGTGCGAATTCTACTCGTGATAAACACGTTTATTTAGTAATCAATATCTGAAAAAAAAATTTAACACCGTGAAACTTTATTAATGATAACAAATTAAAATTGTATTAATAATAGTTAAACTTTTTTTCTTCATTCGTCGCGACGTGTTCATTTTTTCAACTGATTTTCTTCAATAATTAATCAATTGTTTTTATTATTATCTTTTTAAAATTTTATGTCTAATCGTCGGCGTTTTGAAGCATTATTGGTATGAAACGTTTAAAGACACAGATCATTACCCTTGTCAGGAATAAACTTTAAATAAATGTCACCTGGCTTTTATTTATGAGAATTCTTATTAAAAATAAAAACATTAAAATATCCTATCACTTACATATCTTGAAACGGATACTTAACTTTATTGTTTTTGATGTGAAACATCTATAGGCGCAGGTATCCCGCAGGTATCCCGCAGGTATTGCCGGATCGTTGGCGTGACGACGCTATACTAAGGTATATATATAATCTATATGTAGTAGACTGTACGGTATGGCAACGTGCGCGTGCGCGACCCCCTCCTCACCCAGTTCGACGCTGTTGTTTACTACGGTACACATAACCTGTGCTTTATTATTTTTGTATTAATTGTAAATAAATGTTTATTAAATAAAGTCACCATTTTCTGTAAGAAATTCGTAATACTTTATTTTTTCATTATGCTATATTTAGTTCTGTAATAATCTTGTATTTTATGCATATTACTTGTACGAACACGATGTTTAAAATCTGCCAGGCGTCCCGTGACGGCTCACTGTTTTTTACTCATTTCGTCCCACGTACTGTCATGTGACCATACTCTGTTTGTGAGACAGGCGTTGTTCTTAAAAAAAAATGATGTGTTGAATTTCAGTACGTTTCACATTATTAAATATTATGTAATAAAATGGGTCAAGCGCATCTCAGGACACGCATAAATTAGGGTTCTGTAATTATCTACATCTGTTTAAATGCTTGACGTGAGTTAACTGAAATAATTTTTATTAAAGTTTTAATCAAGATTTTTCTTAAAATTTAAAATTTTTTTAAAGTTTTCAAACCTATCGTTGAAAAAAATATTGTAAGATTTTAGTAGATATTAAGCGAGATTGTTGCATGAATTATTAGCTTGAGCAATTTCGTATACATGACAGGTGCAGATAGACTGACATACATGACGATCTATGAGGATTATATTATCACTGTTTGACTAAGGCTCCTTCAAAATAATTAATGCGAAATTAATAACTGAAACATTGTAATCATTGTGTCAAAAAACCGATTTATTTCAAAATTTTTCGAATTGAAATCATGTCACATCATTTATTGAGACGTCCTGCCGTTCCAAGTCGCGGGATATTCCAGTTGAGTAGGCACTTAATTTTTGTCCATTTGCCGTGAACGCAGAGTATTCGCTGTCTGTTTCCAATATTCTTTCAGTGAAAATAAACACTTCGACCCGAATATTACGTTTACCACCGCTTTTGTTTACTTTTAAGTAATTTGTTGGGGAATATGTTCAATACTTTTGAATTGACTATGATAGTCGCTAAATATGATAAATCAACCAAATTAAAAATGTTCTTCTCTGAACCCACAGTTGCTGATCAAGATGCACATCAAGTACGTTATAACTAAGTTTCTTCGCCCAAGTTATGTGGCTTTGGCAAATACACAATGCTTTTCATTGTCTTTCAGCAATGAACCAAATGTCTTTTTAATACTGCAAAGTTGTGGCCAAAGTATGCGGTCTAAATCCCTTTCTGTTGCTTTACGTTCGGAAAAATGTTAGATTTTTTTAGGGTTTGATTGTAGGGTTTGCAGACATAAAACCATGTCAGTCATCTAATACGTTAGGTTTAATATGTTTGACGATATTTTGCAGTTGTATATAGGGTCGATGTAAAACGATTATTATTTTGTCCCTAGGGTTCCATGTTTTAAATATCCTAATGGACCGGACCATATTGATGTGTTAATGTTGTCTGTGGGTCCATTTGTCGTATGCTTCTAAAATGAGTAAGTTTTACTTCTAAATGTTTCAATCCAAAATTAAAAATATCGTATTCACAGCAGTGTTCAAGCCAGTACTCATTTTTTTCTCTAGCTAGGTATATAGGGTTTATTTGACAAACGTGAAAATAAATTGCAGCGACACTGAAGGTTAGTGAAGTCATTCTGTAAATCATCTTTAATTTGGAGATTAATTTTTATTTATTTTTATATATTTCCGGTCTTTTAGGGCTTTTGCAACTTCATAATGTCCATTATTTCTTTCATTTTTATGGAGTAGAAACAATTTAATTTTGTTCTCGGTTTTCAAATCTCTAAGAAAAGTTTGCATCAATATTTGCATATCTATGACAATGCACATTCAAAATATTACTTCGTATTTATAATAAGAGAAGGGAAAAATTATTACTGTAGTTGATTCTTGAAAAAATTAATTTCATTGGTATCCAAATTATGTAACTAATTTTCATTGTCTATTTTACATTATTTTAAATATATTTAAATGGGGCAAAAAAAAAATTTAAAAAACTGTACAAATTTATAAAACGTTTTTGTAAGGGTGTCTCATGTATATTAAGCATCTTAAAATTTAATGCCAAATAAAGAAAGCAAGAAGTTAAGTAGGTGTGGCCTTAATTGTCTTTTACGATTTAGTTGATAGGAGGAATTCTATATAGCTATTTGACAAAAAAAAACTGATATAATTTTTGCAAGTTGGGGAAAGATAGTGCAATGAAATGTATTACGAATCCATTGTCTTTATTTACTGTTGCTCGTTTATAGTTAATGTAAAGTAGCGTAAAGTCTAAAAAATAACTGCGTATATTAAATGAGTGCAATGAAAGTGAACATGGTGAAAATATTAAATATTTATATTTCGGGCAGTCGCATAGGTAAGCTATCAAAAATTTAAGAAGCGCATGTTTAATATTATGGAACCAAACAAAAAGTATAAACAAAATAAATTTGTATTTATTTACATAACATATAATTAGGAATAGACTTCAAAAGAATCACACAGTTTACGCTTTTAAGCATGTTCACGGGGGAAACTTCGAATGCAAAGAAAATTTTATTTACTCATTAGTAGGGATGAGATTCTATGGTTAATTGTTCATATTACAAGCTACATATTTTCTAATAAACTGTTTATTATATATAAATGTATACCAAGTTTGTATAGTTTCATATACATTGTTTATATAATTCTGCACTTATTTAAATCTGATTAGGCTGTGTTTATAAAATTGACATAGTTATTAAGAACTAATTAAATTAAACTGATAAGAATACCCTTTTAACTCTCCTGACTTTTTATAATTCGACGTTACTCTTTAATTTGATTGGAAATAACCGGCATAAACCTGTATGAGTAAAACTTGCTACCGAAGGTTTCTTACATACTTAGGCATATTTAACATATTCATATTTAACATGTAGTATTTTTATGAGATTATTAATTTTGTAACATGTAAATATTTATTTATTTAAAATGTTAATGAACAGTCATCTGACGAACTTATTGCTACAGGAACAATTTTTAATTGTTATAAAGCAGTAATATGAAAATTGTATGGGTAGCGAATCTCCGTTCATCTGAGCTGCATCCAGAGGACAAAAACCTGATCAAATTTTCTAAGTTTGAAAGTATAGCGAATGTTGAAGGTTTTGAAGTTTGTTAAGCAATTATTATGGAAGATCTGGATAGAACACATCTTCGTAGTCTATTAACCGCAATAGTAGTGTTTGACACAGGTGAATTTAGGTTTCATGGGGAATTAAATATTGAAGACGATTAAGAAAGCGTAATTTGTTAAAAATGCGACAACTAACATAATTAATATGGTGCTACTAATTAAGAAATTGATCTACCACTAAGCCCAAATCTTTTACAGTAGCAAAGAACGGAATCATTTCATTATTATATACTAATTCTGTAATAAAATTTTCTGCTACCAATAACAATAGCCTGAGACGTATTCGGGTTAACAAGGAGACTAATATTACGAGCCTTTCGACAGATCAAACTTAGATCCGTTAGAATTAGAGTTAGTTTATATGTATAATCGTAGTTCGTCAGCATATAGGTGATACTGGTAGTCGAGGTTTTTAAAGATATTATTAATAAATATTGAAAAAAAGAAACGGAGAAACACGTTGAATCCACATTGGGGAACACTGCCCACCAAATCGGCCCACTCGAAACAATTTTCATCAAAACTGATAGCTTGCTTACGCCCGTATAGATAAGATTTAAACCAATTCAGCGAGAACTGAGAAAAGTAAACTATCTTCAAACATATTAATAAAAGGTCAAAGTCCACAGAATTAAATGCACTACTGAACTCGAGAAGTACAAGAACAGTGAGTTGAGTTTTAGTCACGGCGAAGCGTATGTTGTCAGTAAACATAACTAGCGCCGTGGATGTACTATGACCCGCTCTAAAACCAGATTGAAAGAGGTTAAAAGATGACACTTATTAAGAAAGTAACATGGAAATTAGTCTAAAATGGTTGACAAAGGACCACAACCTTGTGTCAAGGAATGACATGTTCACTCTTCCATTCAGTAGGAAATGAGGTAATAGTAATTGAAGTGATGACTGGAGTAATAACATCTATAATGAGATTATGGTCATCAATAGAGACCGGATTGCAACATAAAAAGCTTGAATTATGCATGCAAATATGCATGAAAAATGCTTGAAATGTGCACGAAAACTGACAGAATATGCAACATTAAATGACTAATTTTTTTGTTTGTTTTGTAAAAATTATTCCTTTAGATTTAAGTTTATTGTTAGTAAATACTTATTTTAAGTTTTACTTTATTAAGTATTTATCTTTATAATTTATTGTTTTTTAATAAAATAAAAAACAATTAAGTTTTAGATTTTGTATTATTACAAAATCAGCATAAATTTAGTAAACTATCCATTGATAGACGATAATCGATACAGTAACATGTAACATTATTTAATATTTTTTAAACGTTAACAATCAAGTATTGTCTTCGATCATTCAAAATATTTTTATAGGTCGAAAATGATCGCTCCATATCTACTGAGGTAACTGGGCAGAATTTGAACTTGGGTGCTATGTTAGCGCTTATATTTTCTGGCAAAACTTCAAAAGCTATCAATTTGACACAGATGTTCAAAGCCTGGATTATTGTTCAAAATGTTTTCAAACTTTTCTTTAAGTTTATGCGGCAACGTACTTGGCAACGTGGAGTTAATTTGGCGGATTTTATTCATTGTTTGAATGGATTCACTCAATACCAAACCGTGAGTTCCAAGCTTTTTAATACTTTTAGGTATGTGGGAAAAATTGGTGCAAATTACAGCTATGTTTTTTTTATGGTAGAATCGTTAAATGCTGTCTTTGACTCACAAATTGCTCTTGACTCGGCCCTGTCAAAGTCATTTACTACACCTTTTATGACCTCAAAATGTTCATTGTAAAACAGTACAGCTTCTATCCATGTCCCCCATCGGGTTACAACTGGTTCGTGAGGGAGAGGAACAATTGGTATTTTTTCTTTGTATGCTTTGTTACGAGCAGGTACCTTAAGAAACACTTTTTTTGTTGATGAAATAAGTTTATTTACATTCCCAAACGTCCATTGTACTTCTTCAGCAAGTCGATGTACTCCATGGGCAAAGCACGTCACATGAATCAAATTGGGATAAAATACTTGGGGGGCCTTGGCTGCTTTGATCATATAGGGAGCAGCATCTGAAAGAAATATAAATACTCTTTCTTCTGCAGATGATTCAGGAAATATTTTTTTTAATACCCTCATTCACAAATCTGGCCATCGTAGAATGATTAGTTTTTTCTAATTCTTTGCAGGCCACCAAATAGGAAGGAGAAGGTTCTAGTTTCAATGTACCGACAATTAAATTCGCTATATAACGACCACAACTGTCGGTAGTTTCGTCAGCTGAAATCCAAATAAGGTCCTTGAGTTCATTACGTATTTCTTCCATAACATTTTTATAAATTGTTGGTATATAATTTTTACGCAATGTTGATTCGTCTGGTATATTTTGATTTAAGCAATATTTTTGCAGAAACTGTTTGAGGGTAGGATTTTTTAGTTTATGGAGAGGAACATTACTTGCAAGCAATGCTTCACATAAATCCATGCTAAACTGGTTGTTTTGTTTACATTTAGAGCTAGAAGTAGACGCGATTGTAAGTTGTTGTCGTGGACCTTTTTTCTGCGATCCTGCGACGTGAACACTTGTCTTAACGTATTGGTCTATTTGAAACTTTTTAGTGCAAGAAATATTTTTCTCGCAAACTCGACAATATAAAACATTTCCGTCGTAAGTAAATGTTCCAGGGAAGTCACTTATTCACGAAGACACACTTTTTGTTTTGGGAGGTATTGTACAATTTCACACAAAAAATTTTAACTGCAGATCAATGAGCACGCGCGTCAACAATGCAAGCAATAACATGCGTAATAGGTGGGAGGAAGGAGTAGTGCGTGAGGCGAGCGCGACGATCATTTGTCTCTTTCATTTTATTATCGTACCAAAACAAAAGACACGCGGCTGCTGAGTGCGCTGTGCTCCAAAAAAAAATGCTGTAAAAATACTGAAAAATACTAAATTATAGCGATAATATGCATCATCACTAGATCTTAGGAAAAATATGCTACTAGCGCTGAAAATGGCTTAAATATGCAAATGCATATGCAAATATGCAAATGCATATAATCCGGTCTCTAGTCATCAATGTTAATGCCATCACTGCCAAACTGAGTTTCTGTTCTGAATGTTCTGAATGCACTATAAGAGAAGAGAGGGATGTATTCAAAGTGTCCAATTTAGTGGTTGAGTCTAGAATTATGGGGGTATAACCAAAAAATTATTGAGTAGGTTTCTATCTGACAACACAATTTTTTGCGTTTCTTGCCCACGCCCAGAGTATCAAGAAATTTCCAAATGTTAGTAAGAGAACACTTTTCCAAGCACCTAAGCTTTCCCAGAGCTCAAGGATGTATATATTGCCTAAAATATTTTTCAAAGGCGTAAAATTATTGTGAATTTCTCAAAAAGGTTAAGAGATCCATAACCATGGATATTCTTTTCCGGTGACCGTCTAGTATCGCTACCTTTTTTTATAATTTATCAGTTTCAGCGTTTAGGCACGGCAGGGGGATTGGGGAGAGAAACGTGTTTCTTTAGATATTTTCATATATTACAGCAAAATTCTGAAAAAGAACAGTTTCGAGGTCTTTTTTGGATCTCAACCTTTCAATTGATTGAATTAAAAAAAAAATAATTTGATCTCCTTGAACATTTTATAAAAATATATGAAATTTTACAGATTAAGATATACGTGGGTTTAATGTACCAGTATTTCATTACTTTGGCAAATCTTAAGTTTCTACGTCGATAAAAATGGCTGTGACAAATAGATAGAGCTTATAATGATTCCATTATTTTTTGAGGCACAGAACACTAATGTCTAAGTATACCAATGATGCTAAAACTATAATAAATATATTTGGACAAATTTTATATCGCTGTGCGTACCTGGTACGAATTAGTTCTATCATTGCATGCACGCTTCTAATAAATGTAGTTTGGCTTGTTTTCAATATTTTAGTTATTTTTTTAGCAGTTAGATTTTTTAAGTATTTTTTTTTTGGTAAGTGCATTTTATTTGGAAAATTACCACATATCATTCTCACGAAAAATGTTTGTTTTTAAATCACAATTTTTTAGAAATAAATTGAGTCAAATATAATAACGGGTAAATTTATGTCCTTTATTCAGCTGTTTTTTCAAAATCCTACCTCAGCCTTTTTTTCGATTTTCGACTTAGGACATTGTTAAATATGTCGAAATTGTGTAAATGAACTGACAGAGTTAGAGCTGTTTATTTGTGCACCCACAACTGAGTCCAGTTTTTTCAGTTTCATTGAATACCTGAAAAAACTTCAATTTGAAAAAATAAATAAAAATAATTGTTATATAGAATTTACACGTTAAATTTAAAAATTGCAGCCGGTTATTTTTAGAAATTTAATGTGACACATTCTTGTAAATACGAATACATTCGAATATTACCTATACAGACCCAAAATGGAAACAATGGATGTAGAATATCCATTCTTAACTTATACTCATTCAACAGCTATTCTGTCGCTAATTATGATTCAATAAAGGGCATACAAGAAATCTGTAATCCACAGAGCACGGTAATTATTATTTCCGTACTCTCGAACAATGATTGTAAATATTTTTTACAACTGCGCACCGGAGTTGAGTGCATAATACCTGCCCGTACGTACGGACGAAATTGCAGGCGGCTCTACAATATTAGTTTTTCAGTCAGTCGGCGCGAAAGGGTCATGCCACTTACATTTCGACCCCAAGCATATACGACACCAAGTATGCACGGAATGGGTATTTTTTCCCGATTAACAGTTTGACTTAAAATATTTCGTTTTTACTTGAGATATTCTTACGGAAATTTATAATTAAGCATGTTTAAAATAATTACGTGTATATTTTAATGTCAATTTGGCAAGACAAGGTGTCATTTTATCAAAAATGAATGGTTGTGTTTTTAGCAATCTCCGTATATAAGTATGTAAGTAAGTTTCCCTCGTAGCAGCTATATAATCTAACCTTATTTGCACTATTAAATTAAATAAGCAGAACATCGTAGGCTGCAAGTTAAAAAAACGGCTACGGTTTTGTAATAAAAACTTGAAATTTACTCGTATTACACACGTGCAACTGTCAGTGAAATAATAACGAAAAATAGTAAAGTGCTCTTTATAAATAAATATATGTGTATATATATATATATATATATATATATATATATATATATATATATATATATACATATATATATATCTTCTATGTATTTGGTAATTTCATCCACAAAAATAGATGTACTTTTTTCTTTTTACCATAATTGTCATAATTAAAAATATGTTTTTTTCGAAAAAGGTGTAAACAATAAAATGAAACATTTTCGTACAAGCGTCTACGAAAGTATTACAGATGAAATATTAGAACTGCAGAGTTGAAATATTGGTTGATTGATGTCTTTGGTTACATTTTGAATTGCGCGCAACAGTTAGTAGACTATGAACCATTTCTGTAGAACCCTTTTCTATAAAAATTGTTGGCCGAGAGAAGAAGGGTCCATATAGGTAAAGTGAAAGGAGAAAAATTGTCTTAAAACTTATACATGTAATACACTTATTTTACCTTATATAAGTCGTGTTCACGATTTAAAGAAAAGATTAACGGGCAACACGTACGACCGACAATGATAGGTCGGACAATGTGCAGATAAAACATCACATAATAAATTTAACACTTTCACACACACGCCCTAAAAAATTCATCCTACAAAAATCGGAGCTACTTCGATTTTTCGTAGGGCTATGAATGAAAACGTACTAACGAAGAGAAGGAAGAAAGAGAGGAAAAGGACATACGATAAAAGACTTCTGACGGACATATATAGTAGCGACGTATTCATTCAATCAATGTATAGTCGGCCATTGACCTGGTCCGACAAAAGTCGGCAGTTTGCGGTCGCCGGCTCAACACCTATAAACGGTATTCGTCTCCATTGCGCATAAAGTTGTATGTCTGAACAACGAGCAAACAAGTACACATTAGGGCTTGCATGCAAATAATTAAAGCTAGTATGCGCCAGTATAATAAAACGCATAATATGGCGGCGATAATTATAATGTCTCACAATTATTATGCAAATAATTTTCTATACAGGATTTTCATAAGCGGATTACCAGACAGACTTCAATAAGACCATTTGTATGTAAGGCGAACGATGATAAACTTTATCCCGATTAAGAAAGTCCCAGTTCGCTCGCGGTCCATTAAAATTTTATGTAACAATATTTCCCTTTCATATTGTTTTTATGTCGCCGCCTTTCGGCGATCAGATTTTCTCAGTTGTCAGCTATATATTTCTCGCATTACTTTGAAATTCTTATTGCACAATACGCAGTCGTATCATAAACTTGGCCGGCATTATACTTTCAAATCGCGGTCGTGAGAATATATTAGCATTTATAAATAATAGACAATCGTATAATCCGTGCTAATGTCACATAGCTTTCTAATTTTGATGGTAACTTTCCGAGGAACAAATAAAAGTTTAAGACGTTAAATATTGTGAACTGAATTAATATTATATTTTATCCGAACGTGTATCCGAGCTTTTTGAAGGTATTAAATTTTACTCGGGGTCAGCTAATTTCAGACGAAAACAAACAAAGCAAATTATACTTTTTAAAGATTTTTCTATTTGTGCGACGTTTAACATTCTTTATTGACTTTTTATTTTTACAGGTGCGTCTTTTGGTATTATTTATTTTTTTCGGGTATTTTAAAGTTTTAGAAATTAGAAATATTTATTTAATTAGAAATATTATTCAGTAAATAAACATTCATCTTTAATTTTATTACTCATGTCTAGTCTTAGTCGTGGCTTTCTTTCTAAATTATAAATGTAATTAAATTTTAGAGTGAGTGTTGAAACTGAAGAATCCTCCACTTTTAATGGAAAACAGAAAATCTTTTACTTAAAAATCTATCATGAGACGAACTTGTTTTAGTTATTTTCATACATATTCATGCCAAATATAAAGCATGACTTCATTTGTTGAAACTTGACTTCAATTGTTGGTTTAAGGTATTACTATTTATTTTTAACATTTGCTTCAAAACCTTATTTTCTTTCGTATTTATGTAAAACTTACAAATAATTACACACTTACACAAATAATACAGGTATAAATATGATTTACCCAATTTCATCATCACCCATAGTTTATCGTATAAAGGCTGATCCTAATCTGACATTATAACCCTTAACCTTTATCTTAAATAGCGTAAAATACTAAGAGCTATTTTCTTGGCTTACTCTTACAGTGAGGACTTTACAGAGTGATTTTTTAGTGAATTTGGCGTGTGAATATATTTATTTTCTAAAAAATATACTATTACTAAAAAGGCAAAAACAAATTTTTCCGTATAAATATTTAAAACGGGTGTAAGTCATTCGAGACAAGGCAGAATATAAATTACAAGTTATAATCAATCAATTTTACGATTAAAAGTCAATAAGTGAATTTAGTTATGAATATATATCCGGAAATAAATTTTTATAATAATATATACCCGTAAATAAATTTTTAAACTTGCGCAATTGTCTTAAAGGTTAACGTGAAGTAGCTCACTGTCAAGTGTTACAAGATCTGTCACTCACTTTCAAGTGTGTCAACTTCTTGTGGTGAAATTTATTGGACAGTTAAACTCTCAGTGACCGTAAAATTTTAATATATTGTATATTTATTATGTATATATTAAAAGTTATTGCCATTTTCAAAAATAGCCATTTAATAACTATTGATTGCAGGTGGGTTAGCCATATGGATATCCTGCCGTCATGCTCAGTATTATTAAGTATATTTTTTGTACGTAAGACATAAAATTAACGTAATTATCATTTCGATCCTTAATTGTTATTTAACATTTTATTTTTAAAAGTAATATTAATTTTTACAGATATTTTAATAGAATTATGTACGGGATCATGTACACATAAATATTCAAATTTTGTATAAATATAAACATATACACAACCATCTTATTGCAAGTTTTATTTGTAGTCACCAAGCATCCGCTCATTGTACTCTCCTTGGTATCTCTCTTCAAATGCTTGAATGTCTCTGTGAAAACCTTCAACATGTTCTTCTTATATTTTATTGTGCCAATTCTATTAGAATTTGAGGTGTTTTGTTTACGACGAAGTAAGTTATGAAAGAAAAGTTAAGAGAGAGTTCGTGAAGAAGAATTTAAAAATGGATTTTTTTAAAGATTTGGTCAGAGAATAGAAGGAGAGAGAGAAAGTTCTGAAGGTACAAGAAAGGAAGTTTATATTAAATATTGGAGCGCGCGGTCTCACCGGTCGACGGAGCACCCTCAGTAAATTATTGTTATGGCGAGACGTAAAAGCATGAAATATGAATAAGGTTTAAAAATGGCGCAGCAAACGGCGCAATGTAAATCTTCATAAAGTTAAACTGGTCTCGCCTTTCGCCCAGGGTCAAAAGGGGCTCTGCGAATGTATATCTGTATATTTACGTACCCTTTGGCAGCCGACGACGATAAATTATAGCAAAAGTCATAAATTACTGATATCATTATTTTTTCGTAAAATTAAGGAGGCTTTTGCAGTCAGGTTTAATTAGGGCAGAATATTTTAAAGCATATAGCAATACTGGCTCGAAATATATTATGTTAGTATCACAAATTTTTATGTAATAATTTGACAATAGGTAATAGAGCTTATTATATTAAAGTTATGTTACAAATACGAAATATGGTGGTTATTAATATGATGGTATTTGGTTATTTATTTGTCTGCGATAACTTTTGAACAAGTTATTTGATATAAGTAGATACTAAGATACTAAATATGTTATCGCGCTGGGTCAAATCAAGTTCAATCAGCAGCTTAATGTGATATATATATATATATATATATATATATATATATATATATATACTAATGTTAATTTTTTTTCCATGTGTATAATTATTGGTACCAATAACGTGAATGTCCCAATTAATTTGTACAATTACAGTGTCTACTACATTAATTACAGTAATACTGTAACTAATTACTAATAATACTAATAAGTAATAACTAATAAGTAGTACTGTAATTAATTACTAATTAATTACAGTACTACTCTAAATATTTCAAATGCCTAAAAATCTGTCAAGAATGCTTTAGAAAAGTTCATTAATAAAAAACCGACAAGCGTGACTCGAGCGTCACTAGTACTAATATAAATATGCAATATGCAATTGCTAATATGCAATTGTAGGTTTTAACCCATTCTTGATACTGATTTCACAACAATCACAAGCGCATTTGCATACAAATGATACCCATTCTTAAATGGCACTGGTACAGTCAGCACTTTTATGATTAAGCGAAATATTTTATTACAATAATTATGCTTACTAATAAAGATCTTAAGTTTGAGAAAGAATTTGATTTGAATTGAAATTGAAATAAAAAAATTCTGCAGTAGTCAGCAAACTTTTGTGTATTCACTTGCCGCGGGTCCATTAAGGTTATTTCAATAGTTTGTAGAGCGCATAGATTACATTATATTTTAGGAATTGTCTTCCTGTTTTATCTTAAGATTAAAATGATCTTTCCACTGAGGAAGAAATTATTTTTCATATATTGCTTTAAGATAAAATAAGTTTTCATTTTATGTAAATTCTTTTAAATTTATCAACTACAACTAATTATGCACATTCCTCAATATCCCGTTAAATTTTGGAACTTGATATTTCGGTTAAAAGAGACAACTTATATGTTTTCATTTAGTATAAGCGCTGAGTAATGTTTAACGTGAATTATATGATCCAAAATTCTGACGACCCTTAATCGACAACTCTTGCAAGAGTTGTAATGCAATCGTCTTCCCCATTATATCGATATGTCATTCCTTCCCTCTGTATCTATTCGTCATTCCTTCCATAGTATATCGATAAGTCAGTCCTCCTCGCTAATATTGATACATTATTCGCCATATCTCAAAAAAGGCTATAAACATGACGAACTTATTCTCCACGTGATAAGCTATGAAGAAAAGTGATAACTTCAAAATCATCTTGTTGAGTTTGCAAGGTGGATACATGAAAAAGTAATGCTTTTTCTGCTTTTGGGATAATCAGTAATAAGGGATTAATGATAGGACTACGAAAGTTCTACATACATTTGTAGACAATATATATATATATATATATATATATATATATATATATATATATATATATATATATATATATATAGTGTGGGTTATAATAAACGAAATTTGAACCTATATTTAAAAACGATTTTAACATTAGTTTATTATTAATATTTATCATCATCCGCGGCCTAATCTACCTTGTATTTGAAAAATATAACTTTTTCCTAATAAAATATGTAAATATCTCTGACACCAATTAAGAGTATAGTATTATTTTGAATATAATTTACCAGGTCTAACTCAGTGTTTGCAGTGTAATGCTAAATTTCATTGAAATCAGATGAGCCATAAAAGCGTAAAAAACAACAAACGCATATGCCTGCTTACGTATATGTGTGTCTTTTTGTCTTTGTTGTAACGTTTCACTTTTATAATATTGGTAGGAATTAAGATTTAAAAATCTAATAGAATAAACGGAAATTAAGCGGATGACACAATAATAGACGTTAAAACTAATGTTGCTATACTCGAACATAAGTATCTTAAATTCACGCAATGACACGAATATCATATATATACTCTGCTAATTACAAACTAAGTGTTCCTAAACATTGAAATAATTAAAATAATTTAGTTTGTTAATCTAACCCATGCCAAGTGCGAAAAACTAACTAGATGGAAAATTAGTTCAGTAAGTTACATATCATTTTTAAAAGTCGAAATACAAAGTAAATAAATTTGTTATATCAATAGATATGGTAATTATTTTATTCGTTGTAATATTCTTCATTTAATATGAATCAATGTATACCTGAAGTATATCTACCTAGAATAAAATATGGACTAGTATGATAAAAAAACTAAGATATAATTCCTGATACAGCTAAGATAAAACATTGAAAGACATTTGACGAGAGAAGGGACTCCTTACACTTTATTAACATTACATTTAATCAATCACGGAGAATATTTTCACGACAAAATTTATTTCACAAATCGAGACATGGAACTTTCAAGATACAAAAAATTCATAAATTAAAATGTCAGATTACGAAATATAATCTATTTAAAAGTTTTAAAAATCTATTTACTTCGGTAATAAATAATTCCACGGACATAATAATAAGACTACGAAACAAATACTCCTGAGAATTATAAATGTCAAAATGAAACTTTCATCACTCGTCTACAAAGTTTTATCTCAATTTTAATAAAATATTTTTTGTCTCATTAAATAACATTGTAAATTATTGTTTCTGTATTAGCTTTTATAGAGAAAGACAGTTAACAAAAAAGTTGACACTGGTAAGCAATTATTTCACGGCTAACAAAATTATACCTCCGTTGCATGTGACGATTAAATTATCTTTTGCAAATTATAATTTTAATTAAAATTAAATTATTTTCCATAAGATAAACCTGGACAGAATGAATAATAACCAGAAAATAGCGAGTAACTTAATGACTAACTAACTACATTTTAATTCCTTAGAATTATGACGTTTTTATATTGTTTGATAACTTGAAAAGCTACGATGTAATAATAATCATCAGTTTAAAAGCAAACGGATATACGAGTATTTCTTTAAATAAATTCCACATATCAAAGCGAAGTCAGATATTTTTCCCTATCCACGCACAAATCGCTCCCGCCCTGGCCGAGGGCAAAAGTAATTAAGAAAAAGTTACCCAGAGAATTCAGCACACTGCGGAAGATCCTCGGAAGATATGTGCCTCGACCGGGTGCGCGATAAGACGTGATTATGTTTGAGGTATCTGGATAAAATCGCTTAATAACGCCCGTAAAGAATCGTTAAGGTCTACGAGGAAGCGGTGCGCGTTCCAACGCGAATATTGTAGGCCCGCTTATTAAAACTAAACTACCATCTCATTACATTCTAATGACTTTTTTAATGACGCCGGTAATCAAGGTGCTAAATATATTAGTGGCTATTCTCGTTTACGCTTCAATGGGTAAGGCTTTTCTGTTTTACATTATTTTTTGGAGCTAAAATATATAATGGCTTATGCCGTTATGTATTTTAACTCTTTTGTAAACTAGCTTACAGGGAGAAATTAAAAAAATGTTATGAAGTTTGTTTTCCTTATTTATTTTGCAATATAAATCTCTAATAATTTTACAAACCTCATCCTATTTAAAAAAAAAATTTGAAAATTCTCTTATATCTATATGTGAACAAACCTTGAATGGATTCTTGAATTTTACGTCTATTTATTAATATAAAAATTATATATTTATTTTCTTGGCAAAATCCTTGCTTAACAATATAAAACATTGAAACAAAGCAATAGCCAAAATGTGTAAATTAGGAGATTTTGCTGAAAATATCAAACCCAAAGGGAGGGAGAAGCCTCTTCACCTGAACTCCAAAATTACTGAGGCTAATGTTATGAGTAAAGCGTTATTTGATGTTCCCATATAAAGATTACTGAATTACATCGACAGATCCTCGTAAATCTCAATCTTTTTAAGAAAGCCAGGTCATTTTTGTGTCTGCGATAAATGTTCAAGATCATATATTTGCTTGAAGAAAAATAATTTAAACATTTGAAAATATTTTAATGTTACATTCTGTATTCTAGTATACAGAGGCCTAATTGTGAACGGAACCTTAGTAGTGAGAGTTCACTCTTCCTTAGTGAATTATATATGAAGTATAACTATGAAATATTTTAAATTAAATCGAGGTTGTTATAATTAAAAACTATGAAAAATCCACGAACAAAACTGTGTAATCATATAGTAGTCTTCAATTACGTGACGTTCAACATTTACTCGGCAATATTTTCCAATCATGTAATGATTGAAAACGAAATTATTTTTTTAACAAGTAAGATTTTTTAACTATAGAACAAAAATATCAAATAGCGTCTTTTGATATATAGATTACCATTAACGAGAAATATTAACGATAATTTAGAAACTACTACAAAATTCCACCACTCACTTTAAGTACAACTTGACAATGAGACGAGTTTTAACAAAGCACCGTTTTTTTTAAATATTTTAAAATTTCTCATAACTAATTACGTTCAAATTTTTCTATAAACCCAAATCCGAGTTATGATATAAAATTTTGGTAATTCATAGAAACAAACCATTTACTCCACGACCGTATTCTAAGATTGCGATTCAAACAGGAGAAATAGTCGCGATGGGGCAATATCTTCGATGCTGAGTCAAACGAATTAAGCGCGCGTACAATCGGGAATCGCAAAACGGAATGTTGATACCCCAACGTTATAAATACATAAGTCAAGAGCCAACACCTACTACTACACAAAGCCTACCATGTGATTACGTGACGTCATAACCAGTTGGTACTCGCGCATACGTAATTTGGTAGCTGCATTTTATTGCAATTTAGTAGATTTTTTATTTTATTGCAATTTGGTAGATTTTTATTTATTAAGTATATTAAATTAATATACTTACTATAATATAATTTCATTTAAGTTATTCACCTATTTGAATTACGCAAACAATAATTATTTTTCAAGTTTTCAATTTCTTTGTTTAAATACCAGTTCGGAAATACTTCTGCTAAGAAAAACCGACAAGAAACTCAGCAGAGATTTCAGTTTTTAAGAATATCTTAAAAACTGTTCTTATAGTTCAACATATATCTTTAGATAAACTAAAAACATTTTAATTTAAAATACAATTATTTTGAACAATCGTACAGTTCTTACCTCTTTTTTTTCTTTTAAATTTTTTAAAAACTATTTTTATAACTCAACATATTCCTTTAGATAAATTAAAAATATTATGGTACATAATACAATTATTTGTTTCAAGATAAGCACAGATTTTACATCCCTAAAATTCCTTACAAGCTGTTATTACTACGCAACATATCCTTTTAGAAAAATTAAAAATATTGTATTACAAAATACAATTATTTGTTTGAGGATAAGCACAGATTTTACTTCTTTAAAATTTCATAAAATCTGTTATCACAACGCAACCTATTCTCCTTTAGACTAATTAAAAATATTGTAATGCAAAATACTATTATTTGTTTGAAGATAATCGTAGATTCTACATGTTTAAAATTTCTTAAAAACTATTGTCACAACGCAACATATCCCTTGAGACGAATTAAAAATATTGTAGTGCAAAATACAATTATTTGTTTCAAAATAAGCACAGATTTTACATCTTTCAATTTTCTTAATAACTATTATCACAACGCAAAATATCCATTTAGACAAATGAAAAATATTGTAGTACAAAATACAATTATTTATTTCAAAATAAGCACAGATTTTTACGTCTTCAAAATTTCTCAATAACTATTATCACAACCCAGCATAGCCATTTAGACAAATTAAAAATATTGTAATACAAAATACAATTATTTATTTGAACACCTGTTGGTGTTCAGACTATAACTCTAAAATTTCTGAAAAAATATTATACAACGCATAGTATTGCTTTCGATCAATTAAAAATATCGTAGTTCCAAATACAATTTGAATCATAAAGGTAGGGCATTAGATGTATTGAACGATATAAAAAAAAGTGTGCCACTCATGGAAACCTATATTAATAAAGTTGTATAAATAAAATATTTAAAAAAAATATTTACGTCTGAAGTAATGTATTCGGTTTTCTCAATCGGTTTCAATTTATTATTTTTGAATTTTACATAATTATTTAAAAACTAATTAGTTGAAGCTTTCAGTAAATAATAAATTATATTTGACTCCGAACGATCATTACTATTACATTCATAATCACTAAAAGTCATATAATTTTCTATTATAATTTTGTATAAAGTATTTATTCTTCGTTATTAATGTCAATCATTTTATTAACTACTATAAAATTTAATAACACTATATTTACAATATCTGAGTGTCGATAAAATAATCTTCGTCTGTCTAAGTTTTCAGGAAATGTATATTTTTCAACCCTATTTTTATAAGTAATAATTTTATCTATCACTAAAAATTTAGAAGAATTACTTCATGAAATCTTTTTAAGAACTGATTGAGCACAATAATCTGATGAATATATAAGAATATGTACTGAAGACTGAGACATGGAAGCAATGTTTATTATTATCAACGTTATTTCAGTGTTATCAAAGCCACTATATTTGAAACTACTACATATATGATACAAAGTTATTTCTTTCTTACTAGATATACTTGAATTAAGACATAATGGCAATAATGATTGTGTCCTTAGTTTTGATTCAACTTCAAATATTTGTCTAATTATGATAATTAAGTATTATGAGCCAGCCATTACCCAGTACTTTCCAAAACGTGCCTCTAAAATGTCTGTTTGTATATTTCCTGGAAAATATATGTAAAATCAAGTTCATTAATACAGTATTTAATGAGTTAAAACAAACCGTGAATTGAATGTGAAAAAGCTTAATTGGTCTCTGTACTAAGCTTACAATTTATAAGATGACATGATTTCCAAAAATCCAGCCATACTAAACATTTTTCTAATTATTTGTAATTTTCTGGCCCCGGAGCTAAAGATACCAAAAATGTTTAATTAAATCTAATGTTCTTATATAATGTCTTAACATTTACAATATTCCACAATTTTAATAAAATTGGTTATACCTTGAAATGATATTTTCTGTGTATTTCCTTTAGACATTTAGTGACTGATTCATTAAAACTATTTAAGACTAATTTAACATTTTGCCTTTCTAATTAAGAAGATTTTTAACCGAATTTATAAGAATATTTCACTTAAACATTACATTCTTTATCATGCAAAATTTTCAAATCTCTTTTCAAATTGAGCAACTTTGAAATTGAGTAGGTTCAAAACTTGAATAAATAAATTGCTAGTCCTTTTGATTAAGCCAATTATTACGGATACGTTTTAATATATGGACCTAGTCAAAAATGTAAAATGAAATGTTATTTTCATCAACGGGGTGTTTTATACTAATTGTAACTGTAGCGGTGAATAAATATAAGATATTACATTATTATCACTGACAATACAAATGACATTATATCTAATTAAATATAAGCCCATAATGACTTTTTTGAGAATTGTAAATAATATCTCTGCAGTAATTGATTAACGAGTAAATTATTCAAATATCTAACTACTTCTTTATAGAAATTCGTTAAATTTTGTACCATGAAACATTTGGCTGATTTAGCGGCTTGGTCAAAATCAAAAGCTTTACCGTCAATATCCCCCCTTTTATAATCAAAATAAGGTTTTAAATATATTTCATCCACCATCAGAGTTACAGTAATTCTTTACGTTGCAAAATTTTAAATTTTTGTTTCACATAACATAAAAAGTCCTCGTCTATTTGTTTTTTTTTTGGATTACAATTATATTTAGGATAAATTTTATGTGAAGTATTAGAATATAGCATTAATTCAATACTACGCATATATCGGAAAGCATGAGGAGAATTTGTATACAAAATACTGCAATATATTAAGAAATCAGTTGTATGTCGGAGATATTTTTTTAAAGCTAATGATTTTATTTGATTGCACAAAAATTTAATTTTATTAATAAAAATTTAATTTATTGTCTAAATTATTGTGATCATTAATTATTTTTTGTAAGAGAGAAACGGCATTAGAAACAATACCAACAACAGATGTCCTATTTTCCTATGAATGGTATGTAGATAAAGTTTAAAAGATGTTTTAAAAATCGTTATGTTTGAAATTTTTCTTGGAAATCATTAAATTTAATACAAAACAATTTCAACTCACTCTTACCTTTGAATATATTCAATTCTAAGCTGTGATCCACAGTAACTCAGCTGAAATAGGAAAATCACACAAATAAATAATAGCGAATAGAACTTTACCTGCACTTTTCATTTGACGCCAAGAACTTTACTTGCGCTTTTCATTTGACGCCAAGAACTTTACCTGCACTTTTCATTTGACGTAGGTTACAGGTTGATAAACACGTTAAAAAATCACTTAAATAAGAATGACACTGATTATTAGTTAATGGTGAGATTTAACACTTTCACTTAATGCTAACCTTAAGGGTTCATTATCTAATCACTCCAATTACTAATCATTACTTTTACTTTAATATCCAAGTTTAGACAATTGAAATGGACCGTTATTCAATATACATGGCACTGCACAGTCTTTTAATCTAAGTATGTTTAATTTCGCCACAATTTTTACACAAGTCTTCTCATCATAGGCCCCTTAAAATATGCAATTTGGTCTTCTGTGACTCTCGCAGACCTATAAACAAAAAAAAATCGCCCTTGGTCGTTTTGTTTAATTACTTCGCTGCAATTAAGCAAAAAAGGTATATATATATATATATATATATATATATATATATATATATATATATATATATTATATATATATATATTATATATATATATATATATATATATATATATATAGCGTGATGTTATAAGCAGTACAATAGTCAGAGCAATGCACGATTTTAAACAATTAACTCCAAAATTATTGAAGGTAAATAAACAATCAAATACCACCATTTTGATAACCACCATACTTCCTATATATAACAAAACTTTAAAATAGCAAAGTCTGTTTTCTATTGTCAAATTATTAAATAAAAATTTGAGACTCTAACATAATACATT
This sequence comes from Druceiella hillmani, assembly GCA_039881145.1. Taxonomy (NCBI): domain Eukaryota; kingdom Metazoa; phylum Arthropoda; class Insecta; order Lepidoptera; family Hepialidae; genus Druceiella; species Druceiella hillmani. Next base: position 30,556,429 of record JAYKKI010000017.1, read on the forward strand.
TCTAACCAGTATTATACACTTAAAAAAATTCTACTCCAATTAAACTTGCCTGCGAAAACCTCCTTAATTTTACGGAAATACGATACTATCAGTAAATTATGTCTTTTGCTGCAATTTATCGTCATCGGCTCCCAAAAGGTAAATATACAGATACACATTCGCAAAGCCCCTTTTGACCCTGTGCGAAAGGCGAGACCAGTTTAACTTTATGAAGATTTACATTGCGCCGTTTGCTGCGCTATTTTTAAACCTTATTTATATTTTACGCTTTCACGTCTCGCCATAACAATAATTCACTGCGTGTGCCCCGTCGGCCGGTGAGACCGCGCGAGCCAATTATATTTAATAAAGCCTTCCTTCCTTACAACACCACCAACGGAACTTTTCGTCTTTTTCCCTCTACTCTCTGCTCAACCAAACCTTTCGTAATGGTCCATTTTTAAATTCGCCTTCACGAACTAGCACAAAGCTTTAGGTTTGTAACTGACTTCATCCTAAAGTAAATAAAATACCTCAAATACGAGTAGTAATCACAAAACTAAAGTATCACATGTAGTTGGATTTATATATCAATGATATGCACAGAAGTCCGTAACATAAAGTATTTATAAACAAGAAAATATAATAACGTTATTATGCCGGTGAAACCTTATAAATAAATTACGAAATTATTAAAGAACATGGTTTATTACCTTTTGAAATTTGAGGAATCACCTTTTATCGTAAATATTTCTCTTAAAGACCGTTTAACATAGAGAGTTGAAATGTAGCAGAGCTGTAGAGAGTATTAACCCAATTACGGATATTGTGGACACAAAAATTGGCAAAATAAGGAATTGCAGGGTCGCATAAAATCAATATAATTTTGTATTTAAATTTTTTCCATTTGTAGCTTAGATCTTTTTAAATATTATATTCATTTATTTGATTTCCTCTTGAAATAATTGGTATATACTTCATATTATCAAATCTATTGGTCAAAAATCAAATGGGTTCATTTTAAGCAAATCCAGTTTGCGACGTCCACACCGAATGTCGGAACAATACTAACAGAAACGCAATATTCATCCTACCCCTTTGAGACCAACATGGTAGCGCTGCCTCTATTTTTAGCCGACTTACTACAATATTTATAATAACTGGGACAGAAAGTTGCGCCCATTTGGCCGCGATTGCTTCCCCACACCTGACACCGGTTTTGAAGATATTTTCACATCAAAGTCATCTGTCACGGTTTCCGCCAGAGAGCAACGGTAAAATACATCCTCTTAGATGAAATGCGTTATTCTCTTCAGAAACTTCTTCCTTCAAAACGAGGTGTCTTTAACTATTAACGAATTAATTGTCTTAATTGTTAAAGGATTAACATGATAAATGCTACTTTTAGAATTATAGGACTATAATTCATATAGCACAATACAAATTTTATTTTACATTATTAAAACAGTACCCTTTGAACATCTCGTAAGAAAATCACATTTTCACAAATATTGATATTGGCAACTACTGGTAATTGCAGCAAGTAAAGTGCAATTTTTGCACTTACGATCTACCTACGTCGCATCTGATGAGACCAACAAAGTTGCAATAGTTCGAGTGGATTAGTTGAGCATCCAATTTATTGTTATTAAACGTGATGTTCGTATTTAACCAGCGTTTCCTGGCAATATACTGCAACAAATTCTTATCAATATATTTTAAACTTACTCAACCTTAAAAATAAAATGTACCCAGTTTAATAAAATAATTGACGGTTGAAGTTACTATGTTTCAAAATCATACTAGAGACACAATCTGGACTTTATTGGCCTGAAGAATAATAATGTGATTACATACTACACCCTAATAAATCCATAAATATTATTTAACGATATTTAACAGCTTCTTATATAACGATATTTAACTGTTTTTGGGGCAAACAAACTCGAAATTTCTCACCAGATTTTTGTAGCGTTTCGGTATCGGAATCATATATTGATAATTCCGAGACTTATACCGTTATCACGATTAGCTAATAAAGCAACAAACAATTGATTCTTATTTAAATTTACATTTTCATCAAAATTACATTCGAGAGGGAGGCGTTGACCTGACCGTTCTGATTTAAACGCACTTATTCGTCAATGGGCTTGTGACTAGTGTGTTCCTTGTTCGTATTGATATGAAAAGTGCTGTGTTTAGGTTGATTTATGATTAATGTGTGTTTGTTGCATTTTTTATATTTTTATTTATTTTACTTGCAAAGTAATTGGAGGCTTCTGTAATAAGCTCAGAATCTTAGCTCATGTCCTATGTATCTCATGTCATATTTTCGTTTCAATACAACAAAAATGAGATTATTACAATTATTCCTTTTTATCCGAAATTCCCTAACTATAAGGTATTTGTATCGATGTACGTCGACACATAAGACACATAAAAACAATTTGCCTAGAATATTTCCGTTAATTTTCGAGAAATATATTACCTAATAAAAAAGAATTGTCATAACATATAAACAATAATAACAAAAGCCTTTTTTCGATTATTATTGTTTATTATTATTGACATTTAGGTTCCGGTTTTTATTTTATATTTCGTTCGGGAATGGAGTATATTGCAAAGTCTGTAAAGTCACACACTAAGTAAGAAATTTTGGTTTTATCCATGTTTTAATACACAATAAAAATTTCAGGGAATTCTCTCTAGCTCGTTTGTTCAAAAAAAGTCAAACTGACTAGATAGAAAATTTTATACATTAATATTCAAATCTTGGAGGTTTGTAACACATACTCTGATAATAGGGTATTTTCAGAATATGTTATGTATATAATTACATCAATTAATCAACTATGATGTATACTACTACTTACGTATTATTCATAACCCTCTCACCATACAAATTCTTTAGTAATGCTTTCCATTTTACAATGAGCAAAGCTGCGCCTATTTCCGTGGTCCCAGCTTAATAACGTTCTAGATTAATGTATATTAACCTCGTGTACATAAATAACTCTTTGTAGAAACTAACAAATATATTAAGGAAGACCTACATAGTAGATACGTCTCTTTATATTAAATATAAAAACAGCAAAAAATGCAGATTACTTTTGCTTACCTTTCTCCTTGTTTAGCATTTATCATTCTCTTTACCAATAAATTTAAAACTTTCTTACAAAAATAATATTTCTGGAAAAAGCAATTTAAAAATTTAGAAGTTCTGTAAACTGTAGTGAAAGCCGATATACGTTAGTAAATAAATTATGCGTAACAGATTAAACATCGTACTGTACTCTGAAACAGTAAGATTACTTTATCCAACATAAGGTTGCTAAATTAATTAAAATGACAATTTCTTGTATAACATTTTCATATATATAGTAAAATGTCAAATCGTGAGGGAAAGAATAATAAATATTAAATAAAGAAAATTATGCTTTACTCAAAAATACCATTTTCAAAAAAATAGTGGAAAATATACAACACACATTTGTAAACTGAACTGAATTTGTGAGACAATTAAAAAAAAGAATAAGGATCAAACTCCATAAACGTTCGTTCAACATCAAACATTATATCGTATCGATCACTAGTTTTATTCATTCATTACTAAACTGTAACAAGCAATCAAAAATAACGTCTTAAGAGAAAATATATCACGCGAAAATATTCTTTGTGAAAATAGACGTCGCCTAACGTTTAGCAAGAAGGAAAAATTACAAACACATTTACTTGAATTACGTAATATATGCACTATACAATTTTACATGATATAATACATAAATTATATTATACAAGTTAGCACCCTATCTACAAACGTTCACACCAAACGCGAACTTTATTACATAATATACACATGTACATATCAATGTACATACTTTACACGAGGCATGCTTTGATGAACAACACAGCTGCCAGGACTAACGCCACTTAAAGTACAACACTGTAGCGTGACATTAAGTATAATTATGGTTTTATAATATTTCCATTAATCAAAGTGAAAACTTGCCACGAAAACTTGCCTCGCCATTGAAAACGTCATACAATGTGTTTCACTGAATTTTAATTGAAAACGTTCCACTTCATTAATCACTCCGTATGGCTAAATTATTGTTTATGAAAATTTCGACCTTGCGTTGCTTCCTACTTTTTTTAATAAATTAAATATTTTTTTTAATAAATATAATACTAATTATATATACAAAGAAAAATATGTCACACAAATCTTGATACCTTAGTTCTCCAATAGAAACTGTTCGAATAGAATCTGTTACATATAATATACGATTAGTATATACATAACAAATATGTTTGTGTTTTTACAAAAGTTTGAGTATTCATGTACTCATTTTTGTTCATGTATTCAGTTTGGAACGATGCTCCATCATGCTATTTTTAAATGTTAATATTAAGTTACACTACGTAAGACGCCATTCGCATTGCAAGATATGAAAAGCTTTCAGATTGGCGAACTCTGCTTGATTTATGGTTCGTATTGAAACTAATAAGAAGATTTATTTACTAATCAAATATATTTCAAGTTGCTTCGCTTCATAGATAGAATTAACAATTTTGTTCCATTCAAATGCACGCACTACCGGGCGAACTTGGGGTTCTCCTCAGTTATTCCTAGGTTATATACAAATTGTTATAAACACCGTATGTGTATATTAAGTTCTGCAATACAGTTCCAATTTTCTGCATGCAAATCTGAACTGTATTGCAGAACCTAATGTATCAAGACAAATATACGTATGCAAAGCTTTTGATCAATAGTCACTTTTATCACAATAAAAATTGTATGTATCTAATTTCCTCTTAACATAATTTTAAGCGAATATAAGTATATTGTCGAGCGAATATATGTCTCAAGTACAATATATACCAACATGCCTTAAAAAAAATATCAATATTTTTGTTCTTTATTTCCTTATTCTTATGTCATTGAACAAGGACTTTTATAAAATTTCGTCAAAATCGCTCTTAAATTGAAAAAGCCATGGTGTCGTGACATATGGAAAGAAAAACGCACGTGACGAAATAATAAGGGTTAGATTTTGCCTTTCATCTACAAAAATGAATATACTGGGAAAATAAAATCTCTACATTAGACAATAATATAACATGACAAGTGCCAGCTCTTTGCATAAACGATCACTTCCATACATTTGCGTAAGCTTCTAAAAACTCTGATTTTTCCATAATTTTTGTTTGAATAGTTTCAGTTATTTGGTTTCTTTGTATTTTGTATTCGTATTTTTAGCTTGTGAAAACACCACCTAAAATTATAAAAAAAAGTTTTGAGACCCTTGTAAATAAAATTATTAAATCCACGCCATAATACAAACACCACACATGAAATTTCATAACCCACATCACACATTGAAGTTAAAAAACTACTCAAACCCAATCCCCTAAGAAAGTTTCGGTATAAATATTTTTGTTTATAGCTATTTAATAAGTATATGGGCGGGTTAATATGCTTTATGCCAGATTTCAAAATTCTACGACAAGCGGTTTTCGACGGCTGCGATTGCCAGACGGACGGGCATATAAATGATCTTCAAATGGTTCCAACGTTAAACGTCTTTCATTTAAGTTAGTTGCAAAAACCATATCTAACGAAATATGTTATGGCAAGATCGCTTATAATTTTGGAAGTATAGCTAGGTGCTATATTTATTTTAGTTCCATAATTTAGAGGATAGAACTCGGTAGTTACATTACTCGATAGTTCGTATGTCGCTGGCCTAAATGGCGCTGCAGTTGCGTGCAGCACGTCTCATCCGGAACTAAATTTACCATTGCACGCTGTGTTTAATTAGTGATTATTCAACAACACATCGTTCGATTCGAGTGTGAGTGGTCGCGTTTGGCAGAGCTCATGACGTTATAATAGATGTAATGCATAAAACTCATACCTATCACCATTAAAAGTTGTATAATTTAAAAAAGTGTTGTTGTTGGTAAAAATTTGACTACTGCTCTATAATGCTGCCAACGCGTGCAGTATGTAATATACAAAACTGACGTGTAAGAGCTCAGATACTAAGAGAAAGAGATTCCGGCCCTCGACGATCCACTTTGACCTCGGCGAAACGTGTTCACCTCCACAGGGGACATGTTGAACTTACACACTCTCTAGAACGCTCAAGACGTTTCATGTACTCCACTGCGGCTGCGTCTTTGTTTTTTTACCCGTTTTTTTTTTCTTTTGGAGCTACAGAAACTTAAAAGTGAGTTAGTGAAACTATATGTAACATGTAAAGAGAAATACCAAATTATATTTTAAATGTCCCCCTTTCTGACTATATCATTTTTATCCATATACTCATTTCTACGCAAACAGATTTTGATATGTTTCGTTATTATATTCCTTAGAGCCTAAGGAATGAAGTTATAATAGGAAAGCACTTACAACGTTTCAAATTGAATATAAAATTTACTTCTGATTAAGCTGAACTTTTATACTTACGTGCTTTGGTTTCGCCTTAAACCAATCATCAAAATTAGGCTTATTTTTAAATAATATTTAAACATTCATCTGCAGAAAAATTATTGTTAGCACTGTTTTTTTTTATTAACAGCGCTAACATTTTCTTATCCAAAGCGTAAGTAAACTTTATAAAAGCGAAGAATTGATTTTCATACCCTTAATTTTCTCGCTCAAATCAACACAAACGTCAAACAAATATATAGAATGTTATATATTTGTTTGACGTTTGTGTTGATTTGAGCGAGAAAATTAAGGGTATGAAAATCAATTCTTCGCTTTTCTAAAGTTTACTTACGCTTTCATACCCTTAATTTTCTCGCTCAAATCAACACAAACGTCAAACAAATATTTAACATTCTTTGTTAGGGAGCATATGTAATACGGTGAATGACATAAATAACATAATTTCTGTATATTAAGGGTTACATCGACGCCAAGAATGATGACATTTTTACACTTTTATTGGCTTTTACTCTAAGGATAGACACTTAGGATAGACACTTCAACAAAATGGCAAATGACAATTAAGGACCGACATGATAAATATGTTAACTCTATATCTTACGTACAAAAATATGCTTATATAAATTTGCAGCAAAATGGGAATTCATTCGGATATAAATCACCATCACAAAAAACCACCTACCAACAAATTAAGAACTATTGAAATAGCTACTTTTCAAAAAATAATAACTATTTAAACAATTATTGTACAAATTATATTTTCACTGAGAGTTTATTCAATACTATTCAATAAATTTCCCTAGAAGAAACGTGTATCTTGTGACATTTTTCACAAGGTACACAACAGTGAATTATTTCCTGTAAACCTCTAAAACTATTGCTTAAGCTTACAAACTCATTTTCTCATTATTGATGTACTTATTTACTTTTAACGACAAAAAATTATTATTTTGGATGTCATTGAAAATTACACCTCTTTCAAATAATTATACGGAAAAAAGTCTTTATGACCTTTTAATAATAGCATATTTTTTTTATAAAATTAATCTCTTCATACATCAAACTTACTAAAAATCACACTGTGAAATTCGCAATGTAAGACTTGAACCAGAACATAAATGTTGGTATTTTACACAATTTAAGATCAATCTTGAGGGTGATAATGTTACAGCAGACTCAACTTACATATCATAAATCATGGGTGATAATGAAAGAGGGCACACCATATTTATACGTACAATATCTGAACAAGTATAAAATTATCCGTTGTCATTGAAAATTATGCCTCTTTCAAATAATTATTCGGAAAAAAGATTTTATGACCTTTTAATAAAAGCATATTTTTTATAAAATAAATCTATTCATACATCAAACTTACGAAAAATCACACTGTAAAATTCGCAATGTGAGACTTGACCCAGAATATAAATGTTAGTATTTTATACGATTTAAGACTAAACTTGAAGGTGACAAATGTTACATTAGACAGAACTTTCACATCACAAACCATGTGTGATAACGAAAGTGGGCAGATCATATTTATACGTGCATTATCTATGGAAACATGAAATTATCCGAATGTTTTGCATTAAATACAAAAGAAAATAAAGTTGCGAAGCATATGTTAAAATATAACGGCATAAATATATGAATTACTAGCTTTCCGTCCATGGCTTCGCCCGCGTGAACTTGTCGATTTTGGCTGTTTTCTCTCGTTAAAATATAGCCTATCCCACGCAGTGATAACGTAGCATTCTACTGGTGTATTCGAAGATTACATCCTACATACAAACTCACTCACAAACATCAGCTATTTATAATATTAGTATAGATAGCTGCACCCTGATGTTTCACCCACGTAAGTCCCAAATATCAATCAGCCTAAAAAGTAGACTATGTGGTACTCCAAACTACCTACATACATATACAATCTATCAAATCGTAATCTATCTCTGCCAAATTTCTTTCACATTTGTAATATTAGTAGGTATAGTACATGTAATATTATACGCTAACGTGATCCGCTTCGGCATAGCACAAATAGAAAAAAAAACAGAATTAAGCTTGTAAAAACAGAACAAAACAATAATTTCTTATAATAATATAGCAATTACAATTTTTAGCAGTTACATCGTTGGCGGTTCTGTTGCTATTTTAAAATAAGGTTATTTGCTAAAAATGAAATTTATTTATAAAATTCAGTGTCTTAGAGGTTCCCTATAAACAATGTTTGATGTAGTTTTATTTTGTGGCAGCAAAATAAATTGACGTTCGGGAACTCCGACTCATGATGGTCCAACAGACAGTTGCCCATGAGTAAAGCATTCTTTTCGTAGGTCAATCCCTACCAAATTGAAAGTTTGGCCCTGGGATTTGTTAATTGTTAAAGCAAAAGAAGTTTTCACAGGAAATTGAAGTCGTTTAAATGGAATTGACAAATTAGCGGGGATCATCGGTATCCTAGGAATATGAGCTAATTCACCGGCTGCAGGGCTAGTGATAATGGTCGCTACAATTAAGTTATCTTTCAATTCCTTTGCAAATAGCCTCGTCCCATTGCACATATTAGGAGAGCTTAAGTTTCTCAGAAGCATGATTGGCGTTCCGATTTTTAATGATAATTCGTGAGGCGGTAGTCAAGCGAGGTTAAGTGCATTTAAAAATTACTGTGGGTAATGTACTATGCGTATGAGTAATGTACGTCTTCGATATTAGTAACGGTATCGATTTGTAATGTTTGATCTGGCCGGGGACTTTTTGTGTGATCAAATTGTTTATTTCATAAACCGTGTCATTCTTAGGTGACACAGCCAACAAAAGTCTTTTTGGTGTAAATTTTCGATGTCAGAATCAATTTGATAAATTTAAAGAGGAATTTAGAAGAACATAATCAACCTGGATAATAAAAATATCTAGTTGAAAAAGGATTAATAACATGATGCGAATGTCCTTGGGTTACCTTATCGCAATTTTCATGAATATTAAATTAATACACTTTATAATATTAGTTTAGATAGTAACATTTCTATTTACCTACCTAACATACAGCGGCTTGCAATATTCGCGATAATTTTTATTTTGTTGTATTCAACATAACTTTAAAACGCACGTACCGATTTGAATAATTCAAAAAGTAATTTACTCCTACGTAAACAGCCTAAATGATTTATTAATTTATTTGCATAAGGATTCATTTCGTGATACGGATATAATAACTTTTTTGTTCGCATCTGTGTTTTAGTTGACTAATTTGACCAAAAACCGTTTATTTTAACATAACTATAATAATTAGATATAGTGTCTCGCAAAACTTTTTTTTTATATTAGTGAGGACGTTCAATATGTATCCCATTTTTTGATGTAATAACAATAGTTTTTTCAGGGCACGCGAATTTTATATACCTTGTGTAGAACTGTCGATTTTTTTGTACTTTGTGTAGAACTCTCGACATTTTCATGAAGAATAAATCACTTTTTCAAAATAAAATGTATTCTATGTTACTTACTAATTATGTAAGTTTATACCGGTGAAATAATTTTTAAAATCGACCCAGCAGTTTTTGAGTTTATCGATTACAAACTAAGAAAAAAATCAAATCTTTCCACTTATAATATTAGTACAGATAAATAAATTATTCGAAATAAAATATAGCGTATATTAATCATGAATAACGAAACTTTATATCGGTGAAAAAATTTTTAAAATCGGTCTAGTAATTTTTGAGATTATCCATTACAAGCTAACAAAAAACAAAAAATAAAATCGTTCCTCTTTATAATATTAGTATATTGAATATATTTGGCGTTAATTTTGTAGAAATTAATTATCCACAATTAAATGAAAGTACGTAATGTAGTATTATTTCTATTTTCTTTAAGTTCTTTACCAGTACCTATGTTTCGTTGTATTACAACATCTTCAGGTGGGCTATTATATCTTTGCTAATAGCTCACCTGAAAATGTTGTAATACAACGAAACTTAGGTCGCGGTAAAGAACTTAAAGAAAGTAAAAATAATACTACATCACGTAGTTTCATTTAATTGTGAATATTAACATAGATATTAAAAAATATTGTCCCGTAATATACTTCCAAGTAGAAACTTTCAACTTTAAAAGACCCGAACGAAAAATAGATATTACTAAAATATGCACAATAAAATGCTTGCAGTAATAAAGAAAGTCAGCAAAATAATGTTGTATGCTGCACAAACAAAAAAATTACTAAAAGGTGTAGTTTGCTTTTTATGTTTTCATCTAAAATTTAAATTATCACCTGGCTCGGAGTAACAGAAAATAACTTCAAAAAGTTCGGATACCCGATCGTGTAAAATGTAATATTAATTCAGTTTACAATGTTACCTCTCAAACTTTTATTTGTTTCTCGAAAAGTTAATATCAAAATTAAAAAGCAATGCGATATTGGCACGGATTATACTATTGCTTATTATTTATAAATGCTAATTTATTCTTATGACTGCGATTTGAAAGTATAATGCCGGCCAAGTTTTATGTCGCGACTGCGTGTTGTGCAATAAGAATTTCAAAGTAATGCGAGAAATATATAGTTGACGACTAAGAAAATCTGATCGCCGAACGGCGGCGGCATTAAAACATTATAAAAGGGAAATATTGTTACATAAAAATTTAACGATCCGCGAGGGAATTGTGATCTTCTTAATGGGGAACCTTCTTAAAAGCGACCTCCTTGAAAGCGAATTGCAACCTTCTTAATCGAGAACCTTCTTAATTGCGACCTTCTTATAAGTGTATCATCGTTCGCCTTATGTATAAATGATCTTATTGAATTCTGTACTATAATCCGCTTGTAAGAGTGCTGTATAGGAAATTATTTCTCTTCAAATTATATGGTAATATATTCAACGTACATGTATAAAAATACATAACAGTACTACAGCAATAACACAATACCGCCTCTTATAATACTGACACATACTAGCTTTCTTTATTTGCACACAACTCTTGTAAGTATTCGTTGGCTCGTTCTTCAGAGTCACAATATTATGCGCAACGAAAACGAATAACGTCTCAACATATGTTGAGTCGGTGACTGATAACTGCCGACTTTTGTCAGACAAGCTCGATGGCCGACCTTTATTGAAGTGAATGTATACAACAGTACTACATATATCCCATTTTCGTGAAGACGTGTTCAATCGTATTTTCCTTTTCACCGTGAGTATGTTTTCACTCGTTACAATCAAATCGGGTAGAGTCCACCGCAGTAGTTCCAATTTTTTGCAAGACTTATTATTAAGGGATGTGTGCATTAAAGTACTAAATACCATACATTCTCTTATATTCGCCGATTGTCTGACCTATTATTATCCGTCATCTGCGTTAATCTTATAATTAAATCGTGAACATGACTAATCCTATGTTACGGTATTATAGGTATTTCACAAATTTTAAAACAAGTTTTCGCTTGCCACTTTGTTTAAATAAAGGTTTCTTCTTCTCTCAGCCACACATTTTTTGTAGAGAAAGTTTCTACAAGAAAAGGATTATAGCTGTTGCTCACAATTTTCTCCGTGCGATATTCAGAATATAACCGAAGACATCAATCAATTAAAATTTGGCCGTAACAATTCACATCTGTCGCCTATAATATTTCTTATTTCTGTAGACGACACGTATGAAAACTTTTCATTTTGCTATTTACACCCTGTTTGGAGAAAACACTTTTAATAAACACAAACCAAGAAAGAAAAATTAATTATTTCTCTGGATGAAATTACCAAATATATGGAAGACCTACATATAAATAAATGGGAAATATAAATAGATGTAAATGTATGGGGATCAACATAAGTAAGATAATTCCACAATGTTTAAACTATTCATATAAAAGAAACAGATACGTTTTATTAAGCACTTTATTAGTTTTCCCGTCTTTCACTGTCAGTTGCACATATACAATACAAGTAGATTTCAAGTTTTAAGTACAAAACCGTAGCTGCATTTTTTTTAACTTGCAGCCTACAATGTTCTGCTTATTTAATCGAAAACTGCCACCTAAGTTAGATTATTTAACTGTTACGAGAGAAACTTACATACATGTATACAGAGATTGCTGAAAATGCAACCATTCATTTTTAGATACGCTGTAGCTGGATATTTATTTTATCGTGCCAACTTAATATATCAACAAAATTTATATGTAATTATTTTAAATATGCTAAAATATGGATTTCCGTTATGTATCAAATAAAAACGAAATGTTGAATTAATCAAACCGTTAATCTGAAAAAACTGCTAAAATCGTCAAGTATGCATTTATATTTTGTCAACGTTTAGCCCATTCCACGGTCACAAAAATAAGATATATTGCCTGGGGTTGAAATAAAAGAGGCATTACCATTCCGCGGCGAGTGACCGGAAAACCGAAATCGCAGAGCCGCCCGCAATTTTATCCGTACGTGCGCGCAGATATTGTGCGCTAAATTCCGGTGTGCATTTGAAAAAAGATTTACGACCTTTGTTCGAAAGTACGAAATGAAAATTAGCGTGCTATGTAGATTACAGGTCACTTCCATACCCTTCACAGAATACATGATTTCGACCGAATATCCGTGGCATAAGTACACATCACGAGTATTAGTATTCAGGTCCGTACAAGTTGCACTCGGAATTATTAGTACTTACAAGAATGTGCAATGAATATTTGTAGCTTTTAAAACTCGTTACGAGAAGAAGAAATAAGGTGAAGATTATAAGTTTTCAAAAATAACCATCTGCAATTTTTAAATTTATTGTGCAAATCCCACAAAATTATTATTGTTATTTTAACAAGTGATATTATCCTAGGTACTTAAGTAAGCAATTGTAATTCCGTCAGTTTATGTGCATGAACACGGCATATTTTCCAAGGTCTTACATTTCGATGAAATTTGTTATAAAATTATTGTTTTTTTAATTATTCTAACAGGTCATAGTATCCTACGTTCTTAAGTAAACAATTGTAATTCCGTCAGTTTATGTACATGATTACGGCGTATTTTGCAAGATCCTAAGTCGAATATCAAAAATTGAGGGCTGAAGTAGGATTTTGAAAAAACACCTGATTAGAGAATAAATTTACTCTCGTCATCATATTTTATTTCATTTATTTCCAAAGGATTTGAACCCAAAAACAAAAGTTTTTTCGAGAGAATGATACGTGACAATTTTCCGAAATCAAATACATGCGCTAAAAAAACAAATTGTAAAAATTTAATAAATTCAATCGCGTAAAAACTCACTAAAATATTGAAAACTATCCAAACCATATTTATTCAAAGTGTGCATGTAATTATGGACCTAATTCGTACAACTAGATAAATGACTCATAGCAATATCAGGGACCTTGTCCAAATACAATCATCATAACTATAGCACCGTTAATTTGACTGGAGACGTAGTAATTCTGTCGTAAAAATTCGCCGGTTTTCTAAACTAAATTAACATCAAACTAACTAACTTTAATAAACTAACTAACTGACATCATGTGCAGACAGAAGCCTATCAAAATAAATTTTTCTCGACAACAAATTCGATATTCATAAATACAGTGTTCATGAAAGCGTGTACATGTCAATCGGTAATAGCACGCAATAAAATTTAACCCCACATCGGGTAAACATGAGTAAACAGATTTATTAACAGATGGCATACCTATAATCAGATCTATTTATACCAACAAATTTTCAAAATTTGCCAATGATACATACTTGCGAGAAAGCACATATTTAGACATTACGGTTCTCTACCTCAAAAAAATGATGAAGTCGTTATAAGCTCACTGTCATATGCTTCTCCTGTCTATGTGTCACAGCCGTTTTTTTTTCGACGTAGAAACCTAATATTTGACAAAATAATAAAATAAACATACATTAAACCCGCGTGTATCTTAAAATTTAAAACTCCATATATTTTATGAAATAATGTTCAGAGAGAACTAATTAATTTTTTTTAATTCGATCAATTGAAAGGTTGAGATCCAAAAGAGATTTCAAAATTATTTTATTGTTTTCAGAATTTTATGTAAAATAGTTCTGGAGATATAACAAGACTTACGTTATAAAAACTTGGTTTATAATTACAGATTATAAACAGTTTATCACAAAACGCATAGCTTGACGTAAAACAATAATTATTTTAAGGACTGAATTTCATACCCACCGAAGTACAAATAAAATTTTCTTTGTGTTCGAATTTTCTTTTTGATAAATACAATGATATTTTCTTTAGATTTTTTCTTTAGTTTAATACTGTTAAACATGCGTTTTTCAAGTTTTCGATAGCCCACCAGAAACGACTGCATGAAACATTCAGATGATGTTTAATAATGTCACCATGCTTGCTTTCATTTCACGCATACAATATTCGCAGTTATTTGTCACACAATATTCGCAGTTGTTTTTTATGCTGCTTTACGTTATTTTGTAAAGTACTAACAATAAGTAACGACCACTGACTCGTAATATATTTTTATTGTACTATCATTGCCGAAACATGCAATAATCACATGTGTTTTTTTGTCAAACTCGGCGCTCTCAAACGGAACGAGAAGTTGTAAATTTTCCTTATCGCCATATGAATTTTCTTTTGTCAACTAACATTGCATTGTTTTTTGGTTATAATTTAATTTTTCAAGATTTAGCTTATACAAGACACTTAATATACATGAGATATTTTACAAAAGCGTTTCATAAATTTGCTTAGTTTTTCCTATTTTCTTTTTTGTCCCAAATAAAACATATTAATAAGAAAGTAAAATAGGCATTAAAAATTAGTTATATATTTTTGAAACTAAAGAAATTAAATTTTTTAAAACGTAAGTCATCAGGTAATGATTGAAAAATCCCATTAATTAATTTGCTCATTGACTTTAAACTTTTCTAAAGATTTACGAATTTAGATACCTTTTAAATACCAGAAAATAATGAAGATCACACAGTTTGATCACGACTTTGCCGTAATAAAAAGACATTAAGTTCATTGGAGAAAGCCAATGAAAGGCTATGTTTTAAGGCTTTGTCAAATGGGAAAACTTAGTTATAACGTACTTGATCTACACCAAGCTGTGGTCCCAAAGAAGAAATTTAATTTGGTTGATTTATATTATTAATAGATTGCACTAACCTAACCCATAGTTAACTCAAAAAGATTGAATATACGCCCCATCATATTGGAGTGTTATTTCCACTGAAAGAATATTGGAAACTAACAGAGAATACTCGTTACATTCGCGGCAAATGGGCACAATGAAATGCTTGTAAACATTTGAAAAAGTTAATAAATGTTCGTAAGTCATGCATAATTAGAAAAAATCACTAAAAACTAAGTTTTTTCTTCATGGTTTCATCTGAAATCTAAATTAATATCTGATTCGTAATGAAACTTAACACCACCAGCTCGGATATTCCATCGGACAAAATTTAATATTAATTCAGTTCTCAATATTTAACCTCTCAAAATTTGATTTGTTCCTCGGAAAGTTAATTAAGTTAACATAATAAGTTAAGAAAGTTAACATCTTAATTAGAAAGCAATCGACATTAGCGCGGATTACACGATTACTTATTTATAAATGCTAATATATTCTCACTGCTGTAATTTGAAAGTATAATGTCGGCCAAGTTTCATGGCGCGACTGCGTATTGTGCAATAAGAATTTCAAAGCAATACGAGAAATATATAGCTGACGACTGAGAAAATCTGATCGCCGAACGGCGGCGGCATTAAAACAATATGAAAGGGAAACATTGTTACGTAAAATTTTAATGGATCACGAGCGAACAGCGAGCTTCTTAATCGGGATAAAGTCTATTAGCGTTCGCCTTACATATAAATGGTCTCATTGAAATCTGTATTATAATCTGCTTGTAAGAGTGATGTATAGGAAATTATTTCTCTCAAAATTCTGCGTTATTATATTTAACATGGACATATAACAATGAATAACAATACACAATAATTCTAAAACCATAACGAGACACCCCGTTTTATGATACTGACGCATACTAGCTTTCTTCATTTGCATGCAAGTCTTCTGTACTCGTTGCTCGTTCTTCAGACTCACAACATTTTGCGCAATGGAATCGAATGACGTTTATATGTATTGAATCGGTGACCGATAATTGCCAAGTTATGTCGGAAAAGATCGAACATTGACTTTCATCGACTAAACACAGCTCTGTATATGTCCCATTTTCATTAGCACGTACTCAATCGTATGTTCCTTTTCTCTTTTTCCTTTTGTCTGTTAGTACTTTTTCACTCGTAACATTCAAATCGGTGAGTCGACCGGAGTAGCTCCAATTTTTTATAGGACTGACTTTTGTAATGTTCGTTAAAGTGCATATGCGTTAAAATATTAAATATCACGTGTTCTATTTCATCCCCTTATTGTCAGTCTTATTATTATCGGTGGTCTGCGTTGCGCGTTGATCATTTCGTTAAAACGTATACTCGACTTAACTACAATATACGTAAGGTATTTCATAAATTTTGAAAAAAGTTTTAGCTTGCCGCTTTGTCTAAGTAGACGCTTCTTCTTTTAGCTAATCATGTTTTATAGAGAAGGGTTCTGCAAAAAATGGATTACTAGCTGTTGCATATAATTTTGTGCGTGTCGCATTAGGAATTTAACCGAAGATATTAATCAACGAAAATTTTGCCCCAAGCATTCTCGTATTTTGTCAATAATATTTCTGTAGACAACGTTTATGACAACCATTTATTTTGATATTTATACCCTTTTATAAAAAAACACTTTTAAAATACAAAAACCGAGAAAAAAGACCATTTAATTTTGTGGATGGAATTATCAATTATACGGAAAACTTATATGTAAATAGATGGAAAATTTATACATACATATATATATATATATATATATTTATATGTATGTATGTATATATAAATATGTGTGTGTGTGTGTGTGTATCAACGTAAGATAATTCTACAGTGGTAAAAATATTCGAATAAAAAAGTCACACGTGTTTTGTTAATCACTTTATTATTTCTCTATCAGTTGGCAATATGCAGTATGGGTAAATTTTAAGTTTTCAATATAAAAGTTACAATTTACTCATAGTGCACGAAACTTTTAAATTTGCAGCCTATTGTTTACTTAATCAAATACTGCGAACTAGGTTAGATTATTTAGCTGCTACTAGGGAATTTACTCGCATATTTGTATATACGGAGACTGCTGAAATCACAACCAATCATTTTTGTTTTCGCTGTAGTCAGATATTAACCTTACCTTACCAACTTCTTGTGTCATTAAAATTTACATAAATTATTTTAAACATGCTCAAATATGATTTTCCGTCATATAAACCCAAATAAAAGCGAAATATTTAATTTAAACCTTTAATCTGAAAAATAACACTTGGTATAGCCCATTCTGCAGTCACAAAAATTAAATATATTTCCTGGTGGTAAAATAAAAGCGACATGACCCTTCCGCGGAGAGTGGCCGGAAAACCGATATTGTAGAGCCGCCCGCAGTTTGGTCGGTATGTTCGCGCAGGTATTTTACACTGAATTCCGGTGTTCAGTTCTAAAAAACATTTACGAACTTTGTTCAAAAATATAGAATGACAATTATCGTGCACTGTGAATTAGATATATATTAGAATATAGAGATCTCTGCCATGCCTTCACTGAATACATAATTCCGGCGGATTATCCGTGGCACGAGTACAAGTTATGAGTGATTATTTTACATCCATTATTTCAAATTTGGGTCCATGCAGGTTGCACTCCGAAGTATTCGTACTCATAAAAATATGCCGTGAATACAAAAAATGTTTTTTTCAATGTCTTTTCAAGGTCAATGTTTTTTCCCAAAAAATATGACCAAAAATATAGAAAGATGAAAGAATTATTTCATAAAACCTCCATATCAAAGACATATGCAGTGTTAATACAATTAATTTTCATAGTCTTTGAATATACCCTACACACCTAGGTAGAAACAGAATTCGTCACCCATACTTGTGCGCTAAATACGATGTTCAGTTTTGGATTATAGAATTTAATACCATGACTTATTAAATTTAGAAACATCTGATGTATGGACGACCATGTAACATTATCGTAACACTAAGTTTCCATTTGGCTCTTTAAAATTTGAAACCCTATATGTAAAAGAATAATGTCATTTTATAACCGCTTATACTATTATAAAACAACATCAAGAGGCAAATTATCGTAAAATTAATGAATTTAGATACTTTTACAACATATAAAGCAGAAAAGTCTATTTCTTTATTGGTTTGTTTACTCTGATCTCTGTAATAATATATTTGACTTAAAAATATTGTATATAACAAACCCATACTTTGACAAAGGTTATAGGTTATGTATCGTGAAAATGTAACCAAAGTCAGGGGAAAATGCTTAAATAGTGCAAAGTAGAGAGAAATCGACTTATTTATTGACTGATCATTCCGAGTTTTCCCACCGACGTGCGTGATAAGACCCATAATTAAGATAATTCTTCGATGGTGAAACCGTGAGGTGCCGCTAGTTACAGATATTGGTGTGAGAAAGACCTTGATTTTTACTTAATAAAATTAAATTGCCTTTTAATTAGCATAAAAGACTCACTAAACACCAAAATATCAAATACCAAGACAAATAAATAAATAAGCTTTTATTTCTCCTTTTAAGTGTATTATATGTATATATATAAATATATATATATATATATATATATGTGTGTGTGTGTATATATATATATATATATACACATATGTATACACACACACACATTCATTTACAACAAAATATTAAATACACAAAACCTACTCCATTACCTAAAAAAAAATCCAACATTTTTGTGAACACATAATACCAAAAAATAATAAAGATCACACGCTTTAACCACGACTTTGCTGTATTAAAAAGACCTTAACTTTACTAGAAAAAGACAAGGGGAAGTTGCATCATCTGACTTTGGCAAATTGAGAAACTTGGTCATAAAGTACTTTATTTCCGAACTGTGGTCCTGACGAAGAATAAATTTAAAAAAGTCCGACAGTTGATTCAAAAGGATTGAACCCATACCCACAAGATAAATAAATGCGAAGATAAACGCAAAACTAAATAAATGCGATGATAAACGCAATATTTGCGTCAGAAAAAAACTAAATAAATGCGATGATAAACGCAATATTTGCGACGGATTGTTTATTTTATTATTATTTAAACTTAAAACTAAATAAATGCGATGTTTATTTAAACTTAAAACTAAATAAATGCGATGATAAACGCAATATTTGCATCGGATTGTTTATTTTATTATTATTTAAACTTAAAACTAAATAAATGCGATGTTTATTTAAACTTAAAACTAAATAAATGCGATGATAAACGCAGTATTTGCGTCGGATTGTTTATTTCAACTGAAAGAATGTCGGAAAGCTACAGCTTTGCGTTCACGGTAAACAATAAGACATCCCAATAAATGACGCTAGATCATGCGATAAACTTTATATTTATTACTAATTTTCCATACATGCAGTTGCTAATCCAAATTGTCTTGGCAATGACTCCAAGTTGAACAACTCTGAAATAAATTGGCCTTCTAACACTATGATTTCAAAGTTTCAGTTTTTAATTCCGTGTTAATAGTTTTTAGGGAACTGTAAGCAAATCGTAATAACGTTACCCTTATATATTCTTCATGCACGTCCATCTATCTGCCTCTGTGATGTGTTTGCGAGCCAATAAAAAATTCATATAAATATCTCGGTTAGTATACAGTAAAAAAAATAATTTTTATTCTTAAAACATTTTGACTAAAACTTTCACGAAAATTATTTCAATTAACTCGCGTCAACATCATTTTAAGAGATGGAGACAATTGCGCAACTTATGCGTGTTCCGAAACGCGCTTGACCCGTTTTATTACATAATATTTGACAATGTGAAACGTAGTGATTACAATTATTTTCAAAACATTTGAAACACAAAGGAAATAGGTTTTTTTATCTCAATAAATGGCACTAGTTCAATTAGTTAAGATACGTCTTACATTTAATACGAATAATCGGTTACCTGATGGATATTCACCAGGAGTAAAATTCAGACTTTCGTTATAAAACAAATAATTGATAAGGTTGCTGAGAGAGATGATAATGTGCGGAAAATATTTCCACAATATAATTTATTTGACAAATCGTGACATAGAAATCTCATGATACAAAAATATCAATACTTAATGGGCATCACAATGAAATCAGTTCAATAACTCCCTTTTTATTTTTTTTAAGAAATATCTATATATAGTCTCATTAAAAGTTCCAAAAAAGTATTTACTTTGATAAAATAGAATTCCATGAAAAGAAAATAATGAGGATACGAAAAAAATGCTCCGGATAATTTTAAATGCGTCTATGTTTAAATGTGAAAACGAAACTTTAATCGTCGCTTGTCTACAAAGTTTTGTCTCACTTTGATTAAAATAATTTTTCACCTTAATAAATGACCTTGTAAAACATCGTTTGTGTGTTAGCTTTTATAAACAGACAGTTAAGAAAAAAGTTGATACAGGCAAGCAATAATTCCATGACTGACAAATTGTACCTCAATCGTATGCGTAATTAGTTAAGGTGGGTAAATATAAAAGAATTTACGTTAAATAAAATTTCATTTTATCCTAAAACGATTTACGAAAAAAACTTCCTTCGTAAGTAGGAAGATTACACTAATCTTAAGACACTTCATGAAGATTATACCTAAAATGTAATGTAAACTTTACGTCCACAAAATATTCATATAATCATTTTTGATAAATATCCATGATAAGTAAGTACATAAAAATTCACTGGAAACTGCACAATTATTTTTAAAGTTAGGATCCTGATCAGCGAGGGTGATTGTAACAAAATATGTCCCTTAGTGATAGAGGAACCGAATCTTTTAAAAATATTTATTATATGCATGCAAACGTGCTTATAATATTTAAACAACATACGGTATCAGCAATGTAAACTAAAAGTAATTTACATTAGCACGAGCGAGGGTAGAGACGTACTTGATATCCATGGTTAATAAAAAGAAACCCATAAATTTGTTTACATTTCCTCCTGAATCTCATAGTGTCAAGTTCCTCTAATTTTCTAAATTTTACTCAATTCTTATGGTCCAAGAAGGAATTAGACTGATTTTTTTGTTTCATGCGGTAAGATTAAAAATAGATGGGATCATTGTGTGTGTAAATGGACGTATATGTGTATAAATGGACATATATAAAATGATATCTGACAACAAAAGTAGTGTTTCCGCAAAACCCAGAGAAGAAAAAATCACTTAACCATAATTACAACACTATATACCATCAAATTCAATATCGCCAACACTTTTTGTCATTGTTACTTTTGACTTGATTTTGGTGATCACAGTTACCAACAGTGACACTTGACGGCTTTAACCGATTGACATAAAAAAATTATAGCATCGGATACTGCCACAGATTTCTGAAAGCGTTGCTAGTGTATAATATATTGAAATTAAATAAAATTTTTGTTTTGAATCATTTATTTCATTTGCAACTAACGTTTATTGAATACTGGGCAATGGAATTATTTTAATAACTCTTGAAATTATTTGAATACCCGTCATAATATCAAATCTATGTGTCAAAACTAGTGGGTACATTTTGTGCTTGTGCTGTTAGCGATGTCCAACAGGAATAACGGAGCAGTACTAGCAAAGGATGATCAGTCATCCTTCCTCTTCTGGACGATGATGGCAGCGCTAACTCTATTTTTGAACGAAAACGTACATAAAGTTCTAAAATTACGAACTAAGACGTAAGTAAAGTTTCTAAAATTACTTCGATAGAAAATATCACTAATTTGGCCGCGATTACTTCACCACATCTTGGATTGATTTTAAAGATATTTTCACATAAAAATCATTTGTCACCATTTCCGTAAAAGATTAACTGTATAGCATCCCCCTTAGGAGATATGCGCCATTCTAATCAGAGACTTCTTACAAAAAGACGTAGAGAAAAAAACTTCGTACAAAAAGACGTAGATGCAAAAGAGTTCTCTAACTTCTAAACGATGTTACCAATTAACGTGACAAATGCTACTTTTTTAATTGAAAGCCTACAATTCAAGCAGAATGAACCAATTTTATTTTACATTAAAACAATACACATTTAAGTTTGAACATTTCGTGTGAAATTCACATTAAATTCACACGGATACCGATAATGGCAAACGCTTATTACCCATAAAATAGCATTTACAGCTTCAAACATAGACTCGGTAATGTGATTTAGATAATAGCAGCAAATTAAGTGTAATTATTGCACCATACCATCCACCAGCGCTACAGCGGAAGAGGCTAACAAAGCTTCGGTAATTCGGATGGTTTAGTTAAGCGTCCCATTTCCTGTTATTAAAGTGATGTTCGTATTTAACAAGCCTTTCCTGGCAGCATATTTCAACAAATTCTTATAAATTTATTTTAAATTTACTCAAACTTAAATTGGATTAAAAATAGAAGATACCTACTTTAATAAAACAATGGTAAAATTAAAAAGAATAACTTCTTGTGCTTCATGGAGCTGTATTTTTATTAACCAATTATCAACAATTAACTTATTAATTGTCAACAATTAACGTAGCACCGTGTACTCTGCTATCATTCGAAATTATATTATCTGTTTAGATCCTGCGAGAAACCTGATTTTATTATATATTATGTTTCAAAATCGCACTCGAGAATCAATCTGTATTATATTGGCGCGAAGGAAAATAACGTAATTGCGCGCCGATAAAAATAGATTACTAATTCACCCAAATGTTTTTCCATTTTCTTCCTCCGTTATCAATGTAGAATTCAATTCTTTAAGTTTATCCTAATAGCTTAATAAATATCATATATAATAATTTAATCATATTAACCAACGGCTAGGATACCTAATCCCGAAGACTCTCGCCGTTTCGGGATCGAGATCATATTTTTGTAATCCTGAAACTCATATCGGTATTGGGATTAGAGAATAATAAACAATTGATCCTTATTTGCATGAAGATTACATTACGGAGCGAGGCGTTGACTCCGCCCCAATTTAAATGCACTTATTTGTCAATGGGCTAATGACTAGTGTAGCATATGTGTAGTGTAAAAGAACCACATGATGTTAATAATTAACTCCTTTTAGAAACTAACAACTATATTTAAGGAGATTTACATGATGGATAAGTCTCTTTGTAATAACTCTAAAAACAGTAAAAAATGCCAATAAAAATTATTATACTTGCCATTCTCTTTATTTCTTTATTTAGCATTTAACGTTCTCTTTACCAATAAATAAAATTTTAAAACTTTTTTACAAAAGTAACATTTCTGGAAACAAAAATTTATAAGTTCTGTAATCCGCAGTAACAGCCGACATATGCTAATTATACATTATACCGCACTCTGAAATAACAATATCCATATATATGTATATGTATATATATATATATATATATATATATATATATATATATATATATATATATGCATATTTATACATATATACAGTTAATTATCAAATCGTAAGGGAAAGAATAATAATACTTAATTAAGAATTAATTCGAAAAATTGTATACCCTTTCTCAATAATAACATCATTAAATAATAGAAAATTAAAGGGTGAAATGCAATAGTAGAAAATATACAGCAAATACATTTGTAAACTAAACTAACTTCGTAAACAACAATTTACACAAAGTAATAAAAATCAAACTAAATAAAAATTTTCATAGACTGTCTTTCATCTTTGAATATTATATCGTATCGATCGCTACTAAAGTATAACAAGCGATCGAAAATAACGTCTTAAGTATCGAAAATAACGTCTTAAGATCGCTAATAACGTCTTAAGATCGCTACTAAAGTATAACAAGTGATCGAAAATAACGTCTTATCGTATCGATCGCTACTAAAGTATAACAAGCGATCGAAAATAACGTCTTGAGAGAAAAGATACCCGTAAGATATGCTTTGTTGAAGTCGACGTTGCCTAAGTCTTGGCAAGAAATAAAAATTACAGGTACATATACTTAGTTGACATAACATGCGCATTATTCTCTTTCACATAATATACAAATTGCGTTGTACAAATGAGACCAAACGCGATCTTCACTATATTATATACAAATGTGCATAACAATGTACATACGTTACACGCGACATGCTTTGATGAGCAACACAGCTGCCAAGACTAACGCTCATTAAAGTACAATCTTGTAGCGAGACATTAAATACGATTATATTTTTACGATGGCTGAATGTTTCACCGAATTTTAATTGAAAACGTTTCTCTTCATTAATCACTCCTTATGGCTTAATTATTCTTTATGCAAATATCGACTTTGCATTGCTTCCTAATTTTTTTTAATGAACTAAATAGTATTAATTATATATACAAAGAAAAATGTTTCACTCAAATCTCGATTCCACGGTTCTCCATTGGAAAGAGTGGTCCAATTAGATTCAATACACAGTCTATGAAGATAAAAATATGTAAAATACGAATAGATTTCGAATAAAGAAGTACTGTATGTGTTCATGTTCTTGCAAAAGTTTAAATACGGAAACATAATTTGATAAAATCGTGGGGTCCTTTTCTCTCCTCCTACCTTTTTCCCGTTAGAACGTTTACAATCGTAACGTTTAAATCAGCTAGAATCGATCGTAGTAACTCCGATTTTTTGGGGACTGACTTTTAAGACGTCTTCGTTTAAGTGTTAAATATCTCATGTTCTATTCTATCCGATTATTTTCAGATTTATTATTGTCGATCATCTGCGTTGTGCGTTCATCTTCTCGTTAAATCGTGAACTCGACTCGACCATGTCTTACGTATGGTGTTTCATAGATTTTGAAACAAGTTTTCGTTTGCCACTTTTTTTTAAATAAAGTGGCAAACGAACACTTCTTCTTCTCTCGCCAAACAGTTTTGAAGAAAATAGTTCTGCTGTTTTACGTAATTTTGTGAGTACCATATTCGGTATATATATTCGATATATACACCAAAGACATAAATCAACCAATATAATCGGTTATTAACCTTGCCAACTTAATACATTATTAAAATATATACAAAATTATTATAAGCAAACTCAAATATGAACATCCCTTACATGATCTCAAAATCCCAAACCGTTAATCTGCAAAAAAGCACTTAAGCACATAAATTACTAAAGTCGCCGAGTATGAATTTATATTTTGAAAACGTATAGTCCATTCCGCAGTCACAAAAATAAGATATATTGCCTGGTGGTAAAATAAAAGCTTCCGCGGCGAGTGACCGGAAACCGAAATTGTGGAATCGCCCGCAGTTCCGTCGGTACGTACCCGCGGGTATTGTGCACTGAATTCCGGTGCGCACTTGTAAAAAAGATTTACAACCTTTGTTCAAAAGTACGGAATGATAATTAGCGTGCTCTGTGAATTACAGATCTCTTCAATGCCCTTCACTGAATACATAATGCCGACAGTTAACCGTTGCATGAGTACAAGTTACGAGTGGATATTTTACATCCAATATTTTAATTTTGGGTCCGTAGAGATTACACCCGGAAGTATTCGTATTTACAAGAATGTGCCATGAATATATGCAGATTTTAAAATTCGTTATCGAAAAAATAAGGTTAAAATAATAAGTTTATAATAATACCGGGCAATTTTTTTTGCAAATGTCATGAAATTATTGTTTCCTAACTATTCTTTCAAGTGACATAATTTTAGGTCCTTAAACTCCCTTAACTTTAATTCCGGGTCTCAAATAAACGGTTCTAATTCCGTTAGTTCAATTAAATGACCTCGGCATATTTACCAACGTCCTAAGTCGAAAATCGAAAAAATTAGAGCAGAGATAGGAATTGGAAAAAAATTAATAAAAAATAAAATTAGCCTTGTTATTATATTTCAAAAATTGCCACACAAAAATAATCAATAACCTTGAGTACGTGACAATTTTCCAAAATCAAATAAATATACTAAAATAAAACAAATTTTAAAAACTTAAAAACCCCAACTGGGTGTAAAGGTAACTAAAATATTGAAAACAAGCCAAATTATATTTATTAGGAGGGTGCACGCAATGATAGAGCTAATTGGTACAACTATATATATATATATATATATATATATATATATATATATATATATATATATATATATATATATAACAGAGCAATATCATAGCTCTTGTTCAACTACATTTAGCATGTTTTTTGCACCATTGGTAACCTACATTAAATTATTTCAAGCAGTAAGAATTCATCAGATTTTCAAACTAAATAACCATTAAACTATCCAACTTATCTGAACTGACTAACCATTTCTGAATTAGCTATCTATTAATACTAGCCAACAGCAGTTATGTACAAATAGAGGTCCGTCAAAATTTGTTTTTTTCGACAAAAAACTTCCATGTCCATAATTAGAGTGTTTACGAGCACACGTACTGAACGGAATTACGTTGTCCATGTACAATACAATACACAATCAGTAAGAGCGTTTGATAAAATTTAACCCAACACGGGGCAAACAGGAGTGAGCACATGCTATGAAAACGGACAAAGCGTATTTCTAGTTGAACAAATCCATTAATACATGACATATCTTTAATCGGATATATCTGTACTGACGAGGACTTCTACAGATTTGCCTATAACACTCTTGTAAAAAGGTACCCGCTAAGACCTAAAAGTTCTTTACCTTAGAAAGGAATAACAAAATCATAATAATATCAATCACTGTCTGTCTGTTACAGTTGTTTTTCGATGTTGAAACTTAGAAATTAGGAAAGTAATTTAATATATTAAAACGCGCATATCTTAATATCTAAAACTCTTAAACTTCTTATATTTCTTAAACAATTCAGCGAGGTTGAATTATTCTTTTTTAAATATATCTGTTGAAAGAGTAAGATAAAACAAACGTTTCGACATTATTTTTTCCAGAATTTAATTTAAGATAGTTCTCGAGATATCGCTGAAAATATCCAAAAAAATATGGTTCTCTCCCCCGTTCCCCTACCGTGTTCAAACACCGAAACTGCTAAATATAAAAACAACAATAACAGACGGTAACTAGGAAAGAATATCCATGATTCTAGATTACATAAGCTTATGAGAAATGCACAATAATTTAACGTTCTTTGAAAAATATTCGAGGCAATATATTTACGTGGTAAAAAGTTAGTAGTCTCATACTCCGTAACCTTAAATATGCCTACAATAATTTACCATACAAAATTCGTGGAGAACAAGTTCTACTCGTATAACATAGGTTACCTCCGAATATTCCTAACCAAAACAAAGAGTAACGTGGAATTATGAAACATCAGCAGGGGTCTTACAAGGGGTCCACTTACCACTTCGATGCCGTTCGTTCGTAATTACTGTGTCAATTTTACACCAACCAAAGTCTAATCAAATTTTGATAAAGGAAATATGCAATAAATATGGTATAAGCAAACTATACAAACCTAGTACACAATTGCAGACAATAAACTGTTTATTATAAAATAAATAGCTTCCCATGTAAACAAATATTCGCCACTGAAGTACAAATAAGATTTTCTTTCTTTTCTATTTCCTTCCTTGCACTTTGTTAAAAGTGTGAACTGTGGAATCTTTCTGAAATGGATATTCTATTCCTAATACACATATTATCGTTGTATGTATTAATAAATATGACGGTATTTTTTAAATTTTAATTTAATAAAATATTAAGAGTATTGGATTAAAAATGCGATACCTTAGTTCAAACTCCAAATTAAAGACGATATAGAGAACGAAGATCATTGTCAATACGATTTATTTTACACTCTTCAAATATACCCTATTTATCTACTTCAATGTATCTAATTGATACATATGACGGACTTATTGCTACGAGTGCAATCTCTTGTAGCTAACCATGACACCAGCCCAGCCCCGTTCGACGAACGGCCAGGAATCGAACCCGGGTATCTGCGGTGCGCCGCATCGTCAAAGGCTGTATGCATTGTGATCAACCCAACACACCACAGCATAGGTAGAAAAAAATTATTCACCTCGTTCTTGTTACAGATTATTCACCCAATTCTTCATCCATCTGACACCGCTTTGGATAAGAAATTCAGTTTTTGATTAAAGAATTGAAAACTATAACTTATTCAATTTAGAAACATCAGACAGACGGAGGCACAGGTACATTATCACAACAGTAGTATTCTATTCGAATATTTAAAACATCGTATCCTAAAGGGACAGTAATAATCCCATTTTATATCCGATTACCGACCCCATCCACAACAATAGTGAGACTGAAAATTGTCTTAAAATTAATGAACTTAGACACCTTAAAAAAATTAATGATACTTCAAAGAGTATCCAAACTGAACAATTTATCTTTCATTACATATAAAGCGGAGAAGTTAATTTGTTTGTTGGTTTGTTCGCGCTAATCTCTGGAAACATACTTAGGATTTAAAAAATTGTATAAAAATTGTATTCGTATTACAAAACCTATACTTTGACAAAGATTATAGGTTATATACCAACATGTTATAATACATAGAAGAGTGGTAATGAAAATGTAGCCAAAATCGGGGAACGATGCTTCAACCTTAAACCTGTCGATATAGCTGATTAGACCATAATTAAGACAATTCTACGGGGGCGAAACCATGGGGTGCAGCTAGTTACAAATATGGGTGTAGGAAAGATCTAGCTTATTCACTTATTAAACTTGTCTCTTAAATAGCATAGACTCACTATATACCGATAGATAATGAGTACCCAAAACAAATAATTAAAAAACTTTTATTTCTCTCAACAATTAGTCTTATAAATGAAAAGATACAGCATTTCTATAAATATCTATATCTATATGTATATTAATATATGCAACAAAACATCTACACACAAATTAAAACTTACCGTGTTAGATGACTTTTAGATAGTTTTATGTCTACAAACCCTTCAAACAAACCCTATAAAATCTAACATTTTTTCGAATATGAAACACCAGAAGTAATGAAAGTCCAAGTAATGAAAGTACCTTGACCACGACTTTGCAGTATTAAAATAACATTAGATTCATTGGAGGAAGGCAGTGGAAGGCTTTATTACATGATTTGCCAAATGGAAAAACTTACTCATAAACTGATCTGCATCAAGCTGTGGTACCAAAGAAGAATAAATTTAATTTGGTAGATTCATCATATTAACAGACCACATTAACTTATCATAGTTAATTCAAAAGTATTAAATACGCCCCCAACGCTTTATTTAAAAGTAAACCAGTGCGATATTCAGATCGGTGTCATTATTTCAACTGAAAGAATATTGGAAACCCACAACAAATACTCTTTACTTTCACGGTAAATAGTCACAAATTATGTGCCTGCTCAACTGGAACATGCCCCGCCACCTGGACCGTTACGATGTCTCAATAAATGATGCTTGTTCATGTGACACATAATTTTAATGTGTCAGTTTTTATTTCCGTAATAATTAGTTTTTTGGACGCTCTAGTCAAATAGTGACCCTTATTGTTTCGTTATGTATCGTTGGTACCCTTATTGTTTCGGTCATACGAAACAATCCATCTATCTCCTCTGTCATGAGTATGGAATATGTCTCGTTAGTACCCTTATTACTTCGTCATGCCCTTCAATGTATTTCAGACGTTATGGGTATGAAATATGTTTCTTATCGTTTCGTTATGTCTTTCCATGTATCTCCGCTATCATAGGTATGAAATGTGTTTCGTTAGTACCCTTATTGTTTCGTTATGTCTATCCATCTATCTCCGGTGTCAAGGGTGTGAAATGTGCAAGCTGGTCATTCGCATTAAGATCTCAGTTAGGACGTAGTAAAATCGTAAAATATATTTTTTTTAATCACAGGTGAGACAAATCTAAAAAAAAATTTTAATTTTAGGAAAAATCCTGATAAATCTTGATTAGAACTTTCATATAAAATTATTTAAGTCAACTTGCGTCAATAATTTTAAGAAATGGCATGCACTCGACACATTTTATTATATAAGATGTGGCAGTGTAAAACTTAATAAAATTCAACATGTATAAACATCTATTAACACATAAGTAAGAATAACGCCTACCTCACGAAAAGAGTATTATACATAACGATACTTGAGATGAAATGAATGAAAAATCGATAAAGATAGGTGTCTCTTTTGAGATGTATAAATGATAAGATATTTTTAATGTTTTAATCATTATATTTCTGCTCCTTTAAATAATAGCGGAATGAAATAGCCTATGTTTTAATCTGTCACACATACAACCTACATGCAATTTCATTGAAACCCATTGGGTCATATTAACGTACAAAAAAGACAAACAAAACCAATAAGAAGACAACGCTTCACTTTTCTGACATTAGTAGGAATTAATATTTTAAAATCTAATGGAACAAACCCAAATTAAGCAAGTACAAAAAATGGTGACATAACAATACCAGACCATGTAGTCTGGTATTAATTTAATCGTGTACTCGTCAACGCTAAAACTAATGTTGCTACATTGAAACACCCGTATCTTGAGTTCATTTAACTTGTTAAGAAATGGCAAATATTTTACTTCGCTAATGGCTAAAAAAGTATCCTTAAATAATGAAAAATAATTTAGCTTAACAATCTAACTTATGACAAGTGTGACAAGCTAACTGGTTATATAAAGACACACACTAAAATAGTTTGGTAATTTACAATTATTTTTTTAAACATGCAAAACATAAAGGAAACAGGTGTTTTTATGTCAACAGATAATGACACTTGTTCCATTAGTTAAAATACGAACTTCATTTAATATGAATCAACGATAATATGATGAATATAAATCTGGAATAAAAGGCTGATACTTGTGATAAAAGGAAACTGACGTAAACTTCCTGAGAATTACGAGATAAAACATAGAATGAGATATGATGAGAAAAGATACTCCGCACACTTTACTAACAAATATATTTAATCATATACGCAACACATATTTTATTTGTCAAATGAAATCATCCAATATAATTTATTTAGCAAATCGAGACACGGGACTCTCAAGATATAAAAATATTGTAAATTAAAATGGCATCCCATTCAAATTAGTTTATTAAGACGATTCTTCCATTTTTATTAAAAAATAGCTATATAAAGTCTCATTAAAAGTTCTGAAAAATATATTTATTCTGACTAAAATAAGAAGGCTGCAAAACTAAAATTACTGAGAATTTTAAATGTCAAAACGAAACTAAGTCATCGCTCGTCTATAAAGTTTTATCCCAATTTATTTAAAATAATTCTTTACTCTATTAAATAACACTGTATACTGTTGTTTCCAGACTAGCTGTTATAGAGAAAAACAGTAAAGAAAAAACCTAATACTGGTAAACAATTATTTCGTGGCTGACAAAATATTGCCTCCATTGCATATAACAATAAAATTACCTTTGGCTAATTATTTCGTTTCGCAAACAAAAATAACCACAAAATAACGAATAACATTATGTTTTTTTCATTATGTTTTTTTTATATTTTTTCATTATTTGCTGTTTTGTGAAGGTACAAAATACTAATAATCATCAGTTTAAATACAAATGCGTCCAATAAATTCCACGCATCAAAGTAAGTACACCTAATTTTTCCCTATATACGCACGAATCGCGCCCGCCCTGGCCGACGCGAATAGTAATTAGGAAAAGGTTGCGCAGAAAATTCAACACATAGCGGAAAGTACTCGGCATATGTATACCTTGACCGGATGCGCGATAAGACGTGATTATTTTTAAGGTATCTGGATAAAATCGTTTAATACTGCCCGTTAATAATCGTCAAGGTCTACGAGAAAGCGGCGTGCGTTCTAACGCGAATATAGAGAGCCCGGTTATTAAAATGAAACTACCATCTCATTACATTTTAATGACATTTAATGACGCCGGTAATCAAGGTGTTAAATGTATTCTTGGCTACTCTCGTTTACTCTTTAAAGGGCTACGGATTTCCAGGTTTACATTATTTTTATCATGCCGTTGATGCGTTTTTTCGAAGCTAAAATATATAATGACTTATGCGCGTATTTACATAGTACTTTTAACGGGATGTTTTGCTGTAATGGTTATAGCTACAAATTTACAGGGAGAAATTAAAACATGCAGCGTTATTTAGAAGGATTCATTAAATCCATGTTTTCATGAATTTGTAATAAAAATGAAAATGGAAACAAAAATGTTTCCCTCGAAATTAAATATTAAATGTTGTCATTCGGTTTCCCTTTATATTGTGTACGTAGCTTTTCAAAAAATAACGTCGATCCGGCATGTCTAACGTTGCTTCGTTATTTGTTTATGTATTTTCCGCTTCTAATAAGAATTTTCCAAAAGGCAAGAGATTTTCGACTTTCGATTCTTCGTTGCGACTTGAAATAAAAACAAGCACACTTTATTCGGATTAGGATAAAAATCGATAGCCGATCTCCCTGCTTATGCCTATGTTTATTTATTGATAAACATATTTAGTTGAAATTTGATAAATTTGAAGAAAGATAGTGATGATTCAAGTAACTTCATACACTATTTAAATTTAAGGAGTACTATCAGTATGAATAAAAGTTTATGGAAGTTTGGTTGTCTGAATATACTACTTGTGATATAATACAAGTATTTGCAATAATACTTTTAAATAGCAGACTACAAAAGAAAACTGAATCGCAATTTTATCTGTGAAGATACATGGATATAACAGCATATTTTATTTTTTAAGATAGGAAATGACATCTTAAAGAGAAATATAATATTTAACACAGCACAATTTCTCTCGCGCGGAAAACGTGCAGAGATTGTAATATCTATTTTCCATCGCACTAGCATGGTGCTATGAAAACTAACGATTGTTATACAAGATTCTGCCGTCAATGTTGATCGAATTACGAAATTTGAATCCTCGTTTATTTTAGAACATAAATCTCTTATAAGATTATAAACTTTATCCTTCTTCGGAAAATTGAAAACGTATAGAATTAATTTTCATTGAATGTTTTAATCCTTTGTCTTTAACTTTCTCCGAATATTAAATAATTTTACCTTCTCGATTTTATTTAATTATCTCGTTCCTAATACATCATCAAAACGAATAAAATAATGGTCCAAAATTTCAAAATTCCTTTATTTCTCTATAGTAATGAATCTTGCATTGAATCTGGAAAATAAAGGGTTAATACTGTATTTAATATATATTTGCTTAG
The DNA here is from genome assembly GCA_039881145.1 of Druceiella hillmani. NCBI lineage: Eukaryota > Metazoa > Arthropoda > Insecta > Lepidoptera > Hepialidae > Druceiella > Druceiella hillmani. The sequence goes on from JAYKKI010000017.1 coordinate 30,590,148, forward strand.
AAAAAATTACCTACTTATTTTCTTAAAAATCCTTGCTTAACAATGGAAAAAACTTTTAAAAAATCGAATAAATAAAGTTAAATAATAATTAAAAGCAAATACAAATACAATTAAAAATATTGGAAATTAAGAGCCATCCATGAACCATTTATATACTCAATGATCGTGATCCCAAGGTCGCGAATCGAACAGGAGGACAAGTCGATATGGCGCAATATCCACAACACCAAATCAACAAATTAAGTGGGCTTACAATGGGGCATCGCAAACGGAAGGTTCATATCCGAACATTGAGAAGGCGTGAGTCAAAAGCTCGTCAAAAGCACATATGTGATCCTGGCTCAGGTACGGAAATAAGTCCTCACTGCGTTCTTACTTATATCAAATAGAAGCTTATTTTTCAGACTCCTTTGCGAGACTGAATCGGTGTCCCTACACAATATCTCACAAACTTAATAATTACTTATTTCCAGAAACAACTCCAAATGATAAAATTTAAAATCTAATAAAGTATAACATATTTTAGGCTTTATAAACACATCACATGATTTTCAAAATTAACATAAGAAAGATTTAAATTATGTTTTGAAGAAAAAAAATTATTTTATCATTCGTCTTATCCGTTGTCGTAGCGCTTGCTAATACTAAATGAAAACACATAAATTGTTACTTTTATCCACACTATTTAGTTCTAAAGTTTAGCGTGATATTTAGGAACCTGTATAATAAGTTGAAGTTGGCAATATATGAAAAAATGCTTTCTTTGCAATTGTGAAGATTATTTTAATGCTATGTCTACTATACTATCTACATACTATTAAAATAATAATTTTTAATAGATGTCCATGGTAAGTAAATATTTAAAAGTTCTCTGTCTCCTTCAGAATTTCTTCGTAAACTTAAGATCTTGATTAGCAAGTATAGTTATAACAAAATATTTTCCTTAAAAATAAAGGTACTGACTGTGCCAATACTATTTAAAATGTTCATCATTAGTATAAAAATCTGCTTACAGTATAAGCTATGTAAACTAGTAATCTACATTTCCATAGAGAGCGAGACAGGAGTCACACTTGGTCGTTATTTACAAATTTGCCTTTCTAAAGCATTCTCCTTTGACGCATCCCTGTGACATTTGGAACATTTTCGTTGTCAAGTGATAACGATTGCAATCACCATAATATATATATATATATATATATATATATATATATATATATATATATATATATTCATATATATATATATATATATATATATATATATTCATATATATATATATATATATATATATTCATATATATATATATATATATATATATATATATATATATATATATGAATGAGCATGATGGCATAAACAGTATCTTATTCAGAAAAACCTGCACGCTATCAAAGAACTTGGTTGGAAATTACCACCATATTCATAACCAGCATGCTTCCTAGTTGTAACATAACTTTAATGTAAAAAGTTCTGTTATCTATTGTCAAAATATTACATAAAGATTTGTGATACTAATATAATACATTTCTAACCAGTATTGTTATATACTTAAAAAAATTCTACCGCAATCAAACCGACCTGCAAAAGCCTTCTTAATTTTGCGAAAAAAACGATGTTATCCGTAAATTATGACTTTCGCTAAAATTGATCGTCGTCGGCTCCCAAAGGGTACGTAAATATACAGATACACAATCGCAAAGCCTCTTTTGACCCTGGGCGAAAGGCGAGACCAGTTTCACTTTATGAAGATATACATTGCGCTGCTTTGCTGCGCCATTTTTAAACCTTATTTATATTTCACGCTTTTACGTCTCGCCATAACGATAATTCACTGCGGGTGCCACATCGGCCGGTGAGACCGCGCGCACCTATTATATTTAATACAGTCTTCTTTCCTTGCAACACCACCTGCGGAACTTTTTCTTTTCCCTCTATTCTCTCTGCCAAACATACTTTTAGTAGTACGTTTTAAAAAGTCCATTTTAATTCCTCTTTACGAACTATCCCAAAATTTGTTTTTTCTAACTTATTTCATCCAAAAGTAAATAAAATACCTCAAATGCCAATCAAATTCACACAGCAAAAAGATTGAATCTAGTTGGACTTATATATCAATTAAATGCATAGAATTACACAACTTACTATATTTATGAACATGAAGATATAATAACACTATTATGCCAGTGAAATCTTATAAATACGTAACAAATAATTATACAACATAATTTATTCCTATTTAACATTTGGGGAATCACCTTTGTTTCACAGATATTTTTCTCAGAGACCGCTAAACATTATAATTGAAATTTATCACAGCTATAGAGGGTTTATCGCTCAATTATGGACGTTGTAAACATACATTTAAATTTTCATTTTGAGAGACAGTTTTGGCGGTTAAAACGGATAATTTATGTATCATTATCGCCGTACTGAATATGAAAGGGAAAAATATTAAAACGCGAGTTCAAAAATATGTCTTCTATTTTTCAATGTAATTTTAGTTAACGACGAGATAGGTCACGATATTGTAAACTATTGTCTAAAAAAATATGAAAATGCTTGAATAATGGTGGTAAGGTTTATTTTTCATGGTATTAATGAAACTGCAAAAAAATATAGATTTGTAATATAAAAATACATAAAAAATATTAGAATATTTTTAATATATATTCATTCATCATTTTAAATTATAGACCTGAACATTAATCACACTTGAGACGTACATCAAAACATGCCTGATGTACAGAATTAAAAACTTTAAAACCTTAAAACCCGTTAAAATAAACATAAAACATAATTCGTATATAAATGTTTTTTACAATATAATCTTCACATTACGAACCTTAACCCCAACATAATATCTCAAAAGTCGTATACTATGTAAGAAAAAATATTTTTTTCTTACACAGTATACGACTTTTGAGATAAATCGTGAACTCGGCTCGATCATGCCTCACGTAAGATGTTTCATAAATTGTCAAACGAGTTTCCGTTTGCCACTTTATTTAAATAGACGCTTCTTCTTCTCTCGGTCAAACAGCTGTTGCACGTAATTTTGAGCGTACCGTATTTCGAATATAACCAAATACATAAATCAACCAAAATTTTCCCTCAATTATTCTTATATTTCGTCTATAATACTTCTGTAAACGGCGTATATGAAAATCATTCATTATGTTATTAACAACTTTTTCCAAGAAAAAAACCCTATAAATAATACCAAGAAAAACACCACCTAATTATGTCGATGAAATTGTCAAATATATGGAAAACACACATATAAATATAAATATATGGAAAATATACATACATATCAATATATGGGTAGCAACATAAGTAAGATGATTCTGCAATGGTGAAACTGTTTAAATAAAAAAGGCAGATATGTTTTATTAAGTACTTTCTTATTTTTAATTACCATTATCCTCTCAGTTGCACATGTGCAATATGAGTAAATTTAAAATTGTTATGACGAAACCGTACTTCTTAACTTGTAGCCTATAATACTCTGCTTATTTAAGCGAATACTGTAACAAAGTTAAAATAAAACTGTTTAAATAAAAAAGGCAGATATGTTTTATTAAATGCTTTCTTATTTTTAATTACCATTATCCTCTCAGTTGCACATGTGCAATATGAGTAAATTTAAAATTTTTATGACGAAACCGTACTTCTTAACTTGTAGCCTATAATACTCTGCTTATTTAACCGAATACTGTAACAAAGTTAAAATAAAACTGTTTAAATAAAAAAGGCAGATATGTTTTATTAAATACTTTCTTATTTTTAATTACCATTATCCTCTCAGTTCCACATGTGCAATATGAGTAAATTTTAAATTTTTATGACGAAACCGTACTTCTTAACTTGTAGCCTATAATACTCTGCTTATTTAATCGAATACTGTAACAAAGTTAAATTATTTAGCTGCTACATGGGAAATATACTCACATACAGACATACAGGGTATGTTGAAATCACAGCCATTCATTTTTAGATTCACCGTAGTTGGATGTTAACCTTGCCAACTTAATACATCATTAAAATATACTCGTAATTAATTTAAGCAAAGTCAAATATGAATATCCGTTACATAATCTCAAATAAATACGAAATATTTTAAATCAAATCGTTAATCTGGAAAAAAGCGTTTAGCCACATAAATTACTAAAGTTGCCAAGTATGAATTTACATTTGGTCAACGTATACAATTCCGCGGTCACAAAAATAAGATATATTGCCTAGTGGTTAAATAAAAGAGGCACGACCGCGGCGAGTAACCGGAAAACTGAAATTGTAGAGCCGTTTGCAGTTCCATCGGTATATATGTACAGGTATTGTGTACTGAATTCTGGTGCGCACTTGTCAAAAAGATTTACAACCTTTGTTCAAAAGTACGGAATGATAATTAGCGTGCTCTATGGATTACATATATCTTCCATGCCCTTCACTGAATGCATAATGCCGACGGATTAACCGTTGCATGAATACAAGTTACGAGTGGATATTTTACATCCAATATTTTAATTTTGGGTCCGTAGAGGTTACACTCGAAAGTATTCGTATTAACAAGAATGTGCCATGAATATACGTAGATTTTAAAATTCGTTATCGAAAAAATAAAGTTAATATAATAAGTTTCTAATAATACCCGGCTGCAATTTTTTTTGGAAATGTCGTGAAATTATTGTTTCCTAATTATTCTTTCAAGTGACATAATTCTAGGTCCTTAAACTCCCTTAACTTTAATTCCGGGTACTCAAATAAACGGTTCTAATTCCGTAAGTTTAGTTAAATGACCTCGGCATATTTACCAACGTCCTAAATTCAAAATGGAAAAAATAAAAGCAGAGGTAGCAGTTTGAAAAAAAATTAATAAAAAAATAAATTTAGCCTTGTGATTATGTTTGAAAAATTGCCACACAAAAATAAATAATTTCCTTGAGTACGTGACAATTTTCCAAAATCAAATACATACACTGAAATAAAACAAATTTTTAAAAACTTAAAAAGCTCAACTTTGTGCAAAGGTAACTAAAATATTGAAAACAAGCCAAATTGTATTTATTAAGGAGGGTGCATGCAATGATAGAGCTAATTGGTACAACTATATATATATATATATATATATATATATATATATAACACAGCAATATCATAGCTCTTGTTCAACTACATTTATCATGATTTTAGCACCATTCAATTATTTCAAGCCGTCAGAATGCATCAGATTTTCAAACTTAATAACCATTAAACTAACCAACTTTTCTAAGCTGACTAACCATTTCTAAATTAGCTATCTATTAATGCTAACCAACAGCAGTTATAGGCAAATAGAGGTCTGTCAAAAATTTTTTTCTCAACAAAAAAAACGTTGATATTCATCATTAGAGTGTTTACGAGAACACGTCCGGAACGAAATTACGTTATCCATGCCAATAAGTAAGAGCGTCTGATTAATCCAACATCGAACAAACAGGAGTGAGCACATGCTATGAAAACGGACAAAGCGTATTTCCAGTTTAACAAATTCATTAATAAATGACATATCTTTAATTTAATACATCTATACTAGCAAGCGCTTCTACAGATTTGCATATAACACTCTTACAAAAAGGTACCCGCTAAGACCTAAAGGTTTTTTACCTTAGAAAGGAATAACGAAATCATAGGAATTTCAATCACTGTCTGTCTGTTATAGCTGTTTCTCGATGTTGAAACTTAGAAATTGGCGAAGTAATAAAATATATTAACTCGCGCATATCTTAATATCTAAAACTCTATATATTTCTTAAACAAATCAGCGAGGTTGAATTATTTTTAATTATATCTGTTGAAAGAGTGAGATGAAACAAAGGTTTGAACATTATTTTTTCCAGAATTTAATTTAAGACTGTTCTCGGGATATCGCTGAAAATATTCAAAAAAATATGGTTTTCTCCCCCCGTTCCCCTACCGCGTTCAAACGCCGAACTGCTGAATTATAATAAACAGCAATAACAGACGATAACTAGGAAAGAATATATATGATTTTAGATTACATAAGCTTATGAGAAATTCCCAATAATTTGACGCTCTTTTAAAAATATTCTAGGCAATATATTTACGTGGTAAAAAGTTAGTAGTCTCACAAATATACTATGTAAACTTAAATATGCCTAATTGCATACAAAATTCGCGAAGAACAAGTTGTACTCGTATTAAATAGGTTACCTCCGGATATTCCTAACCAAAACAAAGACTTATGTGGAAATACAAAACGACAGGAAAGTTACAAGGAGTTTTCTTACTACATCGATGCCGTTCGTCCATAAGAACTTTGTCAATACTACACCAAACAAAGCTTAATCAAATTATGATAAAGAAAATATGCTAAAATATTGTATAGGCAATCTATATAAACCTAGTGAATTTCAAATAAATATCTAAATTGTATATTTGAAACAATAAACAGTTTATCATAAAGAAATGGCTCCCCATATAAACAATTATTAGCGATTAAATCTAATCACCACTTACGTACAAATAAAATTTTCTTTGTTTTCGATTTCCTTCCTTCCATTTTGTTAAAATTGTGAACTGTGGATTTTTTCTGAAGTATATATTCTATTCTTAATACACATATTATCGTTATATGTATTAATAAATATGACAATATTTTCTAAATTTTATTTTAATAAAATATTAAAAGTACTGTATTAAAAATGCGCTTATAAATTTTCCTAAATTGACTTTTCTTTAGTATACAAAATATCTAGTTGAAACTCCAAATTAAAGACGATATAAAGAACGAAGATCATTGTCAATACGATTTATTTTACACTCTTCAAATATACCCCATTTATCTTCTTTAATGTATCTAATTGATACATATGGCAGACTTACTGCTACGAAAGCAATTTTTTATAGCTAATCTGACACCAGTGCAGTCCCGTTCGACGAACGACCGGGAATCGAACCCGGGTCTCCGCAGTGCGCCCCATCGTCAAAGGCCGTATGCATTGTGATCAACCCAACACACCACAGCATAGGTAGAAAAAATTATTCAACGCATCTGACCAGATTATTCACCCAATTCTTTATCCATCTGACACCGCTTTGCTTTTTTTGATAAGAAATTCACAATTAAATGAAATTACGTGATGTAGTATTATTTCTACTTTCTCTAAGTTCTTTACCACAACCTAGGTTTTGTTGTATTACAACATCTTCACCAGAAGATGCATTATACATTCATACATTATTTTTTCCAGCTTTTTATTCTTCGTGACCTGTTTTTCTACTTTTTTTATTCATTTATTAATCTACTGTTTTCATTATTTTTTTATTTTCACAAATTTGGTAACTAATTCAGCATTTTACAGACATTACTGACATGAAGTGTTTGAAAACACAGATCAATGCATTGTCAGTAATAAACTTTAAATGAACGTAGTCATCTGGCTTTTATTGACGAAGGTATAATAAATAAAGTTATTAAAAATAAAAACATTAAAAATGTCCTATCATTTACACATCTCAAAATAGACACCTATCTTTATCGATTTTTCATTAATTTATCGATTTTTCACTAATTTCATCTCAAGTATCGTTATGTATAATACTCTTTTCGTGAGGTAAGCGTTATTCCCACTTATGCTTTAATAGATGTTTATACGTGTTGAATTTTATCAAGTTTTACACTGCCACATCTTATGTAAAACAAACTGTCGAGCGCAATCCATTTCCTAAAATTATTGACGCAAGTTGACTTAAATAATTTTATATGAAAGTTATAATTAAGATTTCTCCCGCCTTTCCTTAAAATTTAGATTTTTTTTTTCTAATCTGTGATTAAAAAAATATATATTTTAAGATTTTACTACTTACTAACTGAAATCCCCATGCGAATCACCAGCTTGCACATTTCATATCCATGACAGTGGAGATTAGTTCTTGCTTGAAATACGTCCTTCATTTAATATGAATCAACGATTACATGATGAATATAAACCTGGGATAAAAGGCGGATATTTGTGATAAAACGAAACTGACAACTTCCTGAGAGAGATGAAATAAAACATAGAAAGAGATATGATGATAAAAGATACTCCGTACACTTTAGTAACAAATATATTTAATCATACATTATATTATTTATCAAATGAAATCATCCAAAATAATTTATTTAGCAAATCGAGACACGGGACTCTCAAGATATAAAAATATTGTAAATTAAAATGTCACCACAATTAAATTAGTTTATTAAAACGTTTCTTTCATTTTTATTAAAAAATAGCTATATCTAGTCTCATTAAAAGTTCCGAAAAATCTATTTGTTTCGACAAAAAATAACGAGGCTGCGAAACTAATATTACTGAGAATTTTCAATGTCAAAACGAAACTAAGTCATCGCTCGTCTGTAAAGTTTTATCTCAATTTATTTAAAATAATTCTTTACTCTATTAAATAACACCGTAAACTATTGTTTCTAGATTAGCTGTTATAGGGAAAAACAGTTAAGAAAAAACTTAATACTGGTAAGTAATTATTTCATGGCTGACAAAATTTTGCCTCCAATGCATATAACAATTAAATTACCTTTGGCAAATTATTTCGTTTCACAAACAAGAATAACCATAAAATAACGAATAACATTATGAATCACATTTCAATTCCTTATAATTATGACTTTTTTATATTGTTTGCTATTTTATGAAGGTACAAAATAAAATAAATCATCAGTATAAATACAAATGCGTCCAATTAATTACACGCATCAAAGTAAGTTCACATATTTTTTCCCTATGTGTCCACGAATCGCGCCCGCCCTGGCCGAAACGAAAAGTAATTAAGAAAATGTTGCACAGAAAAATCAGCATATAGCTGAAGGTACTCAGAAAATGTGTGCCTCGACCGGATGCGCGATAAGACGTGATTATTTTTAAGGTATCTGCATAAAATCGCTTAATACCGCCCGTAAAGAATCGTTAAAATCTACGTGGAGGCGGCGTACGTTCCAACGCGAATAGTGCGAGCCCTGTTATTAAAACTAAACTACCCTCTCATTGCGTTCTTATGACTTTTTGAATGACGCCGGTAATCAAGTTACTAAATACATTCATGGCTATTCTCGTTTACGCTTTAAAGGGCTCTGACTTTTCAGGTTTATATTATTTCTATCACGCTATTGATGCGTTTTTTCGGAGCTAAAATATACGATAACTTATGCACGTCTTTACAAACTAACGTTAACCCGCAATTTGCCTCACATGGTTTTTATTGCAAATTTACATGGAGAAATTGAAAGTATTACATATAATAATTCAGGGAAATTAAACACTAAATCTATATTTTCATAAATTTGTAACAAAAATAAAAATGAAAAAAGGTTTCCTGTAAATTAAGGATTAAAGGGAGTCATTCGGTTTCTCCTTTATATTATGTACGTAGCGTTTCGAAAAGTCACGTCGATCCGATATGTCTAACGTTGCTTCTTTATTTATTTAAGTATTTTTCAGTTTCTAATAACAATTTTCTTAAAGGCAAGAGATTTTCCATATTTATCATTTTCCTTCCTGCCAACATTGCGACGTAAAATAAAAACAAACAAACACACTTTATTAGGATCAGGATAAAAATCGATAGTTGATCTCTCTGCTTGTACCTATGATAAACATATCTAGATGAAATTTGTTAAGAAACACGTTTCTTACTAATAAACATATTTAGATGAAATTTGTTAAGAAACAAAGTGATGATCCAAATTAATTCATACACTATTCAAATTTAAGGAGTACTATCAGTATGAATAAAGGTTTATGGGAGTTGGTTGTCTGAATACCCTATTTTTGATATAATACAAGTATTTGCAATAATACTTCTAATTGGCAGACTATAAAATGAACCTAGATTGCATTTTTATCTGTGAAGATACATGGATATAACAGTATCTTTTATTTTTCAAAATAGGAAATGATATCTTAAAGAGAAATATATTATTTAATATAGCACAATTTATCTAGCGCGGAAAACGTGCAGAGTTCATAATATCTATTCATTTTCTACTCGATTCTATCGTAAAAGTTAATCGAATTACGAAATTTGAACACTAATTTATTTCACAATATAAATCTCTTATAAGATTATAAACTTCATCCTCCTTCGGGAAATCGTGCGGAAATCATTAGATATTTTAATTCTTTGTCTTTCGCTTTCTCCGAATACAAAATAATTTTCCCTTCTCGATTCTTTTTAATTATCTCGTTCCTAATACATCCTCAGAACGAAAAAAAATGATGGTCTAAAATTTCGAAATTCCTTTATTTCTGTATAGTAGTGAATCTAGAATGAAATTTTGAATATAAACGGTTAATACTAAATTTAATATCTATTTGCTTAGAAAAAATTACCTATTTATTTTCTTAATAATAATTAAAAGCAAATACAAAGAATACAAATATAACTAAAAATATTGAAAATTGAGAGCCATCCAGTAACCACTTATCACCCAACAATCGTGATCCTAAGATCGCGAATCGAACAGGAGAACAAGTCAAGATTGAGCAATATCCGCAATACCGAGTCAACAAATTAAGTGTGCGTACAGTGGGGCATCGCAAATGGAAAGTTGATACCCAAACATTGGAAAGGCGTGAGTCAAGAGCTCGTTACACATATGTGATCCTGGCTCAGGTACGGAAATAAATCCTCACTGCGCTCTTACTCATATCAAATTGAAGCTTGTTTCTCCTTTGCAAGACCGAATCGATGTCCCTACACAGTATCTCACAATCTTAATAATTACTTATTTCCAGAAACAACTCTAAATGATAAAATTTTAATCCTAATAAAGTGTGATATATTTTAGGCTTTATAACACATCACAAGATTTTCAAAAGTAACATAAAACAGATTTAAATTATGTTTAGGAAAATAAACGAAAAAAAGTACAATTTTATACTTTTTCATTCGTCTTATCCGTTATCATAGCGCTTACTAATACTAAATAAATTGTAATAAATTGTCACTTTTAAACACAGTATTTAGTTCCAAAGTTTAGCGTGTTATTAAGGGATGTGTATAATTAGTTGAAGTTGGTAAATATTAAAGAATTTACATAAAATAAAAGTTTACTTTATGAAAATGTTTTCTCTCTAATCGTGAAGATTATTTCAATTTTACGATGTTACATGTACTATACTTTCTACAAACTATTAAAATAATAATTTTGAATAGATATCCATGGTAAGTAAATAGTTAAAAGTTGTCTGGCTCCTTCAGAATTTCTTCGTAAACTTAAAATGCTGATTAGCAAATATAGTTGTAACAAAATATTTCGCTTAATAATAAAAGCACCGACTGTGCCGAATGTACAAATACTATTAAAAATGTTCATTATTAGTGAGGGTGTGGGAATACTATTTAAAATGTTCATTATTACTATAAAAATATGCTTATGTTAATTAAATAGAATACAGTATTAGTAAAGGAAACTAGTAATCTACAATTGCATACGTTACATAAGTACGAGCGAGACTGGAGTCAAGTTTGGTCGTTATTTACAAATTTGCCTTTCACAATTAAATGAAACTACGTGATGTAGTATTATTTCTACTTTCTTTAATTTCTTTACCACGACCTAGGTTTAATTGTATCACAATATCTTCAGGTGGGCTATTAGCAAAGATTCCCAAAGAGTCCACGTGAAGATATTGTAATATAATGAAACCTAGGTCGTGGTAAAGAACTTAAAAAAAGTAGAAAGAATACTACATCACGTAGTTTCATTTAATTGTGAATAATGAATTTCTACAAAATTAATGCCAAATATATTCAAAATTCGCCTTTCTAAAGCATACTCGTTTGATGCTTCCCTGTGACATTTGGAACATTTTCGTTGTCAAGTGGTAATAATTGCAGTCACCATTATATGTGTATATATAAATATATATATATATATATATATATATATATATGTCTATATATATGTATATATATATATATATATATATATATATGCACGAATAAGCGTGATGACATAAACAGTATCTTACTCGAAAAAACCTGCACGCTATCAAATAACTTGCTTGAAAGTTATCGCAGACAAATAAAAATTAAAAATACCACCATATTGAAAACCAACATACTTCCTATTTGCAACATGACTTTGTGTCAAAAGTTATATTATCTACGGTCAAATTATTACATAAAAATTTGTGATACTAATATAATACATTTTTAACCAGTATGGTTACATGCTTAAAAATTTCTACCCCCAATCAAACCGACCTACAAAAGCCTTCTTAATTTTACGGAAAAACGATGCTGTCAGTAACTTATAACTTTTGCTATAATTTATAGTCGTCGGCTCCCAACAGGTAAATATACAGATACACATTCGCAAAGCCCCTTTTGACCCTGGGCGAAAGGCGAGACCAGTTCAACTTTATGAAGATTTACATTGCGCCGCTTTGCTGCGCCATTTTTAAACCTTATTCATACTTCACGCTTTTACGTCTCGCCATAACGATAATTCACTGCAGGTGCCCGCCGGCCGGTGAGACCGCGCACGCCAATTATATTTAATACAGTCTTGCAACGCCACGTACAGAACTTTTTCCTTCCTCCCTCTCCTCTCTGCCAAGCAAACCTTTAAAGAAAGCCCGTTTTTAATTCCTCTTTACGAACTATCTCATAACTTGTTTTTTCTCACTTATTTCATCCGAAATATAAATACAATACCTAAAATGCCAATAAAATTCACAAAATAAAAATATTGCATCTAGTTGGACTTATATATCAATTAAATGCATAGAATTACATAACTTACTATATTTATGAACATGGATGTAATAACACTATTATGCCAGAGAAACCTTATAAATACGTTTTCAAAAATACAAATTATTATACAACATGATTTATTCCTTTTTTTTAATATTCGTGGAATCACCTTTATTTCAGATATTTTTCTCAGAGACCCCTAAACATACAGAATTGAAATTTATCACAGATATAATAGGTAATCGCTCAGTTATGAACCTTGTAACGGATATTTTTTTATCATTATCGCCATATTGAATATGAAACACAGACATATTAAAAGGCACGTTCAAAAATATATCATTTATTTTTCAATGTAATTTTTTCTAAGGACGAGATGGATCACGATCTTGTCAAGTATTATCCAAAAAAATATGAAAATGCTAGAATAATGGTGGTGAGGTCTATTTTTCATGTTATTAATGAAACTGAAAAATACTTAGATTTTTAATGTAAAATTCATAAAAAAATATTATAATATTTTTTTGATATATATTCATCATTCATCATTTTAAATTATAGACCTGAACATTAAGCTCGCACCACACTTGACAGTTACGCACATCAATACATGCCTGATGTAAAGAATGCTAACCGCGCAAGTTCGCCTTAAAACCCGTTAAAATAAACATAAAACACAATTCGTTAATTATAATATAATCTTCACATTACGACTTTTAACACCAACAGAATTTCTCAAATGTCGTATACTGTGTAAGAAAAAATATCTCTTTATTTAAATTAATTTTTTGGCTTTATCTAATTAATTAGATCATTGACAAGTTGTGCTGAATACTCACTCTCGCATCCTAACGATTTTTTGAAACAGTAGGTAATTTACGTAAACTAGTAGAAAATAATAATTGTGTGTCACCATCTGTGGAATATAATGGTAAGTTCATCTGTATATCTAATGTTTATCTAAAATCAGTTTCCTTTCCCATTTTAAAATTCGTTTGAATGATGGCCTCTTCGCGTAGTTGTGAACATGAACCAGACCGTTTTTGTTATGTCTATTGCATCTTCCTGAGCTCCAAAGCAATCGAGCATAGAACTACAGACGCCAACAATTTTGCAAGTGCCCACAATGCATACTTTGTCTTTACAAGGGGTGACCGAGATAAAAACTGGGTACCACACGTGATTTGTGAAAGCTACGGGTTCATCCTTGAGACCTGATACGGAGAAGAGAATCTAAAGTTAAAGTTCCAGTTGCCCCGATCATCGTAAGTACTATTATTTTTTAATAATTTACGTGTCCCATCACCGGAAACGAAAGAAAACAAGTGTGTTCGATTATTTGGACTTACCATCATTCTTCAGCCCGTTGCAGTGAAGAACTTCCGATACAAAAATGAATGCATGTTTTAATATTGTTTCCTGCAACGAAAGCATCCAAGCTGAAGACACTAAGTATCCCAATATTCCGATGGATCATTCGGCATATCTCAAAGAAGACCATAGAATTGTCCAATATCTTCGCCACGTAATAAACTATGAAAAAAAGATTTTGAAAATTTTGATTTAATAAAACAAATGCAACTATGCAATATATTGAAAAATTTATTTTACTTCGTGAAACAATATTTTTATAAACCAAGGATATTATAAAAATTTTCCTTTTTAAATATTGAATTTAAGCACTTTTTCATTTAAAACTGTATTATTGCACGCATAGGAGAAAGGTATCGCCGTGTACTCTGTATCATTCGAAATTATATTGCCTGATTAGATCCTACGAGAAACCTGAATGTCCATATATTATGTTTCAAAATCGTGTTCGAGAATGAATCTATATTTTATTGACACGAAGGATAATAACGTAATCACGTGCCAATCAAAATACATTATAAATTCACCCAATTTTCTTTCCATATCCTTCGTCTTTTCTCAATTTGGAAACTAATTCTTAAAGATCGTCCTTAGAACCTAATAAATGGCATAAATATTATTTAACCAGATTTTACAACGGCTAGGGCAAACAATCCCGAAACCTCTCACCCGATTTTACAAGCATTTCGGGATCGGAATCATATTTTTGTAATTCTGAGACTCATATCGTTATCACGATTAGTTAATAAAACATCAAACGATTGATTCTTATTTAAATTTTGATTTACATCACAATTACATTGGAGAGAGAGGCGGTGACGCCGCCCTGATTTAATTGTATTTATTCGTCAGTGGGCTAGTGACCTAATGTGACAGATTGAAACTTGCACGTATTGATCCTTGTATGTAGGCATATAATTAATGTTTATTTACTTACATTTTTTATTTATTTTATTCCCATTATTCACATAATAATTGGCAGCTTATCCAGTAAGAGTGATACATTAACAATTTTGAAGGATTATATTAACTATTAAAATAGAAATGCTATAAGACATAAATAGTAATAACAAAAGCCTATTTTCGATAATTTTGTTTTATTATTAAATACTTTTAAGTTCCGCTCAGTACTTTTAAGTCAGCGCATAGTCTGTAAAGTAACTCACTGGCCACGTATTCTTGGCTTCACCCGTGTTCTTAACACATAGTTACAATTTAAGAGAATTATTTTTGTAGTATTTTCATTCGAAAAAAACTCATACTGACTTACGAGAATATTTTAGACGTTAATGTCAATCTTGCAGTTCACATATATTGACAATTAAATATTAGTATAGAATTATAATGTTTTGTATGTTATTGCCTACATATTATTCATTAACCTCTTATCATATAGATTCTTTAGAAATGCTTCCCGTTTGCAATCAGCAAAAACAGCTCCTATTTCCCTGTCCTCAATTTACAGCGTATGATATTAACGTATATGAAACTCGCGTATATAATTAACTTCTCTTTATAAATTAACAACTATACTAAGGGCCATCTGCAAAATAGGTACGTCTTTTTGTATTAACCCAAAAAGAGTAAAAAATGCATTATTATTTTGCTTACTATTCTCTTTGTTTAATATTTAAATTGCTAAATCGTGAGAGAAAGGTAAAATCGAAAAAATTTCTCCCATTTTCCCAAAAACAACATTTTCGAAAATACGGAAGGAAAAATGAAATGAATTAGTAGGAAATATACAGCAAACACATTTGTAAACTAAACTCACTTTGTAAACAATAAATTAAGAAAACTAATCAAATCAAACTTCACAAAAATTTTCAGAGTGTCATTCAACGCCAAACATTATATCGATAGCTACTAAACTGGAACATGTACTCGAAAATAAAATCTCAAGAGAAAATGTAACCTTAATATTTGTTTTATAAACTTTCGCAAGAAGTAAAAATTACAGACACATATACTTAATTTACATAATATACCCATTATATACTTCCGGGTAATATAACACGAATTATGCTGTACAAATTACCACGTGTGCACACTAAACGCGATGTTCATTATATTATATACACATGTATATAACCATGTACTCGTACATACGTTACACGCGACATGCTTTGATGAGCAAGCTGCCGCGTCTAACGTCCATTAAATTACAATATTGTAGCGAGACATTAAGTATACGTAATTATGTTTTCACGCTGGTTCTATTAATCAAGGGGAAAACTTGCCACCCGCCATTGAAAACGTACAATGAGTTTCAGCAAATTTTACTTGAAACCTTCCTCTTCAGTAATCGCTACTTATGGCTAAATTCTTTACGCAAATTCGAATTTGCAAAGCTCTTTAATTCTTTTTTAATAAATTAAATAGTACTAACTACATATACAAAAAAATGTGTCACTCAGATCTCGACACCCTGGTTGTTGATTGGAAAAACTGATACGGTTTTGATACACGATTAATATATATTTATAATAATATGTAAAAAAACAAATAGAATTCGCATCAAGAGAGTTCAGTATATGTTTATTTTTGTACAAATGTTTGAATATTTATGGGTAGTTACATAGTTCTCTTAAACCATTTGTAAATGTTAATATTATTTTTCTCTATGTGTGACGCTTTTCGCATTACAACATGTATAAGCTCTCAGATCGACAAACTTTACTAGATTTATGGTTCATATTCAATGTGAATAAAACAAATCAAATAACTTATCGGCTATCTAAATCTATATAAGCAGATTAGTTTCAAGTTGCTTCGCCTTAACGCGAGCATTAACAATTTTGTTCCATTCAAATGCACACACTACCGGTCAGACTTGAGGTTCTTCTCGGCTATTCGTAGGATATGTAGAAATTGTAACAAATGTCATATAAATTTAGTTATATTAGGTTCTATAATACATTTTAACCAATAGTCACTATAACTAATTGTATATATCTAATTATCTGTCAAAAATGTTTAATGCGCACATGTATATGTGTGCATGTATGTATGTCTACATTTTGTGTGTATATTTACATTACATAAACATGTAATGTAAATATAATACCATTTATAATTTTTACAGAAGTTCTTGAATATTTTTAATACTTTATAACTTTGAATGTTTCTTAATAATTCAACTATGAATGTTGCTTTTATAGAAACTTGATAAAATCTCAAACCAAAGTATGACGCCGATTTAAGAAGTAATATAAATGTACTGTCGTTAGTTCTGATTTCACATATTGTGAAATAAATAAATATTAAGTATTTATTTATTTAAATTTAACTGAGCTTAAGTTTACTAAATAAGATGGGATAAATAAAGAAAAATAAAAAAGTCACAGACATAAGAAGTACCTTGATTATTAATAACCCTTTGGTTGATTAATTGAAGTTGAGCGAAATCATTTTGCAACGAAGTACTTACTAAATGTCATTATCCTTATTTCTTTTAGATTTCTTTATATACTTTTATAAATAGTTAGGATACACGCACACCCTGCACAACATTTTAGAAAGTCATATCTCGCGAAGAAGATATCGTGAGGGAAATTATTACTGTATATTTTTTATTATATTTCAAATGACCTTTTCAATAACCCATCTAAAGCGAAAATATTTCATCCTCAAATACAATATATAGAAAGATGTTTAAAAAATTAATGTTTTTTTTTCGATTTCCATGGAAATTATATATTTGAACTAAGTCGTTTGCAAAGTTTCATCAAAATTGGACTTAAACTGAAATAGCTATGATGTCATAACCTGCAGAAAGACAAACAGACATGACGAAATAATTATGCTTAAACTCTTCCCACTCGTATTCAGAACTTAAAAAACGTGGAAAGTAAAATTGGTACATTAAAGATATTTAAAAAGCAATGAAGTACGAGTCGGACGCGAACGTCGAGGGTTCGTACTCCATTAAAGTGAGGGTTCGTACTCCATTAGAAATTTATCATAAGTAATCACTAATGTGGACTTACTAAGGCGCTAAATATTTATTAATACCTAATGTAGAGCGAGACATATATACCATCGTGAATACTTTCAAGATTGTGAGTTCCAGAATCGTCGTTATCATTGTTTTACATTTTTCACGTAAGCTTCTCTAAGTTCTGTTTTTTTCATAATTTCAGTTTAAGTAGTTTTGATTTTAATGAGGTGGAGCTTTTTTGTATATTTTTCAATACATCCATAATGAGACTACCTAAAATTATAATTAAAAATTCTTTGAGACCTTTGTAATCATTACTTTTGAACTATGTTCTACACTGTATATAGAATTTAAAAAGATAAATTACCTAATTTCTCTCTCCCCTCCCCTCGCCCGCGACAAAATTTCCATACGAATATTATTAAGTGTTAGCTATTTAGTATGTATATAAGCGGTAATATACTTTATTACTATGACAAATTTATAAGTTTCTACAAGAAGCAGTTTTCACAGGGTGTGAAGCAAATATTAAAATATTCGGTACAGCCTAATCTGTTGCTGTTTTAGCAAATTAAGCTTTCCTTAACAATTGGCAAGAATACATTAATATCTTGCCTCTTGATGGACTTTAAAGTATAACGTTTTCTGTTATTACTAGCTTTCATTTAACTTGCAATGTTTGTATATTTGTTCCGGTCAAATATTGCAACTGAATTTTAAAGCAGTTATCCTTAACCGATTGAGCTGAAATTTTGTATTCACGTTTAGTTTGGAGGACAAAACATGGTTAGCAAGTAACGTCATTCTAAATTCAACATGGCGAACTGCCCAAGATAGCGGGCTAGTTATTTTATGCACTCCCATGATATGGATATCAAATGAAAGTGGTCAAGGGGAAAAAGATCAAAATAGCGGAAAACAAGGTGGCCGCTATACCAGTTTTAAACAGTTACACTAGAAGGTTTCCTTATTAAAAAACTCTACTGTACTAAATTAACAGGCAAACGATCATGCAATAATGACCCATTAAATTAAATGAACAGACTTAGCAACATGTCCAGCGATAACTAAAAAATAAAATATGAATTATTAGCTAGAAACATTTTTAAAAACAAGATTTTATTTAAATGCTATAAAAAGAAGAAAATAAACTTTAAATTAAGTCAATCCCATCAATTTATTATATTACACAATTTAAATGATACAAAAGCTAGTCACGAGTTTTAACTGTGTGGGTAAACAAGAATACAATATGCAACTTTATTTATCTTGATGTAAGTAATTCTAAGAAAAAAATATGTTTTGTAAAATATGTAAATCTCGTGACAAGCTTTTACGTCAATCATGTAAATTGTGTAATGTAATAAACTGTTGAGATCGATTTAATTTAAAGTTTATGTTCGCGTTTTAGAGCATTTAAATAAGAGCTTGTTTTTAAAAATGTTTTTTATTAATTTATTTAATAAAAGATTAGGGAATATTATCTAAAACAGATACGAAAGCAAAGCTTTTAGAAGCTTACTCAAATGCTGTGGGAAAATTGACACAACAATTTTAGGTTGCATAGTTTTTCAAGATTTTCTATTGAAAGTGGAAAGAATATTCTTGGTTAAGTTTTCAATCGGTTTTTCGGTTCCAACACTCAATTCACACATTTGTCTAGTCCATAAAAGTTATGAAAATGTTAAAAAACGTGGAACTTCAAATCATCATTATTAATATTGATTAACGAAAACATGGCGACAATTAAAAACAGAATTTTATTAATAAAATTAAAGATAACAGTTTGCGTATTGCATGATATTCCCCTATATAACTTAAAACACCCAAAAAATAGACTATATTAAAAGATTTGAAACTAAAACCTGACAAAAACAAAAAAGGTAAAATGTAAACCGTGGAACAACTGAAAAAATCCCTAAAGTTTTTAATAGTTTGCTCTTTGTGTTTTCGTCTAAAATCTAAATGATTATTTAATCCGGAGTAAAATTAAATACCTTGAAGAGTTCCGATACGCGATCGGATAAAATGTAATATTAATTCAGTTCACAATATTCAACCTTTCAAAGTTTATTTGTTCGGAAAGTTAACACCGAAATTAGAAAGCAATGCGGCGTTAGTACGGATTATACGATTGCTTATTATTTATAAATGCTAATGTATTCTCACGACTGAGATTTGAGAATGTAATGGTGGCCAGGTTCTCAGGCATGATTGCGTATTTTGCAATAAGAATTTCAAAGTAATACGAGAAATATATAGCAGATGACTGAGAAAATCCGATCGTTGAACGTTGGCGGCATCAAAACAATATGAAAGAGAAACATGGCTAAGTAAAATTTTAATGGACCGCGAGTGAACTGGGAGTTTCTTATTCGGGATAAAGTCTGTCACCGTTCGCCTTACATATAAACGGTCTCATTGAAGCCTGGTATTATAATATCTTTGTGAGTGCTGTAAAGGAAATTATTTTTGTTAAAATTCTGAGCTTTTGTATTTAAATTAGACATATAACAATAGCAATAACAGGGCATCACGTAGTAAACTTGACACTCACATATTATTTGCTTTCTATATTAGCATACAAGCCGTTATATGTATTTGTTTGTTGGTATTAGACTTATACCATTACCCATTATTTATGATAACATAAGTATAAAGTGAAAAAGCTTGTTTCTTTGTTCGCTCTAACTTCTGCAACCAAACATCCTATTTCAATATTATAAGCTGTATATCACTACGCTACAAGTAATAGGGGTAGAGCAATGAGAAAAAATGTAACAGAAATCGTGGAAAACGACTTAAACGTTGCAAAGTAGAGGCTGGTATATTTCTCTTACTCCGATGGCAGACGTATGGCTAACGGAATGTTTGGTTCGCAATGAGGCGCTTGGACCACGAGGAGGTATGCAGTGTATTTAAGATAACTCCACATTGATAGAACTACAGAGCACAGGTAGTATGATATAAAAATTAGTTGAAACCCGACTACTTTAAACCACTTCAAGAAAAGAACCCGAATAAAAATATTTAACATTTTATTATTTTTTATTATCGTTTAACTATTAGTTACTTGCAAGGTGAGCCAGTTTCAATTTTTAATACAGAACCTTGGCCGTGCTTCTTAATTTGCAGCAACAACAGCCTTACGATATTGTACTTATATATAAAATACATATGTATAAAATACTACAAACTAGGCTAAAATGTTTACCTGCTATGAGGGAAATTTACTTACATTCGTATGTATACACAAACTGCTAAAATCACATTTTTCGCTGAAATCGGGTTAAAGATTAGCCTTGTATTCCTTCGTGATATATCACTGAAGTATTTATTTAATAGTTTAAACATGCGCAACTCAGGATTCCTTTTATCAAGTCTCAAATACACACGAAATATTTCAAGTCAAGCCCTTGGTCTGGAAAAAAAACACTTGAAAAAATAAATTTCTTCATTACACTGCCAGCAAAAATCGTGATGTATGAATTTAAACATTTTATCAACGGTCGCAAAAATAAGATATATTGTCTGGGGGTAAAATAAAATGGACTCGACCCTTCCGCAGCGAGTGACCGGAAAACCGAAATTGTAAAGCGGCCCGCAGTTTCGTCCGTACGTACGTACAGGTATTGTGCACTGAATTCCGGTGCTCAGTACTAAAAAAGATTTATGACCTTTGTTCGAAAATACGGAATGACAATTAGCGTGCTCTGTGAATATGAGATCTCTTCCATGCCCTTCACTGAATACATAATGCAGACGGATCAACCGTTGAATGAGTACATATTACGAATGGATATTTTGCATCCAACATTTTAATTTTGGGTCCGCGCAGGTTGCACTCGGAAGCATTCGTATTTATAAGAATGTGCCATGAATGCAAGTAGATTTTAAAATTCATAACGAAGATAAAAAATTAGAAGACTTTTAGAGTTTCTAAAAATAGCTGGTGACAGTTTTTACATTTGATGTGTAAATTATAAAAAATTAAAATTTTTTAAATATTCAATGAAGCTACAAAATTCTAGGTACTCTAAAAAGCTAAAAAACTGAACTTAACTCTGGGTTCTCAAATAAATAGTTCCAATTCCTTCAGTTCATTTACATGATCTCGTCGTATTTACTAATATTCTAAATAGAAAATCGAAAAAATAAGGGCTGAAGTAGGATTTTCAAAAAACAACTAAATTAAGAAAATAAATTTACCCTTGTCATTCACATTTCATTAAATTTATTTCCAAAAAATGTTTACACAAAAACAAATCTTTTTCGTGAGAATGGAATGTGACAATTTTCAAAATGTAATATATACGCCATAAAAAACAAATTGTAAAAATTCGACTGCATAAAACCTAACTCAAATTCTAAAAACAAGCCCAACTGTATTTATTGGAAATATGCAATCGTCGTTCGACTATCCATTCACCTATCTTTATAAAGATTTTAGCCCTATTGATAGGTTACATTATCTCATTATCACGTCACGTAGGTTACATTATCTCATTATCACCATCATTAACCGGAATTCCAAACTAACTAACTTTAACCACTAACTATTAACCACTAAACTAACTTTTCTAAACTAACTAACCATTGATACGAACCAAGAGCCGTTATGTGCAGATATGGGCCTGTCTAAATTTATTTCTTTTTTTGACAAAAAATTTGATGTTCATCAATAAAGTGTTTACGAAAACATGTAGGTACCAATCAGTAAGAGCACGTGATAAAATCTAACCCGGCACCGGGCAACCAGGAGTCAACATGCGCATTGAGAACAGCCCAACTTATTCCTAGTTAAACAGATTCATAAATACATAACGTGACTATAATCAGATCTATCTACACCAACGATTACTTCTGTAGAATTGCATATAACACACACTTGCAAGAGAGCACACATTTAGGCATTAGGGTTTGATACCTTAAAAATAAATAACGGTACAATTATGAGGTCATTTACATATCCGTTTGTCTCTCTGTCTGCCACGGCTGTTTTCTCTATGTAGAAATTTTAAACTTTTCAAAATAACAAAATATATTCAACGGCATATATCGTAAAATACTCGTATAAGACTTTGTATGTTTTTATTAAAAGTTCGGTGAGTTCAAAGAATTGTTTTTATTTATGACTCCTGAAAGCTACTGAAATCCAAATAATATTTTAAAACTATTTCTTTCAAGTATTTAATTCAAGATCGTTCTAGAGATATCGCTGAAAATATTCAAGAAAATGTATGCCTCTCCCCCGTTCCTCTATCGCACCCAAATGCTGAAACTGCTCAATTATAAAAATAGCGGTATTAGACTGTCATTGGGAAAGAATATCCATAATTCTACATCACCGAACCTTTGCAAGAGAGCACACATTTAGGCATTAGGGTTTGATACCTTAAAAATAAATAACGGTACAATTATGAGGTCATTTACATATCCGTTTGTCTCTCTGTCTGCCACGGCTGTTTTCTCTATGTAGAAATTTTAAACTTTTCAAAATAACAAAATATATTCAACGGCATATATCGTAAAATACTCGTATAAGACTTTGTATGTTTTTATTAAAAGTTCGGTGAGTTCAAAGAATTGTTTTTATTTATGACTCCTGAAAGCTACTGAAATCCAAATAATATTTTAAAACTATTTCTTTCAAGTATTTAATTCAAGATCGTTCTAGAGATATCGCTGAAAATATTCAAGAAAATGTATGCCTCTCCCCCGTTCCTCTATCGCACCCAAATGCTGAAACTGCTCAATTATAAAAATAGCGGTATTAGACTGTCATTGGGAAAGAATATCCATAATTCTACATCACCGAACCTTTTGAGAATTTCACAATAATTCTGCGCTTTTGAAAAATTTTCTCGGCAAAATATTTACGTGGTAAAAAATTAACAGTCCGATAAAAATACTACGTACCTTTCAATATGCCTAAGTATTTACAGAACCGTCGGAGAACAGGTCCTGCTCGTACTAAACAGGTTATTTCTGAATATTTTTAATCAATGCAAAGAATACCGTGGAATTATAAATTGTCACGAAAGTTACGAGGCGTTTTCTTGCCACTTAAATTTAACTCAATCCTATTCCAAACAGAGACTAAGCAAACTTAGATAAAGAAAATATGCTATAAACATGACATACGTAAATCGTACAAATATGGTATACAATTATACATTATAAAGTTTGCCAGGAAATATATAGCTTACTATGTGAACAAATATTACAATTGAATCAAATTACCAATTAAGTGCAAATAATTTATTTTCCTGTTTTCGATTTTTTTTTCATGCAGCTTGTTTAAAGAATGGACCGTGGTAGTGTATATTCTATTTCTAATTAACATATTGTATATATAAATATATCAAAATTTTCATAAGATTTTTTTGTTTAATTCGATAGCTTACCATAAAGTATCCATATAGAATGTTTAATAACGTCACCATTTTCATTTTCACTGCACAGGATATTCGCAGTGGTTTTTTTCAGATTTCACGCTGCTTTATTCTAATTTACAAATAAGTAAGAGTAAATAACGATAATGGACTCATAAGATATTTTTATTACATTATCGGTGCACAAACTTGCTAAAATTATATCCCTTTTTTTCTGCAACTCAAGTTTTTCAAATAGATTTTTATATAGATTTTTCCCGGTCAAGTTTTTTGCATGCAAAAGACAGCGGAGCGCCACACCTACTTAATAATGTGTTTGTCACTAAATTTTTCGAGATATCGGCATGTCTTATGTAAAACATGTAATGTACATCAGACACTTACAAAAACATTTCATAAATTTGCATAGTTTTTTTCCAATTTCTTTTTTGTCACAAATAAGACACATTCATAAGAAAATAAAATAGACCAGGAAGCTTTTATTTCTCCCAAAAATTAAAGTCTTCGAACTAAAAAAATACCTCATTTCCATGAACATCTATACGTATTAATACTTTCAAAAAATATCAAATAAACTAAAACCTACCGTATTAGATGAATTTAACGGTTACATCTACTGTGTTCAGGTATATAAACTCTACAATCAATCCTTAATAAAAATCTAGCATTTTTCCGAATATAAAACACCAGAAAAAGATGAAGATCACATAATTCGACCACGACTTTGCAAGTACAAAAAATACATTATATATATATATATATATATGTATATATCTATATATGTTGGATATGTTGGAGCATATGGAAAATATGGTGATTCATCTTTACATTGTTGGGGCATATAGAACATGTGGTGATTCACCATCAACCAATCCATTTAGAATGAAAAAAAAATTTTCAATGAAATTTACAAACACGAGAGAAAAGCACAATATCAGGAAAATTTAGCGCCAATGCCATACGTCACGTGGAAACCGATTCATCTGAACCGATTGTTTTTATTATTTATAGACACTACTGGCATGAAATATTCAAAGACACAGATTGATGATTTTGTTGGAAATAAGCTTGAAAGTCAACGGGTAAAAATAAAAACATTCCTACTATTTCTACGTCTCATAATATATATATATATATATATATATATATATATATATATATATATATATATATATATATATATTTTTTTTTTTTTTTTTTTATTCATTTCAAGTACCATTCTGTGTAGTACTATTTTCGTGAGGCGTTTAAAAAAATATTTGTGTGTTGGATTTTAGTACGTTTCACATTGTCACATTTTTAATAATAAAAGGGGTCAAACGCATGTCGTGGCTTTTATAAAGTAGGTTTCCCTAATTTTCTACATCTCTTCAAACGGTTGGCACAAGTTGATTGAAATAATTTTATATGAAAATTCTAAGGAAGATTTTTTGAGAGTTTTCTTTAGATTTTGAATTTTTTCAGATTTTTGAAACCTTATCTTTCTTTCATCATTGAAAGAAAGACATATTTTAAGATTTTACTACTAACTGTTATCTTCATGCGAATCATCAGTTTTCACAATTTCGCTTACATGACATATGCAGATAAATGAACACACATACAGAAATTATAAGGATACCGTTGTTACAATTTGACTACGGCGTTCTAAAACAATTAATAAGGAAATAAAAACTAATATATATATATATATATTTATATATAATCCGCATGGTATACGAAAGTAAATTGTAATAGTGAATTAAGCCTGAATTTATTACTCTTAAGTGTTTCCTATCGATGGCACACCAATGTAATTGATATAATTGACATTTCTATTTTTCAACCCTTTGCTGTCCATATCTCTTCATTTAATTCAGAAAATGCAACTTGTCTCATGTTTTCCCAAATCAACAAGCAAACTATATGTATGATATCACAAACAGTAATATATCCGATCTCTACAGCAAAAGTGAAAGAACATAAAGACTAGTTTCACCAGTGAATTAAATCGCAGAGCAGGAGCTGGAAGTAGATCAGCAGCTTCGCGTAAGAGCCCTTAACGTATATTTTGATCAACTAGTTTCTTAGAAATACTGTAATAAATAATAAATCTGAAGGGAGCGTGGATAAAATAGGCATTGCCGAAACAAACGACGAGAATGACGGCGTTCAAACTCTTTCACCTGTTTCCAAACGGAAGAAGACAACTGACGGTGACAGTTTGGTTGAAATATTAGGAGAAAGTATCGCAGTAAGAGAACTGAAATTAAAAACAATCGATTAATAATTGAAGAAAACCATTAAAAAACACATGGTAACGAATGAAGAAGTCTATAAGGATAAATCTGTCAAAATTTATTATTCTACTCCAATAAAACATGGAGTAATAATATATAGCTTATCTTGATCTTGAATATATATGTGTACGTAGGTAATATAAAATGTTATTAAAATCTGTGGAGCTTGCATAAAGGCAAAAAAAAATACAAAGAAATAAATGAGCAGACAACCTTTCACTTTTGTGATAATAGTAGTATTAAATATTTTAAAATCAACAAACGACGACATGAAAATAGCAGACCACATCATTAACATATACTCGTCAACGTTAAAACTATGTTACTCTACTAAAACACAAGTGTTTTGAATCCTTACAACTTGTCAAGAAACAGCAAATATTTTGATTCGCTAATTGCGGCCGAAGTATCCTTAAGTACTGAAATAATTAAAGATAATTAGGTAAAACGTGTAAAGTTAACTAGAATACACAGACATCGCCTCAAATAGTTTTGAAAGTTACATAAACAGTCGAAACTGAAAAAAAATTATTTTTTTTTATCTCAATAGATATGGCACTTGTTTTATTAGTTGAGATATCTCCTTTATTTAAAATTAGTCAATGATTACCTGATGAATATACACCTAAAGTAAAACGTTGACTTTTGTGATAAAAAAGTGAGATGAGATTCCTGAGAAAGATGAGACAAAATATTGAAGGGAATGTGATGAGAATAGGGACTACATACACTTTACTATCAAATACATTTAAACATATATGGAAAATAATTCCATAAGATAAGTTATTTCACAAATCGATAATTGATGGAATTCTCAAGACATAAAAATCTCACGAACTAAAATATTATAATACTCAAATCAGTTTATTAAATTCCTTTTTCAGTTTTATTAAAAAAATAACTATATATAGTCTCATTAGAAGTTCGAAAAAAATCTATCTACTTTGGCAAAAGATAATTCCCTGAACAGAAAATAACAAGACTACGAAACAAATACTCATGAGAATTTTAAATGTCAAAACGAAACTTTGTCATCGCTCGTCTACAAAGTTTCATCTTAATTAGATCAACGAGAATTTTTTATGTTGTTAAATAACATTGTTTCTCTATTAACTTTTATATTTAAATTTATAACTTATTAAATAACGTTTTGTTTGTATTAGTTTATTTAGAGAAAGAAAGTATATGAGATAAAAGTTGATACTGGTAAGCAATTATTACAAAATTGTACCTCTATTACGTGAGACAATTAAATTACTTTTAGCAAAATGTTTCGTTTTTCAAACAAGAATAACCATAACCACAAAACGGCGAGTAACGTATAGAATTAAATTTTAATTTCTTAAATTTGTAATTTTTTTATATTTTTTGCTGTTTTGTGAAGATCCAAAATATAATAATCGGTATAAATAAAACACATATATTTCTTCCAATAAATTCCACGCGTCAAAGTGAGGTCACATAATTTTTCCTTATGCACGCACGAAACACTCCCGCCCTGGGCAACGCGAAAAGTAATTAAGAAAAGGTTGCGCAGAAAATTCAGCACGTTGCGGAAGGTACTCAGTAGATATGTGCCTTAACCGGATGTGTAATAAGACGTGATTATGTTTAAGGTATCTGGATATAATCGCTTAATGACGCTCGTAAAGAATCGTTAGAGCCTACGGGAAGGCGGCGTGCGTTCCAACCCGAATATTGCAAGTCCGCTTATTAAAACTAAACTACCATCTCATTACATTCTAATGACTTTTTTAATGTTGTCGCTAATCAAGGTGCTAAAAATATTCATGACTATTCTCGTTTACGTTTCAATGGGTATGGCTTTTCCGTTTCACATTATTTTTATTACGTCGTTGATGCGTTTTTCGGAGCTAAAATATGTAATGACTCCTGTGCGTATTTACAAACTAGCTTTAACACGCGGTTTCACTCTCATGATTATAATTGAAAACTTACAGGGAGATATAAAAATATACAGCATCATCTAGATTGATTCAGGAAAAATAAGCACATTTTCATGAATTTGTAATAGAAATGACAATGAAAACAAAAGTATTTCCCTATAAATTAAGGATTAAAAGGCTTTCTCCTTTGAATTGTGTAAGTTGCGTTAGAAAAAATAACCTCGATCCGTTACGCCCAACGTTACTTCGTTATTCTGTTTGTATATTTTTTCAGTTTCTAATAAGAATGTTTCTAATGGAATAAGATTTTCCATATATGTCATTTTCCTGCCGCGCACCGTCTCTGTGTAAAAGATCACGTTGATCTATTACGTGTAATAAAGAAAATTAAGGACACTTTCGAATTTACAATATTAGTTGGTATTAAGTTTAGGATAGAAATGGATTGACGATCTCTCTAATTGTGCTTGTGTTTTCTATTGTTAGGCAGATTTGGATGGAATTTGTCATGAAAGTGACTGATAACTTAAGTAAATTCATGCACTTGAAATTAATAAATCGAACGACACCTTAATTGCACATATTATTAATTGGGGATTCAGGCTTGTTGTACTAATACTTACACACATGCAAAAAGTTACCTTCCGTTGATTGAGTTGCTGTAATATATATATATATATATATATATATATACATACACACAACATACACAACATGCACGATATTGATAAGCAAGACAGTTTTTATGTTGTAATACAACGAAACCTAGCTCGTGGTAAAGAACTTAAAGAAAGTAGAAATAATACTACGTCACGTAGTTTCATTTAATTGTGAATAATGAATTTCTACAAAATTAAAGCAATTCAATATTATTAACCTTGTTAATCTTTTGTCAAATTATTACCTGATAATTTGCGATACTGTCTTAATATATTTCTAACAAGTATTATGTCTGTCTGCAAAATCCTCCTTAATTTTACGAAAAAACGATGCTACCAACATCTTATGACTTTTGCCATAATTTATCATCGTCAGGTCCCAGCGGGTACATAAATATGGAGATACACATTCGCAAATCCCCTTTTGACTCTGGACGAAAGGCCAGACCAGTTTAATAAAGATTTACATTGCGCCGTTTTGCTGCGCGATATTTAAACCTTGTTCATATTTCACGTCTCGCCATAACGATAATTCACAGCGGGTGTCCTGCCGGCCGGTGAGACCGCGCGCGCCAGTTATATTTATTGCAGCTTTCTTTCCTTGCAACACCACCCATAGAACTTTCTCTCTTTCTTCGCCTCCTCTCTGCCTCAACAAACCTTGAATAAAAGTATATTTTTAAATTCCCTTCACGAAATATCTCGAAACCTTTTGGTCGTAACTTGTTTCATCGTAAAGTAAATCAAATACCTCATGAGCGAGTAGTAGAACTTCCATACTAAAAATATCATAACTAGTTAAACTTATATATTATATGCATATATTATACTTTAAATGCATAGAATTACGTAACTTACTATATTTATTAATTTGAAAATATATTAATACTATTACAGGTAAAATCTTATAAATTTGTGACGAAATTACTGTAGAACATAATTTTTTTTCCTTTTTTAATACAAGTCGAATCACTTTTATAGCACAGACATTTTTCTAAAAATCCATGTAACATTTAAATTTAACGCAGCTGTAGAGAGTAACAGCCCAGTTACGGATGTTGTAACCAAAAATTTCAATTTTTATTTTAAGGAACTGTGGTTGTAGTTGAAGTATTAAGGGCGAAATGGTAACTTATTAAAAGAAGAGTTCTAAATTATGTTACATCTTATAACGAAATTCCGCAAAATCCCAAAAATCGCTTTAGAAGAGATATATCACGATCTTGTAAACTATGGGTCAAAAAAAATTAAAAAGCGGTGATGAGAGATGGTGGTAAAGTCAATTTTGTATAAGAATTATCAGCGTCTCATTACCAGAGGTAATTTTTCAAATAATCAAAATAATTATCTACATCAAAATTTCAAAAACCCAAAACAATTAATGACTTTGAAAAAAACATAGATAATTATTGACATAGAGGTGTCATGTAAAACACATAAAGAATATCAGAATATTTTTTAAATTTATATCAGTTATCTGCAACACACTTGACTGTTACGCGCATCGAAACATGCCTGAATTATGGAATATAAATCGCGCAAGTTCCTCTTTAAACTCAGTTGAAATAAACATCAAATGCAATTCAGATAAAAATGTTATTCAATTACAAAATAATCTTTATATCACGACCTCCAACACCAACGAAATTTGTCAGAGTTCGTATCGTGAACATTATTCATTTGACACCAAGCAATTTGTTTACCTTCCCTCCTGCATCTCACAGTTTAAAGTTTCTCTGATTTTCTAAATTTTGCTCAATACTTATGGACCAATGAGGAATCACTGGATCTTTGTGTTACTTCGTACAATTAAAAAAATGAGATCACCGCAGATGATCATTGAATTATTGTGCAATATAGTGATGATGATCTTGACCGCCTATGAGGCGCTTAATTAGCTAATGACATTATTTATAATATATACTAAAATCATATTTTTCCCTGAAGCCTAGTTAAGGAATAGCCTTATTTCTCTTCTTAATATATCACTGAAATATATATTTATTTTAAACATGCACAAAAGAGAATTCCCGTTACCAAGTCTCAAATAAAAATGAAATACTTTAAATCAAGCCGGTGATATAAAATAACCACATAGTTAATTTCTTCATTACACTACCAGTAAAAATCGTGATGAATGAATTTAAATTGTATCATCGTTTAACCTATTCCACGGTCGCAAAAATAAGATTACTGTCTAGGGGTAATAAAATGGACATGATCCTTCCGCAGCGAGTGACCAGAAAACCGAAATTGTAAAGTGGCCCGCAGTTTCGTCCATACGTATGCACAGGTATTGTGCACTGAATTCCGGTGCCCACTTTTAAAAAAGATTTACGACCTTTGTTGAAAAATACGGAATGACAATTAGCGTTCTCTGTGGACCTCTTCAATGCCCTTCACTAAATACATAATTCCGACGGATTAGCCGTTGAATATAACATCCATTATTTTATTTCTGGGTCCATACAGGTGGCACTCGGAAGTTTTCGTATTTACAAGAAGTAGATTTTAAAACTCATAACGAGAAAAAAAAATTAGTACAAAACGTTTTGAGTTTCCTAAAAATAGCTGGTGACTATTTTTAAATTTTATTTGCAAATTATTAAAAATTATTTTTTTTAATTATACAAATAAGCAACAAAACTCTAGGTACTCAGAAAAGCTCAGAGAACTGGGTTTAATTCTGGGTTCTCAAATAAATAGTTCTAATTCGCTCAGTTCGTTTACATGATCTCGGAATATTTACCAATATTCTAAATAGAAAATCTAAAAAATAAGGGCTGAAGTAGGATTTTCAAAACACAACTAAATTAAGAAAATATATATTGAAAATGTTATAAAATGTCACGAAAATTACAAGGGGTTTTCTCACCATTTGGATTTGGCTCGTTCGTAATAACTATGTCAATTTTAGATCAAACAGAAACTAATCAAACTTAGATAAAAAAAATATGCTATAAAGGTATAATTAAACTATAAAAACATGATATAAAATTGTAGATTATAAAGTTTGTCAAAAAATATACAGCTTGCTATAGGAATAAATGTTAAATATGGTATCAAATTCGCACTTATAATTATTTTTTTTTCTGTTTAAGAATTTTTTTCTTGCATTTGGTTAAAAGAATGGATTGTGGAAGTCTATATTCTATTCCTAATTAACATATTGTATAAATAAATATATCGATATTTTCACAAGATTTTTTTGTTTGGTTCAATACTGTTAAACATTTAAATTTTCAATAGCTTACCAGAAAGGCACTTTCATTGCACAGGTTACATATTCACAGTGATTTTTTTCAGTTTTTCACTTCACGCTGCTTTATTTTAACTTATATATAAGTATACGTCGTAATAGTAATACGTCATTTCTATAAAAATCTATACATATTAATGCTTTCAAAAAATATTGTCAAACTAACTACAACCAATCGTATTAGATGACTTTAACGTGGTCTTATATCTACCATATACAGGTTTATAATAATCAATCCCTAATAAAAATCTAGCATTTTTATGAAAATGATACACCACATTAGCAGGTCACTTTAACTTATCACAATTAATTCAAAAAGATTGAATATACGCCCCCAACAAACTACTTCAAAGTAAATAAATACGATGGCGAATGCAATATTCGGGTCGAAGTGTTTATTTCAACTGAAAAAAATATTGGAAAACTGTAATTCGTTGCGTTTACGGCAATTAGGCACCAATTACGCCCCTACTCAACTAGAACATTCCGCTACCTGGAACGGTAGGACATCCCAATAAATGATGATTGTTCATGTGATAATCTCTACATTTACCTATTACTAAATGCCTATAAATCCAATAGGGAACCTAAATTACCTTGGCAATGACCCATAATTTCAATTGGAACAATAATGAAATAAATTCAATTCCTTACAACGCTGATTTCAATGTTTCAGTTTTTAATTCTTTATTAATTGTTTTAGGACGCCGTGGTCAAATTGTGACAACGGTACCCTTATAATTTCGTCATGTCTCTCCATTTATCTATCTCTGTCAAGTATGCGAAATTGTGAAAACTGATGATTTACATGAAGATCGCAGTTAGTATGTAATAAAATCTTAAAATATATTTTTCTTTCAACGATGGGGTTCAAAAAAGCTAAAAAAAATTCCAAATCTTAAGAAAACTCTCGAAAAATCTTGGTTAAAATTTTCGTATAAAATTATTTCAGTTAACTGGCACCAACCATTTGAAGACATATAGATAATTAGGGAAACCTACATTATGCACGCCGCGACACCCGTTTGCTTGCCCCGTGTTATTACATAAGATCTGATAAGGTGAAACGTACTAAAATCCAGTACAAGTTTTCTATCGATGGCATCTATGTAATTAGGATAATTGATATTTTTACTAAAACCCTTAGCTATTTCAATCCACATCTCTTCATTTGGTTCAGAAAACAGTGGTATATCCAAATAAATATAATACTCAATTCTGCCATATTACATCCTGCAACCAGATATCTGCAGCAAAATATTTATTTTTAGGTAAATCTCTACAGCAAAAGTGGAAGAACATAAAGACTAGTTTCACCTTAGAATTAAAACGCAGAGCAGGAGGTGGAAGTGGATCAACAGCTTCGCGTAAGAGCCCTTAATGTATATTTTGATTAACTAGTTTCTTAGAAATACTGTAGTAAATAATAAATCTGAAGGTAGCGTGGATAAAATAGGCATTACCGAAGCAAACAACGAGAATAGTGGCGTTCAAACTCTTTCACCTGTTTCCAAAAGGGAGAAGACAACTGACGGTGACATTTTGATTGAAATATTAGGAGAAAGTATCACATTAAGAGAACAAAAAATAAAAACAATCGATCAATAATTGTAGAAAACCAGTAAAAAACACATTGCAACGAATGAAGTAGTCGAAAAGGATAAATCTGTTAAAAGTTTTAATAACGTTTATGTACAGTGTTTTCCGATGTTTATTACTTAATAAACATGTTTATCGCGAGTAGAATACCCACTACGTCAGATATCTGTACATTTCTACACAAAAATTTTGAACCTACATTTAAAAACTATTCTAGCATTAGTTTATTCTTAATACTTACCTTTGTCCGCGGCTTTGTCCACGTAGTAAGTAGAAAAGAAATAGTACCTTTTTTTAAAGAAATAACTTGATTTCACTAAGACCGGTTACGAGGTGAGTAATATTTCGAACACAATTTGCCTGACCAGAATTTGTTTTGGCAGAGAATTCAGTTTTTCATGATCGAGTTTAACTTTTTCAGCGTTTTTTTCCCTGCTCTACTCCTGTAAAAGATGGTGTAATGGTATACAGCTTATCTTGATCTTGAATATATATATGTGTACGTAGGTTATACAAAATTTAATTGAAATCTATGGAGCTTGTATAAACCCAAAAAAAGACAAAGAAATAAATGAACAGACAACCTTTCATTTTTGTGATATTAGTAGTAATAAAAATTTTAGAATCTAATATAATTAACGAAAATTAAACAAATTCTACAAACAACAACATAAAATACCAGACCACATCATTAACATATACTCGTCAACGTTAAAACTATGTTACTCTACTCAAACACGAGTGTCTTGAATCGTCACAACTTGTAAAGAAATGGCAAATATTTTGATTCGCTAATTGGGTCTAAGTATCCTTAAACACTGAAATAATTAAAAATAATTTAGCTAAGCAATCTAACTTACGCCAAGATGAAAATTTAACTAGTTAGTGGTTTTTATAACTTCTGAAAGTTATAAACAGTCGAAACTTAAAGAAAATTGCTTTTTTTATCTCAATAGATATGGCACTTGTTTTATAAGTTGAGATATCTCCTTTATTTAAAATGAATCAATGATTACCTGATGAATATACACTTGAAGCGAAACGTCGATTTTTGTGATAAAATAAAACTGAGATGATGAGACAAAATATTAAAAGGGACGTGATGAAAATAGAGATTGCATAATTTACAAACAAGTACATTTAAACATATATGGAAAATAATTCCATAAGATAAGTTATTTCACAAATCGATAATTGATGGATTCTCAAGTCATAAAAATCTCACGAACTAAAATATCATAACACTCAAATCAGTTTATTAAATTCCTTTTTCAGTTTAATTAAAAAAAGAACTATACATAGTCTCATTAAAACTTCTACAAAAATCTATTTACTTTGGCAAAAGATAATTCCGTAAACAGAAAATAACAAGACTACGAAACAAATACTCATGAGAATTTTAAATGTCAAAACGAAACTTTATGTCATCGCTCGTCTACAAAGTTTCATCTTAATTAGATTAACGAGAATTTTTTATCTTGTTAAATAACATTGTTTCTCTGTTAGCTTTTATATTTGAATTTATACCTTATTATATAACGTTTTATTTGTATTAGCTTATTTAGAGAAAGAAAGTATACGAGATAAAAGTTGATACTGGTAAGCAATTATTACAAAATTGTACCTCTATTACGTGAGACAATTAAATTACTTTTAGCAAAATGTTTCGTTTTTCAAACAAGAATAACCATAACCACAAAACGGCGAGTAACGTGTAGAATTAAATTTTAATTTCTTACAT
Source organism: Druceiella hillmani (assembly GCA_039881145.1). Lineage (NCBI taxonomy): Eukaryota > Metazoa > Arthropoda > Insecta > Lepidoptera > Hepialidae > Druceiella > Druceiella hillmani. The sequence goes on from JAYKKI010000017.1 coordinate 30,626,067, forward strand.
TTGTAATTTTTTTATATTTTTTGCTGTTTTGTGAAGATCCAAAATAATAATAGTCGGTATAAATAAAACACATATATTTCTTCCAATAAATTCCACGCGTCAAAGTGAGGTCACATAATTTTTCCTTATGCACGCACGAAACACGCCCGCCCTGGGCAACGCGAAAAGTAATTAAGAAAAGGTTGCACAGAAAATTCAGTACGTAGCGGAAGGTACTCAGTAGATATGTGCCTTAACCGGATGTGTAATAAGACGTGATTATGTTTAAGGTCTCTGGATAAAATCGCTTAATGACGCCCGTAAAGAATCGTTAGAGCCTAGGGGAAGGCGGCGTGCGTTCCAACCCGAATATTGCAAGTCCGCTTATTAAAACTAAACTACCATCTCATTACATTCTAATGACTTTTTTAATGTTGTCGCTAATCAAGGTGCTAAATATATTCATGACTATTCTCGTTTACGTTTCAATGGGTATGGCTTTTCCGTTTCACATTATTTTTATTACGTCGTTGATGCGTTTTTCGGAGCTAAAATATGTAATGACTTCTATGCGTATTTACAAACTAGCTTTAACCCGCGGTTTCACTCTCATGATTATAATTGAAAACTTACAGGGAGAAATAAAAATATACAGCATCATCTAGATTGATTCAGGATAAATAAACACATTTTCATGAATTTGTAATAGAAATGACAATGAAAACAAAAATATTTCCCTGTAAATTAAGGATTAAAAGGTTTTCTCCTTTGAATTGTGTATGTAGCGTTAGAAAAAATCACCTCGATCCGTTGCGTCCAACGTTGCTTCGTTATTCTATTTGTATATTTTTTTAGTTTCTAATGAGAATGTTTCTAATGGAATGGATTTTAAAAATGGATTTGGGAATGAATTTTCGATATACGTCATTTTCCTGCCGCGCACCGTCTCTGTGTAAAAGATCACGTTTATCTATTACGTGTAATTAAGAAAATTAAGGACACTTTCGAATATACAATATTAGTTGGTATTAAGTTTAGGATAGAAATGGATTGACGATCTCTCTAATTGTGCTTATGTTTTCTATTGTTAGGCAGATTCGGATGGAATTTGTCGTGAAAGTGACTGATAACTTAAGTAAATTCATGCACTTGAAATTGATAAATCGAACGACACCTTAATTGCACATATTATTAATTGGGGATTCAGGCTTGTAGTATTAATAATTACACACATGCAAAAAGTTACCTTCCGTTGATTGAGTTGCTGTAATATATATATATATATATATATATATATATATATATATATATATATATATATATTTATATATACATATACATACACACAACATACACAACATGCTAGATATTGATAAGCAAGATAGTCTTTATGTTGTAATACAATGAAACCTAGCTCGTGGTAAAGAACTTAAAGAAAGTAGAAATAATACTACATCACGTAGTTTCATTTAATTGTGAATAATGAATTTCTACAAAATTAAAGCAATTCAATATTATTAACCTTGTTAATCTTTTGTCAAATTATTACCTGATAATTTGCGATACTGTCTTAATATATTTCTAACAAGTATTATTATGTCTGTCTGCAAAATCCTCCTTAATTTTACGAAAAAACGATGCTACCAGCATATTATGACTTTTGCCATAATTTATCATCGTCAGGTCCCAGCGGGTACGTAAATATGGAGATACACATTCGCAAATCGCCTTTTGACTCTGGGCGAAAGGCCAGACCAGTTTAATAAAGATTTACATTGCGCCGTTTTGCTGCGCGATATTTAAACCTTGTTCATATTTTACGTCTCGCCATAACGATAATTCACAGCGGGTGTCCTGCCGGCCGGTGATGCCGCGCGCGCCAATTATATTTATTGCAGCTTTCTTTCCCTGCAACACCACCCATAGAACTTTTTTTCTTTCTTCGCCTCCTCTCAACAATCCTTGAATAAAAGTATATTTTTAAATTCCCTTCACGAAATATCTCGAAACCTTTTGGTCGTAACTTGTTTCATCGTAAAGTAAATCAAATACCTCATAAGCGAGTAGTAGAACTTCCATACTAAAAATATCATAACTTATTAAACTTATATATTATATGCATATATTATACTTTAAATGCATAGAATTACGTAACTTACTATATTTATTAATTTGAAAATATATTAATACTATTACAGGTAAAATCTTATAAATTTGTGACGAAATTACTGTAGAACATAATTTTTTTTCCTTTTTTAATGCAAGTCGAATCACTTTTATAGCACAGACATTTTTCTAAAAGACCATGTAACATTTAAATTTAACGCAGCTGTAGAGAGTAACAGCCCAGTTACGGATGTTGTAACCAAAAATTTCAATTTTTATTTTAAAGAACTGTGGTTGTAGTTGAAGTATTAAGGGCGAAATGGTAACTTATTAAAAGAAGAGTTCTAAATTATGTTACATTTTATAACGAAATTCCGCAAAATCCCAAAAATCGCTATAGAAAAGATATATCACGATCTTGTAAACTATGGGTCAAAAAAAATTAAAAAGCGGTGATGAGAGATGGTGGTAAAGTCAATTTTGTATAAGAATTATCAGCGTCTCGTTACCAGAGGTAATTTTTCAAATAATCAAAATAATTATCTACATCAAAATTTCAAAAACCCAAAAGAATTAATGACTTTGAAAAAAACATAGATAATTATTGACATAGAGGTGTCATGTAAAACATAAATAATATCAGAATATTTTTTAAATTTATATCAGTTATCTGCTTGACTACTTGACTGTTACGTGCATCGAAACATGCCTGAATTATGGAATATAAATCGCGCAAGTTCCTCTTTAAACCCAGTTGAAATAAACATCAAACGCAATTCAGATAAAAATGTTATTCAATTACAAAATAATCTTTATATCACGACCTCCAACACCAACGAAATTTGTCCTAGTTCGTATCGTGAACATTATTTATTTGACACCAAGAAATTTGTTTACCTCCCCTCCTACATCTCACAGTTTAAAGTTTCTCTTATTTTCTAAATTTTGCTCAATACTTATGGACCAATGAGGAATCACTAGATCTTTGTGTTACTTCGTACAATTAAAAAAATGAGATCACCGCAGATGATCATTCAATTATTGTGCAATATAGTGATGATGATATTGACCGCCTATGAGGCGCTTAATTAGCTAATTACATTATTTATAATATATACTAAAATCACATTTTTCCCTGAAGTCTAGTTAAGGAATAGCCTTATTTCCCTTCTTAATATATCACTGAAATATATATTTATTTTAAACATGCGCAAAAGAGAATTCCCGTTACCAAGTCTCAAATAAAAATGAAATACTTTAAGTCAAGCCGGTGATATAAAAAAAAAACACATAGTTAATTTCTTCATTACACTACCAGTAAAAATCGTGATGAACGAATTTAAATTGTATCATCGTTTAACCTATTCGCAAAAACCTGGTCGCAAAAATAAGATTATTGCCTAGGGGTAATAAAATGGACATGAACCTTCCGCAGCGAGTGACTGAAAAACCGAAATTGTAAAGTGGCCCGCAGTTTCGTCCATACATACGCGCAGGTATTGTGCACTGAATTCCGGTGCCCACTTTTAAAAAAGATTTACGACCTTTGTTGAAAAATACGGAATAACAATTAGCGTTCTCTCTGGATTACAGACCTCTTCAATGCCCTTCACTGAATACATAATTCCGACGGATTAGCCGTTGAATAAGTACACATTACGAATGAATATTTTATTTTATTTCTGGGTCCATACAGGTTGCACTCGAAAGTATTCATATTTACAACTAGATTTTAAAACTCATAACGAGAAAAAAAAATTAGGACATAACGTTTTGAGTTTCCTGAAAATAGCTGGTGACTATTTTTAAATTTTATTTGCAAAGTATTAAAAATTATTTTTTTTAAAGTAAATCAAATACCCCATAAGCGAGTAGTAGACCTCCCATAGTAAAAATATCGTATCTAGTTAAAGTTATATATTATATGCGTATATTATACTTTAAATGCATAGAATTACGTAACTTACTATATTTATTAATTTAAAAATACATTAACACTATTACAAATAAAATCTTGTAAATCTGTGACGAAATTACTACAGAACATATTTTTTTTCTTTTTTAACACACGTTGAATCACTTTTATAGCACAGACATTTTTCTAAAAGACCATTTAACATTTAAATTTAGCGCAGCTATAGAGAGTAACAGCCCAAACATCCGTATGTTATGTACAAAAATTTCAATTTTTATTTTAAAGAACTGTTAAAACATTTCTTTAAAATAATTTGGTTGAATTATTAAGGGCATAATGGTAATTTATTAAAAGGAGAGTTCAAAAATATGTTACTTTTTATAACAAAATTCCGAAAAGTCTCAACAATGATCTGACAAACACTCATCCTTCCTTCTCTAGACAAAGATGGGGGTGCTACCTCTATTTTAATCGGTTTAGTTTTGAAATTACTTCGACAGAAACTGTCGCTCATTTGGCCTTGATTACCTCGCCACCCCTAGCATCGATTCTAAATATACATCGATTCTAAAGATATTTTCATATTGTCACAATTTCACAATTTCCGTCAGAAAGCAACGGTAAAATATATTTCCCCTTAGGTAATATGCTCCATCCTCTTCAGAGACTTCTTCCTACAAAATAACGCATCTCTAACATGTAAAAGGCTATACCAATTAACGTAATAAATGCTCATTTTTATATTATCACATTAATTATTCAAGTCGCATGTACCAGTTTCATTTTACTTTAAAACAGTACACATTTAACTTTGAACATCTCGTACTAATTTCACATTTCCACAAATAGCGATATTGGCAACCGCTTATTACATATAAAATGGCAGTTAGAGCTTCAAACATAAGCTAAATAATGTGATTTTAATGACTGTTGCAAGTAAAGTGCAATTATTGCAAAAACGATCCACTCGCTGCAGCCGACGAGAACAAACAAAGCCACGACAGTTCGATTGGATTAGTTGAACGTCCCATTTCCTGTTATTAAAAGTGATGGTCGTATTTAACAAGCCATTCCTTGCATTGTATTAGTAACATATTTAAGTAAATGACAATATGTATATGTAGAGTTACATTGATTTCAAGAATGAGGATATTTTAAAACTTTTAGTGGCTTTCACTCCACGGGAATAGAATAGATATAAATAAAATCGCAAATGAAAATTATAAGCAAGAAGGACCGCAATGATAAATATGTTAATTGTATGTTTTGTGCACTTGTAAATTAATAACTATGAAAATAGCTACTTTTGAAAACAATAATAACAATTTAATCAACAGCGTTATAAAGTATGAAAATTCTATTTTCAATAAGAGGTTATTCAATACTTTTCAATAAATTTCACCAGAAGAAAAATGTATCTTGTGACTCTTGACAATGAACTACTTCGTAGTAAACCTTTGAAACAGTTGCTCATGCTTATAAATTTATTTCCGTTATTATATTCACTTATTTACCGTTAACGGCAAATTTAGCTATACTTCACATTTGCCATGAATATAACTAAAATGTACTGTGGGAGATTTTCAAGCAAACGACTTGTTACTTTCAATTATAGCGGAAGGAAATGATTCTCTTTTTCCGTTTCAATACTTAACCCAAAGATGTGTCTATTCCATGGATATTAGGAATATGTCAAAAAATGTTGAACCTCAAATCGTAGTAGTGAAATTATAAATTTCCAAAGATGGCGATAATTAAAGTTATAATTTTGTTAATAAAATAAAATTTCACAATTAAATGAAACTACATGATGTAGTATTATTTCTACTTTCTTTAAGTTCTTTACAACGACCTAGGTTTCGTTGTATTACATCTTCAGGTGGGCTATTAGCAAAGATAAAAGGTCGTGGTAAAGAACTTAGAAATTGAAGAAAGTAGAAATAATACTATATCACGTAGTTTCATTTAATTGTGAATAATGAATTTCTACAAAATTAACGCCAGATGTATTCAAAATGAAACTTTAAAATATTTTAAACAAAATAAGAATATTAAAAAAAATCAGTAAAGTCAAATGTCGTACAACTTGTAAAATGGAAAAATCCGTAAAGTTAAATGTCGCATAATTGGAAAAATCATTAAAAAATACAGTTTGTTTTTCATGCTTTCGTCTGAAATTTAAATTATTATCTGATTCGGAGCGAAATCAAAGACCTTCAGAAAGTTTCGATACGCGGTAGAATAAAATGTAATATTAATTCAGTTCACAATATTCAACCTCGCAAACTTTTATCTGTTTCTCGGAAAGTTAACACCAAAATTGAAAGGAATCGACATTAGCGCGGATTACACGATTACTTATTATTTATAAATGCTAATATATTCTTATGACTGCCATTTGAAAGTATAATGCCGGCCAAGTTTTACGTCTCGACTGCGTATTGTGCAATAAGAATTTCAAAGTAATGCGAGAAATATATAGTTGACGACTGAGAAAATCTGATAGCCGAAAGGCAGCAGCATCAGAACAATATTAAAGGGAAATATTGTTACATAAAAATGTAATAGATCGTGAGCGAACTGCGAGCTTCTTAATCGGGATAAAGTCTGTCACCATTCGCCTTACATATAAATGGTTGCATTGAAGTCTGGTTTTATAACCTGCTTGTGAAAGTGCTGTATTTGAAATTATTTCTGTTAAAATTCTACACTATTGTATATAATTTAGGCATATAACAATAGCGATAACAGTGCATCACCTAGTATACTAAATACTATATTCATAGGTATAGAAACTGATATAATATTTGCAGTCTTTCTTCTGCTCGTTTTAGACTCGTATTTATACCATTACGCGCAACCTAGACGAACAATTTTGTAGGTAGTAAATCTGCAGCCAAAAACTGCCGTCTTTTATCATACAAGGTCAGTGGGCAAGTTTCCATCGCCTCAGGGCACATGATAAGAGGCTGGGCAGCCTCCTACATGCGCCCTGAGTCGATGGAAACTTGCCCACTAACCTTATTTGATACCGACTAAACGTAGCGTATGTTTAGTCATATGAACTATATTTTTTCCAATTAACGCGTTTTTACTCATAACGTCCGGTTCGGTGACATTCAGCCAGAGCCTTCCGATTTTTTTTTCTTGTGGGATCGATTTCTCTAGGACATATACGTCAAAGTATTAAATATCGTATGTTCTATTTTCACCGATTATGGCCGGAACGATTATCATCGGTCGTCTGTGCGTCAGCGTTTTCGTTAAAATCTGAATTCGAATTATTCATGTGTTACGTGAGGTACTTCATATATTTTGAAACAAATTGACCAACCATTTTTTATAGAAAAGAATTCCACAAAAATTATTTAAAATTTATTAGCTGTTGCAAGCAATTTTGGCCCCGCAGCATTTAAAATATAACTGAAGTCAAATTTTGCTTATAACTGAAGACAATTCGACAAGCACAATTTCGCTTCTGCAATTCTTATATTTTTTCTAAAATATTTCTGGAGACGACATGTCTGAAAAACTTGCTATTTAAATCCCTTTCGAAAAAATATACTCTTAATTTTACACGAACCTTGTAAAAACGATCAGCCTATATCTAATACCCTGGAAGAAATTACTAAGTATATGGAAAACATACAATCTTGTTTTAAACTCTTTAGAAGTTAAACTTGGAAAAGACATTTGTAGCGGGTGTAAACGAAACGTTACTTCCAATTTTACGTTTCAAAAACCAAAAATGTGAACAAAATGACTAAATCTTTAACGGGTAGAATTTTAAAGAACCCTCCCTTAGTGATCTTAAAAATTAAGTATCCAAATTTCATGTTTCTAGAGCTTATAGTTAACATTGAACTTTGATTCATGATTAATCAATCGCGTTTAATTTTCCTATGCAGATGGATAAAAGAAGGCTCTACTCGTATGATAAGGGCTATTAAAAATTCAATGAAATTGATATTATAAATCTATCTCTTCATATTCAATATCCCCCTGGTGACATAAAGGCCTCCGCGGTACTTCGCCGCGTTAATTGATTTTGTGCGTTACGAATTGCTTCGTTCAGACCTGGGCAATGCTTTCCAATTCCGCTAAATTAAGTCTGTTTCGGACGACCACGTTACCTCTTCCCTTGAGGGATTCAATGCAAAACCACTTTGGAGATTTGGACGAGTTCCCTTTTGCATATAATCAGTCCAGTTTAATTTGCGACATTTTATTTAATCCCCAATCGAAACTTTCTTGCGTCGTTCTCAATCGGAATTTCTATCTATTGATGTACTAACTTTGCATTGATGATAATTGAGTTTTTCATTGGACTCATCTTTTCATCTCCATTTTGAACCATACCTCACCATCAAAACATATTCCTTTATATATATATATATATATATATATATATATATATATATATAGATGTATATGTATGTATATATATAATGACAAGCAATATTATCAGTCTAAATTGCCTCATAAAATATTTATAAAACTGTGCCGTTGCGAAGTGTTTGTTTTCAAACTGTATGGAATATCACATACGCCTAAAAATTTTGAAACGAAATTCCTGTGCTTGTATATGAAGAGTCAATGGGTAATTCAACATATTTTCATGTGTCATATATTGCAAAATCTTTCAATATTATCTACGGACGGTCAATATTATTGTGCAATGTTTATATTGCGCTACATACAGTCTAGGTGCCACTTAATTCACAAATTACTTTATTTCTAATCTTTATTAATATATAAAGTAGATAAGCTTATTTTTTGTTTGTTCTAACCTCTGTAACCACAAACCCTATTTCAATATATCATTACGCTACGGTTCATAAAAGCGAACCGATGATAAATAATGTAACAGAAATAGTGAAAAAGTACTTAAACGCTGCAATGTGGAGACAGGTTATTGTAGAGACTGGACAGATATAGTATAAACGCTGGCTGATAATCACTCGAACCACCTAGAAATATAAACAACAGCCATTCCATCGTTCTAAGAATCCAATTAATGTGGCTTGAATCAAAGAAGGTCTAAAGCGACGCTACGTAAAGCGACCACCCTGACAGAAGACTCTCGTCATCAGGAGCAACATTATGAGGAACTGTGCTAAGGGAAACTGTTAAAATGTGTTCTTTGATCAAAATTAATAATACTAGAGTATCAATAAATAAATATTTAAAATGAAATAAGGTAACTGATATTTTAATTATACTTTTCAAACTGTATTTCATAATCATGTCTTAATTCGTCGTAATAAATAATTTTATATTTCTTGAATTTACTCTACTGGCTTAATAAAGGATCTTGTAAAATTTTTCGCGGACACGCGGACGTAAAGTCCTTCTAACTAAAAAATATACAATTTCAAATGTGTACTAAAGTTAAGACATTTTAAAAGTACAACTGTTTTTTCCTAACGGAAAAGTTGTCTAAGCAAAACTGATAAAATTGTCTAAACTGAGCAATAATTTGTTTAAGACGTCGATTTTGTTTTTACCCACGAAAATTTATAAATGTTTTGCATCCCTAACTTCATAATATACTAGATAAATTGACATACATTCATATGTATACACAAAGTGCTAAAATCATATTGTTTACTTCTTAGTATATCACTTCAATATATATTTTATTACTTTAAACATGCGCAAATGAGAATTCCGGTTACAAAATCTCAAACAAAAACGAAATAGTTTAAGTCAAACGATTAATCTGGAAAAAACACAAAATAAATTGCCTCAACACCCCACCAACAAAACGCATCGAGTATGAATTTATATTTTATCAACGTTTCACCCATTCCGCCACGGTCAAAAAATGAGATATATTGCCTGGTGGTAAAATAAAAGAGGCATGATCCTACCGCGGCTAGTAACCGGAAAACCGAAATTGTAGAGCCACCCGCAGTTTCGTCGGTACGTACCCGCAGGTATTGTGCACTGAATTCCGGTGCCCAGTTATAAAAAAGATTTACGACCTTTGTTCGAAAGTACGGAGTGACAATTAACGTGCTCTGTGGATTACAGATATCTTCCATGCCCTTCACTGGACATATAATTCCGACGGAATATCCGTTGCATGAATATACGGTACGAGTTGATATTTTATATCCATTATTTTCATTTAGGGTCCATATAGGTTACACTCGGAAGTATTCGTGTTTATAAGAATTTGCCATTAACATATGTAGCTTTTAAAACTCGTAACGGGAAGAAGAAATCAGGATGAGAATTGTTAAGTTTTTAAAAACAGCTGGCTATTTTTTAATTTATTGTGCAAACCCTAAAAATAGTTGTTTTATCCAATTATTCAAACAAGTGGCAAAATCCTAGGTACTCAAAAAAGCTCAAAAAACAAGTTTTAACTCTGGGTACTGGATACTCATAAAGTTCTAATTTCGTCAGTACATTTATATGATTTCCACGTATTCACCAACGACCTAAGTCGAAAATAGGAAAATAATAAGAAGTGAGGCAGGATTTTGAATAAACATCTGAACAAAGAAAATAAGTTTACTCCTTTTATTATATTTTACTTTATTTATTTACAAAAATAATAAGAAGTGAGGCAGGATTTTGAATAAACATCTGAACAAAGAAAATAAGTTTACTCCTCTTATTATATTTTACTTTATTTATTTACAAAAATAATAAGAAGTGAGGCAGGATTTTGAATAAACATCTGAATAAAGAAAATAAGTTTACTCCTCTTATTATATTTTACTTTATTTATTTACAAAAATAATAAGAAGTGAGGCAGGATTTTGAATAAACATCTGAACAAAGAAAATAAGTTTACTCCTCTTATCATATTTTACTTTATTTATTTACAAAAATAATAAGAAGTGAGGCAGGATTTTGAATAAACATCTGAACAAAGAAAATAAGTTTACTCCTCTTATCATATTTTACTTTATTTATTTACAAAAATAATAAGAAGTGAGGCAGGATTTTGAATAAACATCTGAACAAAGAAAATAAGTTTACTCCTCTTATCATATTTTACTTTATTTATTTACAAAAATAATAAGAAGTGAGGCAGGATTTTGAATAAACATCTGAACAAAGAAAATAAGTTTACTCCTCTTATCATATTTTACTTTATTCATTTACAAAAAATTGTAACCCAAAAACAAGCTACCTTCGTGATAATAATAAGTGGATAATTGTTATCCAAAATCAAATACATATGTTAAAAAAACAAATTTTAAAAACTCAAAAAATCCAACTGCCTAAATAGTTAACTAAAATTATGAAAACAAACCAAACTATATTCGGGGTTGAATTATTTTTTATTATATAAATTAAAAGAACGAGATCCAAAAAAAGTTATAACTTATTAGATGTATATGTGCATCAATTTTTTAATTATTAAATGGTAATGATAATTCTAAGTAAAAGATTAAATTGTTTGTTAGTCTGTTTGAGAAAATAAATTTTAATTTTTTAAAATTATTTTATTGAATGTCGATTTCACCAACCGTATTTATAGTCACGCTCCAGTTTTTAAATATTTTATTTCCATCAATTATTCGCGTACTAAATAAAGTTGTTTATGTATTATGTTAAACAAGTAAAAGTTCTAACGCGCGTACTTAAGTAAACGCACAATTTTGTTTTTTTTTTCTCACATGGATATATTCATAAGAAAGTAACATAGACGATGAAGATTAGTTACATATTTTGAATACTAATGAAATAATTTTTTTTAAAACATAAGTCGTTGTCAGTGAATACTTAAGTCGTCAGTGGTTCAAAAAAGATTTTTTTTTAATCGAACCCGAAGCAATATTTTGAATGTTCCGAAACAATATTATAGAGAAGTAATTATGGATGTGGACTTTTCCTGGTGATCTAAAACAAAATTATATTGTTTTTCCTCCAAAAAAATAACAAAAACATGCATGTTATAACATTACAGAAGCCGTAAATACGGGATAGATGAAAAAATAAAATCAAATTAACCTCCAAATCAAAAACGATATGCAGAATAAAGATCAGTGTTGATACAATTTATTTTCACAGTCTTCAAATATAACCTACACACCTAGGTAGATTAAAAATTATTCAAGCTTGTGTGGACTCCTCTTTTAAACACGATGTTCCAAAACTGAACACAAACTGATTACAGAAATTAAAACTATAATTTATTCAATTCAGAAACATCAGACATATGGACGCACATACATCACTATCACAACGACATGTTTCTATTCGGGCCTTTAAAATATAGAGTCCTAAAGGGACAAGAATGTTGTAATTTTATACCTATTATGCAAAAATGTCAAGAAATTTTTTTTTTTAAATTAATGAATTTAGAGACTTTTGAAATAAACGTAAATGATACTTCGAAAAATTTATATTCTCAACAATTTATCTTTCATAACATACAAAGCAGATATATTATTTATTTTTTTAGATATTTATTTTTTTATTCATTTGTTAATGCTAATCTCTAGAATCATATATTCGATTTAAAAAAATATTTCGTATAATAAAACCTACAATTTTATGAAGATTATAGGTTACCCCGATACAACTTTTAGAGGCAGAACAGTGATTAAAAATGTAACCAAAGTCGCAGAACGATGCTTGAACGGCGCAACGTGGAGAGAAACCAATTTATTTATTGGCTGGTCATACCGAGTATTCCCACGGATATTTCTTATTATACCTATAATTAAGATGATGCTAGTGAAACAGCGGGGTGCAGCTAGTTACAGATATGGAAGTAGGAAAGACCTTGCTTTTTTACTTATTAAACTTGCCTTTCAAATAGCATAAGAGTCTCATTAGACACCAATAGATCACGAGTAAACTTATTTTCCTAAAAATGATCATTTTTAGGAAAAATAAATGATATATATCGTTATAAAATTACATAGTTATTTTGTAAAAGCTAAATAATTTCCATAAATATATATATATATATATTGATGCTTGCAGAAAAATATCATGAAACAAACTAAAACCATTAGACGACTTTGTCATATGCAAACGCTACAAAAAAATTTTCATTTTTCCGGACATAAAACGCAAGAAAATGATGAAGATCACACACTTTAACCACGACTTGGCAGTAATAAAACATATTAGGTTCATTGAAGAAAGACAATGGATGAGGCTTGCATTATCTGACTTTGACAAATTAATAAACTTGGTCTTAAAATACTTGATCTGCATTAAACTGTGGTCCGAAAGAAAAAGAAATTGAATTTTATTGATTTATCATACTCGTATAAACAAACTATATTAACTTATCGTAGTGAATGCAAAAGAATTGAATACTCATCCCTAACACATTATTTAAAAGTAAAAAAACAACGTTAAACGCAATATTCGGGTTGGAGTGTTTATTTCAACTGAAAGAATATTGGTAACCGACAGTGAATACTCTTTGCTTTCACTCTAAATGGGCACAAATTACGTGTCTACTCAACTGGAATATGCTCCACGACAAGAAGGTTAAGATGTCCCACGATAAGATGACAAGAAGGTTAAGATGTCCCACGATAAGATGTCTCAATAAATGATGCTTGTTCACTCTAAATGGGCACAAATTACGTGTCTACTCAACTGGAATATGCTCCACGACAAGAAGGTTAAGATGTCCCACGATAAGATGTCTCAATAAATGATGCTTGTTCATCTAATAAACACTAAATTTGTTTACTAATTTTCCATAAATGCAGTTACGAACCTAAAATGCCTTGGCAATCGTGCATGATTTTAGTTTGAACAATTTTGAAATAAATTGACTTTCTGGCACACGATTTCGATATTTCAGTTTTTAATTCCGTATTAATTATTTTTAGGACCCCGTAGTCAGATAGTGGTAACGTACCCTTATAATTACATCATGTACATCCATCCATCTAAATACGTAATTAATAATAACTCCCTTTAGTGAGATGAAATGAAAATGAATGAAAAATCAAAAAAGTATTTAATTTTGAGACGTGTAACTTAATAAAAGCCAGGTGACTACTTATATTTACAGTTTATTCCTAAAAAAATTATTCATATGTATCTTAAACTTTTCGCATAAGTAATATGTTTAAAATGCCGAATTATACACCAATTTTTTTAACAAGAAAATTATAAAAACTATCTATTAACGATTGAAGAAAACAAGTAAAAGACACTTTGCAATGAATAAGGAAGTGAAAAAGAATAAATGTTTTAAAAAAATTTAATTACAGTTATAAACATTTTTTTCCGACATTTATTATTAAATAAACATGTTTATTACGAGTAGAACTCGCACTACGAAGGCTCTGAGTACAGTTGTACACAAAAAAGTTTAATAATTTAAAACCATGTATCAATTCATAAATAAGAACGTATATTTAGTATGGTACGAAACATTTAGTATATTACTACATAAATATGTAGTAACATACTAAATACTTCCAACCATATTAAATATACTTACTGAATACCGGTATCCCGTCTTATTTCAGACTTTTAACCTACATGATTAAAAATTTAAGGGCGGGAGTTGATTATTTATTGCTAAACGCTTCAGAGATTTGTATCACAAAAAGGAAACGAATGTATCAAAACTGTTACTCGATATTTTCTATTGCAACATGAAAGAACTCTTTAATTACTCATCATTCGATGGAATGCGTGAAAAAGGTGTCATCTCCAAGTTGGATGTCTCGTTTGAAGTGAAATTAGTTTATTTATGTAATTCATCACTAATATGGGTTACCTATTGCAATAAACATTTAATAATACCTGATATAATTAAATAATACTTAACACAATTAAATGTGAATATCTTAAAAATACACTTTCGGAAAGGAATCCAATTTAACCTTTGACCAGAAAACTCGACTTCTACCAACCAATCGAACAAGCTGGATTCAGAAGCGGGTTCAGTACTATGGATCATGTAATAATTATGAGAATAATTATAAAAAAGTCAGTGCCGTGTAATGAGTTTCAATTCACTAATATTTCGAAAACATAGATAGGAATGTCTCGCCGATGCACGAAAGGCTTACTGGAGACGCCATCAACAAAAATTGATTTGGGTATTTTGGGTTGGTTGGGTGATACGGCAACTCAGAGAGGAAAAACTGACACAAGGATTATTTGAATATGGAATTATTCGTATTTCGTATAGCAAAGTAATCTAAAGTATTACTTTCACTACCCACCGTGAAAGTCGGTTGAGCTTCTTTATCAGAAGATATTCGTAGATCCACGTTCGAAATATATATCACAAAACCATAACCAACTTTAAATTATACTTCTTTACCTCTTAAATGGACTCTGTGAGAGTTATTCCATTTTCTAAAAACAGACGTCCTTCGTAAATAAACAAGTAAGTAGAATGTATAAGTACGTAGTTTAGTTCCCGTGAATCCGCAAAACTACTAACAAAAGCTATGAAAGTTTAAGTAAACATTTCCCCACGCTGACTTGTCTTTATTATTGGGTCGAGCTTTTTCGTATCATTAATCAAACTTAACGGTCCGTTTTCCTTTTAAACTCGCCTATCTCGAGAGTTGTGCAGAGTGAAAAATAAGGGGTCTGAACAAAGTTTTCGAAAGTCTGTTAGAGGCGGTTTTCAATACTTAAGGATGACTCGTGCGTTGGATGGATATTTTAGTCGATTTAGTGGATTTTAGCTGTTTTAAAATCAATGCTTACTTAGAGTATTCCAACATCAACAGTAAGAATGAGAGAAATACTCTAACAATTCATGAAAACTCCCTTATAAACCGTATTTTGATCATTTTGAAAGAAATATTAGCTCATTTTATATTTAATTTTTGCTCAAATTTTTAATACAACTTTCACTACTTTACTTTTTCTTCTTTACTACAGTTGTTTATTCCTAACCTTAATTTGTTTAGTGTGTGCTCCAAAAACCATTTTCAATATATAATATATATTTTATGGTTCTGTATATAAAAAGAAAAAAAAATAAACTCTCCTTACAGTTATTTTTTCCAAAAAAAATGTTGAGTCATCGCTGTAATTTTCCAGTAAACTTTATATAAAATGTTAGTAACTCAATTTTTTGTCATAATTTCGACTTTAGTACTTATGAAAATAGGAGAACGTCCTTATGTTATGAGATGATGAGTTTTTGGAGACATTTTATTTATTTATCTACTTTAATGTATCTAATTGACACATATGGCGGACGTATTGCTACGAGAGCAATCTCTTACAGCCAATCACAACACCAGTCCAGCCGTTCGAAGAACGGCCGGGAATCGAAGCCGGGTCCCTGCGGTACGCCGCATCGACAAAGGCAGCACACCTTGTGATCAACCCAACACACCACGGCGACGACAGCTATGTATCTAGAAATCTCTTAAGTAGAATTCTGAAAACACTTCTAAAAATACAGCTTTGGCAGCCTTATAAGTTGCTCTTTGAAATGTTACCCAAAACGGGACAGATAATTAAAAAAGAAAACGAGATTAAATTACAAAAATATAAGCAGGTGTATACGCTTCTTCACTGTTAAAATTTCATTTGCTACGTTAAATTGTTTCTGCACTTACGTGTCGGTAAATATACGTGTCATTAAGAGAGTTAACGGTCATTACCGCTTCTTTTCCAATGCATATCTGCTAAAGAGTAAACAAAAAACCACATCTTTCCAAAACTAAATACCAAAAATGTAAAGACTCTTCTTAAAAAAACTAACTTATTTCAAGCCGTATACCGAAAGATAAAGGAGTTGTAATATATATCTAAACGATATGATATTAATTTGAAACCCATCCAAATCTGGACAAACAAAAAGAATACTTAATTATTGCGCATCTACTCATATTAAAATGTAACCCAATACAAATAGAAATGAACCCTAACACAAAATAATTTAGATCAGATGAATAACATCCAATAACTTATATTCGCCCATTCGATCATGTCTGCGTTTGACGTTTGCTAACCTCGTTGATCGAACAATATCGGCTGATTTGCCCGCTAACGATTTGACGCGTTTCATGATATGGCTTAATTTTTGCTTCGCTTCGCAAATAAAATATCTACAAAATTTTAATTTCAAAAATTAAACTTAATTTTCATGAAAAATGATGCTGATAACATCAGAAATCAATCAACGTTGTAAGCCATAATAAGCCATGTAAGCCATAATCTAGGTGCACAATTACTAGTTAAATATAACGGTACTCAGAAGGATATAATGCGTTCGGGATTTCGGTATGATTATAAACGAACCATCTAAGATTTCCCAATGGTATCATCGAAATCTGCCAGATGGCTTGCAGGGTGTCAGCATTTGTCACGCAAAGTACCAACGATTTTCATGAAAATGGGTGTATTTTAAATTTGTTTAACTCTCCGTAATTTCCTTTGAACCGATGCAGTCATCTGGTCTCCTGAAAGCTTTAGAAATGCGTTTATGGATTTACATATCGATAAGTAGTTAATTTTTTGTTATTTTCCAACACTTGAGGGCAACCTGTAAGTTTTTTGATAAATAAAAAAAATAATTACTCTTTCGTTATTACACTATGCATCTCGCAGATCATGTATCAAAATATATTCTAAATGCAATTTAATTTTACCGGTATTACAATTGTTTCACATTAACGTTAAAGCTGCACCATTTAATATTCCACTTAGATCAAATGGAAAAGAACACTCTAAAAATAAAAATCCTACCATTTTGTATAAGTACTCCTCGGTACTGATTTCCATAGTGACATTGATCCATCGTATGTAGAAAAAAGGACCAAATTGTAGTCGAAAAACAAATTGGTACGTGCTTCACTGGCGTTGTACAAAATAGCGGGTCGTTAATTCGCTGAAAGCGATATATCTACAAATTAGTCTGAGCTACGTCAGTACACGACATCGAAGTAAAATGAGGCGGCGGTTGGGCGGCGCGCATCGCCCGATAGCATCGTTAGCGCGCCCCATTAGTTCGCGCGGCGACCATCCGCCCAAACTTTTATCCTCTGAGTATTCAACTTTTGAATAATGAATTACTATATTATTTACCCAGACAGGCCCGCGTTACTTTACTCCCTTATGCAATAGGAATGACAAGCATATGATAACCAAAGGACGGAATTCATTTTTTGACTTTAAACGACATTTAATTAACTAGATGGCTGATACATGCCTTTATACTCCCGTAATATGTTTATAATTGTCAACGTTATGAATATAGTTATATATAGTTGTGCAGTACTTCATTAATAAATTATATAATCATCCTGCCTATATTTTGTTTATATGACGCAGTAACATTTTAGTTAAGTTTATTATAAAGTCATAGATTTCATGTAACATTAATCAGAGCAGGGATGTGTATTCCACGCCATGCCCTACCCAGACTATGCGGATGTGCGCCATTTACTTCAGTTTTGTAAAGGTGATCCGAGGTTGATCAAGATTTTTCCTGGAAAGAACGAGTTACGGTACACCATGTAGTTATAAATACCTAAAAATTTGGGAAACTTAATAAACTAAATAAAACATTTGGAGAATTGTGGAAATGTGGAAAATTCCAAATGCAAAGTGAAGGTTGAATAAATTCTATCGTTTATGCGCTAGACTGTACACACCGATACATACACATACACACACCCACACACACACACACACACACACACACAAACACACACATATATATATATATATATATATATATATTATATATATATATATTGCTTTGTTATTATTTCTAGTTTTTAAATATTATAATTTCTAATGCTTTAGAATGTGTTCCAGTCATAATCTCAACTCTTACTTGGTGACAGATTCAATGTTTTTTCTCCTAATGTAGCACAAAAACCCGTCGAGTACGAGTAGAACTCCCACGACGATGATTCCGTACACATTTAGGCACTTTAAGTGTGCATAGCATTTCTGTTACACTATTTACAATATTAGTTTTTCACAACATAAATATATCGCCTCCTATATATTTCACATATTAAATATACATTTTGAAGCACAAAATTATTTTTGGAGTTTATTTGTGGCATTTATATGGAGTTTCTATGAACTTTTTACAGATGGAACTTCATGTCATAAGGTGATCGACCATTACTTATAATCTAGTAATTTTTTTTTTTTATTTTTAATTATACGTACTATAATCGTAAATAATTTTTAAAATACTAAGGGGTTAATGTTAGGGGGTGGGGACATGTAATTCTGAAAAGAGAGCAGTTGAAAACTTAATATTTTGTAAATGGATCCCTGTATCGGCAAAGTGTTAATGGCACACAGTCAAAATTTTTGAAAAATCTGTTCAGCAATACCCTTCGCAATGAAGTACGTGAAAATAAAATCCTCCCACTTTTATGTAGGTAGGGGAGGTAAATTTCCTTTAAAAGGTTTTATTTCGTAACGTTGTAAGCGTTATAAATATGGATGACCACATTTCAGCTTCATAGCTAGGAGTAAAACGACTGTTACATACAGACGGACAAAAAGAGAGACAGAGAGACTTGTCAAATTATAAGAGTTCCTATTTTGGTTATGGAACCATAGAATGGTTTTGAAAACAAGTGTATGAAACGTAGAAAATCATGTTAATGTCAATGTCAATTTATTTAGATAGCTTTACATTTTCGCAAATAGTTTTCTTTGCAACATAACGGCAACAATTCGAAAAGTAATACTTTCATTTCATTAAAGTTATTTACGTGACTCCGTAATGAAACACAAAGATTAATTTAAAAACATATCTTTAATTTCAGTTGATTAAGCAATTATTTATCTAAAAATTATAATTTTATTTTGATAGAAAAAAAAATAATGAACAGAGTGATATAAGATTTTCAATTTATATTTTAGCATTAATTTAATCATTTGGATAATTTTTTTTAATTATTACGCTGACTAAATGTTTTTATTTTATCAAAACTTGGTTAAATTATATTCCACTATTGTTTATGCAAATATATAACTTTTTAATAATAAATTACATATTATTTACCTCCCAAAATAAAGGGACGCAGACCCTCTGCCTCGCTTTATTTTCTTGCAATAGGGATGACAGGCTGAGAATAAATAATTAAAGATAAGAACAGTGAAAAATTATTATATTAAACAATTTTTAAAAAATATTAGATTAAACAATTATTTTCACTATATTCTTTAATAAAGATTAAAAAATGTACTAAAAATAATCAAAATTTAAAAAAGACACAAGACTTATATTTATGTAATAATCCTATAGCCATTGATGCATTTAAGGAATAAAAATTAAAGCCCAAGGTACAAGGTGGTGTTTGAATGCCGTCAGTACTTGGACGTATGCAAACATTTAAGGATCTATTGAGTTTTAGTAATTTTAGTTTGTATATATATATATATATATATATATATATATATATATATATATATATATATATATGTATATATATATATATATATATATATATATATATATATATATATATGTATTTATATATATATATATATATATATACATATATAGGTACATATACTGCTTAGTACATATGTTACAAGCATAAAACAAGTGCTTATCTTAAAAACAATGACATATAAAATGATCGCTAATGTTCTCCGACAAATTTTAGGTCAAAATGTGTGTAACTCTGTTTTACCGTAATTTTGACTTTAACAGTTTCAGAGATAGATGGGACGAAATATATAGGTGGCCAATTTACAGAGATGTCCTAAAATTGTTTACAGGTAGAAAACGTCGTGAAAAGTCATTTAAAAGAATGTTTTTTTTCTTTTTTTAAGTTCCACGAAAATCGATAGTTTAGAAGTTATGAATTTTTTGTATCTATTTGAAAAAAATTCACTCCAGTCACATAAATCTCTTTTATTTGATAACTATTCAACTAAATTACATACAATTTGGTACGGAAGTAGAATAGTAATTTTGTAGAAATTCATTATCAATTAATTTGTATTCACAACTAAATGAAACTACGTGATATAGTATTAATTCCACCATGTAGTATTAAACCACGTGATGTAGTATTTATTTAAATACTTAATACCTAGCTTTCGTTTTATGACAACATTCTCGGGTGGGCACTTTGTAGAGATCTTTACAAAATGCTCACCTGAAGATGTTGTCATACAACGAAACCTAGGTCGTAGTAAAGAATTTACATGAAGTAGAAATAATACTACATCACGTAGTTTCATTTAGTGGTGAATAAAAATTAAAAAACTAGTACATTTCTTTTAAAAAAGCAATAATTCGACTCAGATTTACCTAAATAATTTACAAATCAATGTTTATTAGCCTTTAAACACACGAAATGAGTTCAGGTAAAATGACTTTGCTAGACAGAGTGCGCTTATGATGTGCACAAAGAGAGCGACTTACCTTATTTTTATGGTATAGGTATAGACCGTTAGTACAAATAATTATTTCGATTAACGATCTTGGTGATCAATCACCTTTGACTAGTAGTCGCATCACGATTTATTTCTTATAAGACGGCAGCCATTTAATGTCTTCATAATCATGAATCAACTTTTGTGGTATCACTAGATGATAATGAAACGGCAATTTTGCGTTACGCGAGGTAAACATGCAACTTAAAAACATGTATGGAAAAATTTCGCCTTCTATTTCTTTGTGAAACCTCGATTCGGGAAGATCTCGATTCAGTTACTCCAGTGAACGAGATAACTGAAGACATCTTGAACATTGCAAAGAGCTTGACAGGAATTCAACACGAGAAAATTATTGTCACAGAATAATCAACTCGACAGTCTCAGGAGTTACTTTATTGATGATTTAGTTGGGCTAGAAAAACAATGCCAAAAGGATAATTAAGAAACAACTGCTTCTTCCAACATCGAGACTAAAAAATCGATTATGAAGAAATTATACAAAATTGTTAATCAAATACACGCCATGATCCAAATAATTCAAAATGAAAGGTGTGCGATAAAGACAATGGGTTATTTTTTACAACTAAGGCTTGATTCGATTTTAGGATCTCGTAGTCAACACGGGCCCTTGTAATTTTGTTATGTCTCTGTATTGGCCAGTTGTCCCACCGCAATTTGTAGATTAAAACCTACGTGCATGAAATATTAAAAGTTTATACTTCAGATATAGATCTCAATTAAAATGTCATCAAATTTTTATCTTATTTTTTTAGGTATCCTGTTAATAAGACTAGTATCCCAGAGACAAAAAAATGTTTAGTGTTCACTAGTTTCGGTCCTATCAAAAAAGAACTCTGTATAACGAAATAACGCAAATTAAAACTACTGTACTTAATATAAATCAATATAATTTATTGAAATATGTTTGGAAATACTTAATTTTTTAAAAATACAAAAGATGAATCGCTTTAGCAGGCCTAACTGTCGGGGTATTAAAATCCTTATTCAGATACCAGAGACTTTTAAAGGCATATGTAGGAACGACATAAGAACTTATAAATTATAAATATAAGAATTAAAATATAAGAATTTAGAAAATATGATTTACAATCAAATGAAACTACGTGATGTAGTATTATTTCCACTTTCTTTAATTTCTTTACCACGTCCTAGGTTTCGTTGTATTACAACATCTTCAGGTGGGATATTAGCAAAGAAAAGTCGTTTTAATATCCCACCAAAAGATGTTGTAATATCCCACCTGAGGATGCTATAGTACAAATAAACCTAGGTCGTGATAAAGAACTTAAAGAAAGTAGAAATAATACCACATCACGTAATTTCATTTAATTGTGAATAATGAATTTCTACAAAATTAACGCCAAATATATTCAAAATATAATTTGTAAAATGACTAGGGAAACCTACTTTATGCGTGGTCCGACACGCACTTGACCAGTTTTGAATAAGTATATACATTTATTACAAAATAGAGCCTAATGTGAATTTGACAAAATAAATATAAAGCTTCTTCTATAATAATATTTATCATAAACGGAGCATAAAATCTCAGACACGAACAATTTTCTTAGAAAATGTACGGTTTGCTACATAAATATTTATAACAAAAGAATCAAATCACTTCTCTTTGTTTCCAAATCTTTTTGCGCTCTTTGATGAAATTTTAAGGATGTATAAATTTAAATTTGAATTCTGTTCGTAGTAATATTTTATTTGAATAAATTTAACAACTTCTTTGGGTATTTTTAGTTTAATAATGTTAGACATGCGCTTTTTTCGTTTCCGACAGTTTACCGAAAAATATTACCCCTAACATTTTATCTATAATATCACTGTGTCCACTGTGATTGCATACATATAACATTCGCAGCACTTTTTAAGATTTTACCCTGTGTTACGTTACCTTATAAAGTAGTGACAGTAAATAACGACAACAAAAACGTAATACATTTTTATTGCGCTAAGTTTTCGAGGTATCGGCGTGTCTTATATGAGACACTTAATATAAATTAGATATTTTGGTTCAACGTTTCATTAATTTGCTTAGTTTTTGCAGTTATACTTCTTTAGGCGCATTATGAAAAAATATTGAGAGTGAAATTGTACGATGCGCACACACTATGTAACAAAAATCGACAAGATGAAGTTGCTTACTAAACATATATTTACATGCGTGTAGTGTATGATGCTATGTTCATGATAGTTATTGAGATATTTGTAAATACACGACACGTGTTTTATATTCGTGCAAATCTAAGTTATATCTGTGCTCTTAAATAATATTTTTTGTGATGGAAATTTAAAATTTAATTTTCTTTTTTGGTTGCACGCAAGCCCTGTCCCAAGGAAAGAAAAAAGACGATGAAAATAACTATAAACTTTTGATATCAATCAAATAATTTTTTTAAATTACAAGTCGTGAGATGCCGATTAAAAACTATATTGATCATTTTTCTTATAGACTTAAAACTCGAGGAAATCTCTGGGAGAGTAAATAGAGAGAGCTGGCATTTTTCTGGTGATTTTGAAACAGAAAACAAAACTAAAAATAGGTTTTTCCAAAAATACAATGAGCAAAGACAGAGATAAAATTGCTGAAAAAGATGAAATTGTAACATAAAATTGTTGAAAACACCAATATAATCGACATATTGTAAGAAAAATAATTGAATGCCACTGGTTTGAAAAAACAAAAGTTAAAATTCACAATTAGAAAAATGGGGTATTGATAGCGTGGTATAACGGAAGATATTGAATACATTTTCTATAATATTTTGCTTGTCGTAAGATATTTTTTGATAAGATATTTTTTGAAAATTTATCTCACTAAAATATAAAAATTATAATTCTAGAGAAAATTTTACTGAATTTTACTAATAATAAACAATCTAGAACCACGAGTTCTGTTCAAACATTTTTTTTTATATTAAAAATCCCAAAGTGGGAAATGTTATAAACTGCATACTGTCATGCAACAATTTATAGGAACAGAGCAATGATAAAGTGTCAAACGTTATTTCTCTGCTTTGTTCGCGATATTCTTTTGTTACAAATTTTAAACTTGACAATTATTTTGACCTATAAATTTTTAAGCTGCAAATCAAAGGGCGTTGACCAAAAATATAACGAAATTTGGGAAACATCATTTAAATAGTAAAAGGCAGAGGGTATATCACTTTTTAATGACCCATGATTGATGTAATGCTACGGAGACGAAAATGTGAAATAAAGTAAGTTTTACTTTTAGGTGTGAAAAGCCCTGGTTTTACCAAATTTTTAAAGTTGCTTTCAATATTCAATATCGCTTACGAGATTCAAATTCTCTAAATAGTAAGATACGACGAATACAAAAACGAATTATAAAATTATGAAGAAAATTTTGATTTATCCAAAACCACGTATTTCGACAAGACGGTACTTTCCTTGAAGGAATACAATGGGCAACTACGTGACCTGGCTTTACCAAATGAAAACACTTAGTTGTACCATACTTGATCTGCATCAAGCTGTGGTCGCAAAGAGGAAAAATTACTTTAATTCGAGTGATTTACCATATTAATAAACCACGTTAGGTTATCATCAATCCAAAAGGATTGAACATTCGCCCATTATTACGCCATATTACTTGAAAGTAAATAAATGTTCAATTTCAACTGAAAGAACTTTGGAACAATTTTCATTTCATTATTACTTCTGAATAAGATTCATTAAATTGAAGTAGATGTCTATATTGAATTATTATTTTAAATAATAATTTATATATATATATAAATTCAACGATATTTCCTTTAATTTTTTTTAGTTCAGTGCTATTAAATTTGCACTTTTTCCGTTTCCGATAGCCTACCGGAAACAGTTGCGTTGTTCATTTTCGTTATATGTTCACAATATTCGCAGTACTTTTGCAAGCTTCACCATGCTTTCCGTTAACCTATATACGAGTAACAGTAAATAATGATAAGGGACTCGTAATACATTTTTATTGGACTGTCGTCGCCCAAACTTGGACGTAACGTGGGAAGGGTCTTGCAAAAATAATATTTCTTTTTTGTCAAACTCGGCACTCTCAAACGGAATGGGAAGTGGTAAATATTTCCTTATAGTCCTTACACTAAGAGCAATGTTTCCTGTCTTCAGCTGGAGGATGGGCATACTGTTCCTTGCATACCGTAAAATAATAATCACGGACAGATTTGCAAGCCTGCCAAACTAATTCTCTTTTTTTATTATTTTTGGAGGTGGATTGTTTTGGCGAATTTTCACTAGCTAGTACATTTTCTTTACTAATTTTTTTTACAGCACACTATTCAAATTTAATATTTTTTTATTTTTGAATGTCTTCGACTGGGGTTTTCCCTCAGTCGTTTGATTTTTTTTCTTTCTTGTGTCACTCTTAGGCTGACAGTACTCCGAATTCCATGTATAGATTCGAGTATTGGACGTATAGATTCGAGTAAGGAATCGAACGTATAGATTCGAGAATATGATCAGTCGTTGAATGGAGATTAGCAATTGTAAAGAATCGTTGAATCCGCTGGCGTAACCATAGCCGCAGATGCATACGACGTCAAAGGTGGTGGCGTCTCGTGACCTGATACATGAGGTTGGCACTTGGAATACCCAAGTGCGTCTATATTCTCAGATGTTACTGGATACATTGGTTGTATGGAATCAGTAGGATCCAACTAGTAATTTTCGGTCACTTCTTCTCGAAGATTATAAAATCGCTTTAGTTGAGGTCGATTAAATCCTCGAGCCCTCACCAAAGACGTAGGTTTTGGAATCTTTAGCATAATCGATGTATGTCTCTTCCGAAACCCTGATAAACAGTCTTTTCATGGCAATCTTTTGGGAACCTATCGCCTTTGCCCAGTTTTTGAGTGTACTCAGTAACAATTTGCTTAAAAGCACTCTGTATTAGACCGTAAAATCAATCATCAATTTTTGTAAGATATTTTTAATATGTTTTGATCTTCAAAGGTAAATGCTGGTTTGAACTTACCCAAATGTTTAGTGCTAGATTGTTTTTTCTGTAATGTCTTAACGAAGTACTAAATGATAAATTGTATTTCGTAGCCGTTGCTTGAATTGATATTCTGCATACCTCTTCAACAGCCCTTTCTAATCTTGTTTCTCTCCATTTACCCATTCAGGCTTTCATTTATAATTTGAAACCATCTGTAATAAAATAAAAGTGAATAAACATTAAAACCGGGTAATATTAACATTAGGGGGTAAGATGAATAGGGTCATAATCATCTTGCCCGACCTAGGGTCATAATCATCTTGAAGTACCTTACTTCATGGATAGAAAAATAACCTAAAATTTCTTAAATATCTGTATAAAAAAATCTATAATTCGTCTTAGTTAATGTACGTGAAGATTAATTTCACAAGTACGGGTTTAAAGTGAAAAAGCTACGATAACGTGACATACAGACGGATATGCAAATGGACGAATGTAACAAAACCATAAGGGTTCTGTTTTAATAGATTAATAATATCGATAAAGAGTAGATACAAAATTCAAGGTTAAACGTCAAGTTATAATTATACTTAATTGTGAAGATGATTATAATATTAATAACGTTAATTTATGCGAGAAATTATCGTATTCAAGCCAGAATTTTTTCTATTGCTACATAGCTCGATTTCCATTCGCTACTTGACTCGCCTCATCACTCGCGACGCTCGCATAGTTGGTGTTTTTTTAAACAAGACCAAAGGAATGAGTGGCGAGGCGAACGCTTGAATTAGGTATTATGTATATATTAATTTCGACAATTGCGTATGGTTGTATACAGTGTGTATGGGTTACACGTGAAACTATGATTTCGTAATTAAGGGCGCTTGGTCATTTTAAATACCATCATATTGTATTTAATAGTAGTTTTTTGTAATACAATAGTATTAATCTATTTACAGTGATAATCTGTGTGTGAGTGTTCACCACTTACAAGTATGTACATATTCTGTAGTTACCTAAGGATAAAATCAGTCATCTCTTAGCTATGATTGCCACGGGCGTGTACGCTTGATCATATCATGATTGCACTGATTTTTCCATTCATTGAAGTAGAGATAGGTTGTAAAATCACAAGTTAATGAAAATTAAAGTAACATAATAAATTAAATGACATAAGCATTTTCAACATATGGCCACACACATTTTTTTATTTATTCATGGATTCTATTAAATAAAGAAATGTCTTGGCTAATGGTACTTTTAAGTGTATCAAAAGCAGCGATAATGCGCGCGCGCATCTCTACTTCGCAGTCACAATCTTGACGTGCCTGGCGAACGTGAAAGCCAACGTATAGATTCAAATCGATGTATCCACTGAATGCCAAATATTTTATTTAGCCTGTCACGAACTTTAACAACGGAGTGCGGTGACGCAACATAACTGAATACAAAGAGATTTCGTAATCGACTAAATTAATAATTGATTTTGACCAGGAATGCGCTTTCGCATACGAGAAAAGAGCTTACCTTACCTGGCGTAATGAAATATGTAAGGATTCGTGCAGATAGTTTTTCTTGAAATGTTTATCGTGCTTTAATTTCTAAACTCCTTGAGATAATAAGTCCCGGTTTTCACCAATGATCTACATACAACAAGGGGTTCATTATTATTCGGTAAGGGTCGCATACACCCCTAGATATATATATATATGTATATATATATATATATATATATATGTATATATATACAAATTTATATATATATATATATATATATATATACACATGCATATACGTTGACAGGAAAGCTTATTTTATAATGCATAAACACCCCTATATATTACCCTTTCAAATAGTTTCTCTTAAACGAGCCGCAATAACGTAATTTTAGAAGAAATGCTTACATGATTAGTTTGTTGTATAAGAAACCGGTCAATATACAAATTAAAATTAATTTCGCAAGTACAAATTGATTACCTTGTGACACTCTAACGCAATACGAACATAATAGAATATTCAAAATAATGGAAGATTCCAAAATAAGTTGTATAAATATCTACTTATTTTTGCAAAAATGCTACCTTCAAATACTAATTTTTTCATTTTGACAAATAATCAACCGAAAGACACTCAAAGACTAGTTTTAAACAAAAAACTATAGCTAGTCAAAATATTACTTAGAAAGAAAATAGTATTATGATAGACTACAGTCGATTTACGAAGAGTAACAGCAAAATGACATAAGAGACTACACACAAGAGAAATATAACAGAGGAGAATATTACCAACTAACCATAACAAGTTATACAAAATAAAATTGTATTCTCACAAAAATTAGATAAAAAAAATAATACATGCATTTTACTTATTAATAAACCTCCTTAATTTTAAAGCAAATGAAAGTGTGTTATATAAATCTTTAGCTACGTAAGATAATAATAATTCATTCGGTAATGACAAACGTCCAAATTCATTCGAGAGGTAAATTGGACGGCACAATTCGCGAGACGAGACCCAAACATACACAGCCGCATCCACGCCAACAACTCCGAAAAGGAAAAATAATGAAATGTCTCCTGGCAAACTTCCGGTCGGTAAAGGTCTGAAGAAGGTCTCGTTAGTATCGCTCATTATCCCGAAACCAGTTTTTTGTCAATCTTAGTTACTCTCACAGTATTTAATTGCACACTGGCTCATCTTGTGCTCCGAACATGCAATACTGCTCCTCACATAAATGCACATGTGTGTTTAAATGGAGGTCGAGGTGAATATTTATCTCGAAATAGTCCATAAGTATCCCTTGCATTGATCAACACAATTTGTTTCGTTTGTCCTTGGTACAGTGCAACGTATCTGTGAGTGTAAATTATGTGCGAGTTTTTGTCCTCGGTACAGTATGCATAGCGTTTTCAATGATCTATCCACAAATAATAGTACTATTTTTAACCACAAAATATGTCGCAGGGTTTTTCACCACGAAGTATATCATATATTATGTATCACAAGTTACAAATATTGTAAATTTCTCAAAAAACTACGAGGTTTGGAAAAATAGCTATAATTTGTCGGTAAAATTTTCAATAATTTCTAGTCACGATGTCTCTTTGGTAATAATCAGACTTAGCGGTCCGGTTTCCTCTTAAGGTCGCCTTTCTCGAAATTTGTATAGAGTGCAAAATAAAGGTTTAGAATAAAGTTTCCGTAAGTCTATTAGAGACGCATTTCAATATTTCGAAGTTTTGGATCCTTAACAATGACTCGTGCGTTGGATGTTTATTTTACTCGGTTTAGTCGACTTCAGCTTTTTCAAAATCAATGCTTATTTTGAGTATTTCAACGACAACAAAACTGAAGAAAATTATGTTTTAATTTTACGCATACTTTTCGCTGTTTAATATAATGTTATATATCATTTTTTAGTATATCCCTGCGCATCTTACACTCCAAATAGTTAAATTTCGCTTGTTGTTTTTGGTCCTTTAATTTTCTCCTAGTCTTAGTTTATTTAGTTTGTACTTATAAAACAAGTTTCAGTATTTAAATTGTGTTTTTGAGTTAATCGTGCCACAAAATAAAGTACGAAACCCTTATATTACGTCGTGTTCGTCCATCTAACATAGCCGTTTTTTTTTCAGAAAGCATTCCGATACGAGCTTTAGAGTAAAATCTATAATATGTCTGTAAACTTTATGTCAATTTTACTCCTGAAAACTTTATGTCGTATTAAACTTTATACAAACTATTAGGACTGAAAAATGACAGCGTGAATAATTTATTTAAACAATATAATAGTTTATTACCTTCTAACTACTGAATTATTATTTTACATAAAAATGTTCTCAACAAAAAATATTTCTCACGAGCCCACTCAGCTCAGAGCACATGCAATGTATGGGACCCTGTTAAGCACATGATCGGAGTGAGTTACTGTGGTTATTTAAATGGAGGCCGATGATATGGATCAATAATTCTGCAATTTTAGTAGTTCCGAAGAAAGAGAAAAGGATAGAGAGACTAAAAGCTTTTCGAGACCTTTTCCGCGATGTATCTATAATTATCTTGGATAGAATTCTGAAAATAATAACTTTTGAATTCTTATAATTGAATAGCATTACAATATCAATATGACTTCGAACAATTACTCAACATGACACAGAAATTCAATAATAAAAAAAACTGAATACTTTATTTTCACTCTCAGAAATGTCGACATAAATATCTTTAAGGATTAATTATTGACATATATCCGGGTTTATATGCTTTACCACGGTCAAAATCACGTATTCTACGTTAGAATTATCTGTGGGGACGTGTACGTAAACGTAAATACATTTCATTGGAAGTGTTAACTGTCGTTACGGCTTCTTGTAAATTCATATCTAAAACAAGTAAACCGTTATCACTTAAAAAACCCAAAGCCCTACAAAACTAAATACAAAAGCTAACTAAAATAGATATCTGAACGATCTTATATTAATTAGAGACCTACCCAAATCGGGGCGAAAACCATACAAACAAATCCTAATCCATCGGCTGGATTCAATTCAAATGTACAACCAATCCAAATCTAATCCAATGCAAATGGAAAACAACTCAAACACTATAGTAGTTGAAGATGATCCAATAACTTATAACCGCCCTTTCGATATTGTTCACATTTGATGTTGGTTAACATCGTTCAACCAACAATATCGGCGGATTTGGTCGCTGACAATTCTGACACGTTTCGTGACATAACTTAATTTTTGCTTCAGTTCACAATTAAAATATCTTATCTTATCTTTATATTCTTAATGCATTTACATTTACACAATTGTTGCAAATTAAGGTTAAGACTATACAATTTAACTCTAAGTAATAAAGATCCCCATATTTTATGGATCTTTATCACTTAGAAAGCTCCTCAATACACATTTTTATGGCGACTCTGATTCATCATGCAGAACTAAAGGCACCAAATTGTAGTCTAGAATCAAATTGGTACGTGCTTCACTGGAGTTGCACAAAACAGCGGATTATTAATTCGTTGAAAGCGATATATTTAACAAATTATTCTGAAATACGTCAGTTTACGATATTGAAGTAAAGGAGGGAGCGGTTGGACAGTGCGCATTGCCCGATAGCATTGTTAGCGCGCCCCATTACTTCGCGCGGCGACCACCCGCCCTAACTTTTATCGTCTGAGTATTCAACTTTTGAATGATGATTTACTATATAATTTACGTTGCTTTATTCCTGTGTAATAGAAATAAGAAGCTTGAGATAGCCAGGGGACGGAATTCATTTTTGACTTTAACTGATAAGTAATTACTATGAGTATTTGTATGGGGTGTGCAAAAACTTTAATGTATTTCATAACTTTGTAGTTGTTACATTTCCCCTTCATAGCACTAACAATCTGTGAGTAAAACAGGCTGTGGCACACAGATGGACAAAGAGACAGACAGAAGGAACTGTTGAGACTATAAGTATTCTTGTTTTGATACTCCCCTATAAGTATATCCCTAAAATATCCCTAAAAGTATTTTTGGAAACCAATTATTAATTAACCAATTGGAGACCAATTACCAAAATTCAATATGAAATTTCATTGAAAAATGGAAACAAGGGTATGAGAAGTAATGAACCACTTAATTGAAATATATACCTTTTTAACAAATTTTGTACATTTAATGAAATATTTTAATTTTTAGTACCAAAATCAAACCAACTTCTTTTACAACACAGCGGCAAGAATTCGAAAAGTGACTATTACTTTCGTTTCACTAAAGTTATTTAAATAACTATATAATAAAACACAATGTTTACATTAACAAAAAATACTTTTAATTTTGTCAGGAATTACTTGTATAAAAAATTATAAATTTTATTGGCAGAAAAAATTAGGTAAAAGCGCATATAAAATTTATAGTTTATACTTTGGCATTAATTTCAATAAACCACATAGATAATTAGTCATATCACGCTAACTAATTGTTTATGTGATATAAATCTGGATACAATTTTATTCCATTATAGCTTATACAAATAGAATATGGCTTGTTAACACTATTATTAAGTTATAGGAGAATTAATAAACACCAACTTCCAAGAGAAGGAAATATTGAATAAAATAACAGACCGTTACAAATAAACATATTCGAATCATTTTTACGGTACTGTATACATACTAATTTTTTACTGTAGTATTGTTCAAAAATAAAAGACTTTATTTAATACAGACAAATATTTATTTGTAAAAAAATATAAAGAACGTGATAAACAAATAAAGAAATTCGAATAAATTATAGACAAGGAAATAGCGGAGGTCTTTATCTCAGCCAGAGTGGTCTTTACTGTATAGATATTAATTTGTTAGTAAGGTTTAAAAATAAAACACCTTATTTAATATAGACAAATATTTATTGGTAGGAAATTAAAAAAAAACCTGATAGGCAAATAAATAAATTCCAATAATTTGTATACAAGTAAAGACCAGAGGTAATTATCTCATCCAGGGGCGATTTTTACTATATACAGATGCTACCACGTGATAACTATGGGTCACCATGTAGTCTGCACTGAATACATATACCACAAAGTGATGGTCATGGCCCGTCATGTTATCTGTACCGTATGCAGACACTACCATATGATGACCATGTGATCTGATTCCGCCATGTGATGATCATGCTCACCATGTGATCTGTACTATACCTAGATACCAACATGAGATTTATACTATATATAAATACCACCATATAAAGACCACGAGTATTCATGTAATCTGTAATTTATACTGAAAGTACCATTAGACAACCATGGGTCACCATTTGACCTGTACTATATACAGATACCACCATGAGATAACCATGGGCCTCCATGTGATCTTTACTGCATACAGATACAACCATGTGATGATCGTAAGGCACCATAGGATTTGTACTGTATACACGTGCCACCATGTGAGCTGTATTGTATACAGATACCACCATTTGATGATCATGGGTCACCATATGAGCTGTACTGTATACAGATACCGCCATGTAATGACCATGGGTCACCAAATAATATTTACGGTGTACATATATCGATTTACAAAGCAAAGATAAAATTGTTGAAAGCTGTTTCGTATAGCGTCTATTTCACTTTATATAAATATACGCTAGTGTATAAAGGACACCTCATCGTATATGCAAAGGAACTGCATATTTAAAAATTTATTTGTATCCTTTTTCATCTGTCACACTCAAAATTAGTTATAAAATTTTGCAAGCAAAAGATACTATTTCTTTTTTGAATCCATTTATCAGTATTACTCCTCAAAGTGCTTTGTTTTTTAGGAACCTTTAAAAAAATAATAAGTCATGCTAATGATAATAAATCTAAGGAGTATAATAGTCATATAAATAAAAGGGATGAGGAAATATCTTGCCAGGAAGTAAGTAAGTAAGAAAATATGAAAATATAAATATAATCAATGTATTATATGAAAAATAATTTAATGCGACTGCTGTGAAAGAAAAAGTTATGGTTCACAATTATAAAAAAATAAAGCACTGACAACATTATGTAATGGGAGATATTAAATACATTTTCAATAATATTTTGCTTATCGTAAAGTATTCCATTAGATATCAAAAGGTTGTTTTTAAAATATATATCCGTTGAAAATTTCATTCAATAATATGTAAAAATTATTGTTATGAGCAAAATGTTGTTACATCGGAATTTAATAGAATAATTTTTAGCAATTCAATTTATACCATTGATAAAAAAATATACAGAAAAAACTCCAACATCAAAATGTCATAAGATTATACACCCATGTAAAATGATTATATGTATATTAACGTCATAAACTTTAGACTTTTTCAAACTTTCGCGATTCGAACACATATTTTATTTGATTTGAATCGGGTTTTTTCGCGGTAATTATATATTTAATGAGTAAACCTAGATATTATATACTAAGTACTCACTATGTCCCGACGTTTCTGACTGGTTGCACAGCCTATGGTCACGGGAAGACTTCCCGACTTTATTTTGTAGAAAAATTTCGCATGACATTCTATGTAGAATATTTCTATAAAATTTATTTTATAAAAATATTCTATGCAGAATAATAAATCATATTATACATCTTAGTGTAAAATGATTGATACATATATTTTAGTGTAAAATTGTTGTACTTCAATTAAAATTTCCTTAAGTTGAAAAGGCGTCGAATTATATACGAAAAATATATACGTTGCATAAATTAAGTAACGTGATCTTACAAATGATAAGGAAAGTTGTTTTTAAGTACACATTGATTTTCTGCTATACTTTTTATACTTTTTGGTAGGAATACATAACCATTTCCAAAAAAAAATTAATTTATTACAAAAAGGAAGAAGGAATCAATTTATTACCAAAAAGAAGGAGTTTTGTCTCAACCCGACCGATATTAGAATTTGACTACCTGTGACGTAGTTTGTTTAAAAACTGATACATTCTCCACACGCGGGATACAGGCGTGTACCTACTCCTTAGATTCTTAACCGCATGGTTTAAACAGTTTAATCTCACGCCTTTAAATACACCCTACACACCTAGGTAGAAAAACAATATTCGCGCACTCCACCCTCTTAACATGCTTGTATGAATTCATTGAATACAATTTTCAGTTTTGGGTAAAAGAATTTTACAAAATTGTAGATTATAACGTATTTAGACAGAGGGACGCACAGATAACATACCGCAACAGCACAGTCATCTATTTGAACCTTAGAATATTGACCCTGAAAACAAAAGAATGCCATTTAAAATCCATTTATCAACCCCATACATAACAACATCAAGAGAGAAAAAATATGCAAGAACTGATGAAACTGGACACGTTAAAACATAAATAATCCACATTTATATAAACGTAAACAAACAAATTGTAAACACCATCTATAGTAATATTTGTTGCGAGCGAATATATACCACGAATCACATTCAGTTCAATTTTTTTGTGTGTTAAAAATGCCATACTTTGAGAAAGAAACCAGATATTATCAAGCTACGATTTACAGGAGCAGAGCAATTATAACCCGGATTTTTTGGCTTATTCGTATTAAACAAGACAATAAGTTGCGTGGAAGAATACATCGGACAGCTACATCATCTGAGTTTGCCAGATAAAGACATTTAGTCGTTACATACTTGGTTTCCAAAAAGCTGTGTTCCTATAGAAGAAAAAAGACTTGAATTACAGTAATTTACCATGTCAATAGATCACATTAAGATATCATCATTTCAAAAGCATTTAAAACATATTACTTAGAAATAAATAAAAGCGTTGATGAAAGCAATATTCCAGCCGAAGCCTTTATTTCAACTAAAAGAGCACTGGAAAGCTACAACGAACATTTGCTCGGCAAATGGACATAAATTAGGTCCCGACTCAACTGGAACATACCCAGCGACCTGGAAAGGTAGGACGTCCCAGTAATTGATGCTTATTCATGTGGTAAACTATATTTACTACGATTTCTGTATAAATGCAGCGCTGAACGTCAATTGCCTTGGCAATTGTGTATGATTTCAATTTGATGTGAAATAAATTAGCTTCTTAAATATTATTTCAAAGTTTCAGTTTTTTAATTTTGCATTGATAGTAAACCCGAAATTTTGCATTGATAGCAAAAACGGAAAACTTATCATTTCTTCGTATCCGCCCTTCTCTTCATACCTGTGTCTCCATTATCGTAATTTTTTTCAGTTTTAGACCTAAATACATGAAATTCCAACCTGATGCTTAATGTGGATACCATAATTAATGTATAATAAGATCTTAAAATACGTTTTATACTATAATTTCAAATAATTAAAAAAAT
The DNA here is from genome assembly GCA_039881145.1 of Druceiella hillmani. Classification (NCBI taxonomy): domain Eukaryota; kingdom Metazoa; phylum Arthropoda; class Insecta; order Lepidoptera; family Hepialidae; genus Druceiella; species Druceiella hillmani. The sequence continues at coordinate 30,662,248 of JAYKKI010000017.1, forward strand.
ATGAAAGATATTTATTAAAATTTTCAAATAGAATTATTTTAAAATGTATACAAATATAGTACCCTACTTTGTGCGTATCCAGACATACACTCAGACCATTTTATTACTTAAGATCCGATAATGGAAAATGTAATAAAACTATAGATAAATAAGCAAGTTTATAATTCAATGATAAGAACAAAACTTGCCTCACGAAAACAGAATTACAATGGACCATACCGAGGTGTGCTGAAAAATATTGGTTAACGAGGTGAAATGAATAAAAAATCTATAACGATACCTATCTTTTGAGACATATGAAAAGCATGTTTTTTTGGCTTTTCTTAATAATAGACATATTTAATAAACCTGCTGACTACTTATGTTGTGATCAGGCAACATTCTAGTTTGTAGGATACCAAATTAAAGATACTAAAAGTGTAACAATAAGAAAATAATTATGACAATCGAAAAATAACTTAAGAAAAATATACAAACAAGTTAAAAAACAATACCTCATTTTACAGAGAATAATAAAGGAAATAAACAATTTTCTGAAAATTTTAATTACGGTTGTAAATTTTTTTCAACTTTCTTTTAGTTCTACTTGTTATAAATAGGTCAATTAAATAACCTATTTATAACAAGTAGAACTCGTACTATGAAGGTTCTGTAAATACTTATACAAAAAAAATTTTAACCTTTAAGGATATATATATATATATATATATATATATATATATGTATATATATATATATATATATATATTTATATATATATATATATATATATATTTATATATATATATATATATATATATATATATATATATATATATATGTATATAATATTTTTTCAGTCCGTAAATATGTAGTTTAATATATCTTCCACGAGTATAAAATAAATAAATTTACCAACATCACACACACACATCAAAACACATCTTGTTAATTTATTAACTTGAACAAAATAATACTGTCTTGAAGTGAAAATACTCAACTGACCATAACGAGTTTTATGAAATCCAACTTCATTTGTTAGTTAAAATGATTCCTGTAAATTAATTACTCATAAACTTCCTTAAATTTAAAATCATTAAAGTAGTCCATTAAATAAGTCTTTACGTTATGCAATAATACAGTATTAAGTAATGAAAAACGATCAAAACACAAAACGTCCAAATCCATACCCGAGATAAGTTGGGCGGCACAATTCGTGAGACGAGACCTAGACGAACGCGACGGCGGGCCGCATCCGCGCCGCTGACTCCGGAAAGGGAAAAGAAAATAATGAAATCTCTCCTGACACACTTCCGGACGGTAAGGGTCTGAAGAAGGTCTCGTTAGTGCGCTCGTTATCCCAGCACCAGCTTTGTGCCAATCTTAGTTATTTAACTGTACGCTGGCTCGTCCGGTCGCATTTAACTGCACACTGGCTCGTCATGAGCTCCAGACGATCAGTTTCTCACATATACAAGGACGTATACGTAGGTTGAAAAAGAGGTCGAGGTGAATCGTTATCTGAAATATATTGGTTAACAAAAATATTTATTTACTTATAAGCTCATATTGTCTACGAGTATATTAATAAATAAATTGAAAGAAAATGAATCGTTTAATGAACTTCTTAAATACAAATAGAACTCGCACTGTAAGGATTCTGTGCTCACTTAGGCATATATAAATAAAAATATTTATTTACTTATATCGTCATATTGTATGTGAGTGTATTAACAAATAAATTGAAAGAAAATAAATCGTTTAATGAACTTCTTAAATACAAATAGAACTCCCACTGTGAGGATTCTGTGCTCACTTAGGCATATATAAATAAAAATATGTATTTACTTATATCGTCATATTGTATGTGAGTGTATTAACAAATCAATTGAAAGAAAATGAATAGTTTAATGAACTTTGGAAATACAAATAAAACTCGCACTGTGAGGATTCTGTGCACACTTAGGCACATATAAATGTTTAAAGGTATACAATATTTCTGTTAAGCTATGCTTATTCTCATGGCCGTGTGTATCTATCACAGACATAAAAACATCATGAATTTCTTAAAAAAAAATCACGAGAATCAGTATCAAAGTTGCAGTTTTCTGGTAAACTGTTTAGTAAATTTGTAGGAACGCTGTTTGTTTCAATAATTTTTACTTTAACAGTTTCGAAAATAGAAGGGACATATCATTTGCAGATATTTTTAGCAATGTTTCTAAATCAGCCTCATAAAATTCTGAGAAACGGTTTTGGCGTCTTCGTAACACTTTCTTTTAATTAAAACCCCACACAACACACAAACTTAAAATAATCTGGTGCCTAATTTGCTACCTATAAAATTTCCATTTAAATATTTTGAGCATTAAGTAATTTGATGTATGCGGGATAATATTTTTAACACTATGCCAAATTTCAACTTTCTACATCAAACGGCGTCTGAGAAAAATGGCTGTGACAGATAGGCGGGCGGGCAGGTGAGTTATATTATATAGCTTTCGCTTTTTAAAGAATTAATTGTGAAAGTCGATTCAGTGGAAGTTGAGGATGGTGATGATGATGTCAGGTAAGCACCAGTGTTAAAGTGATAATAAGTGGATAACTTATTTTAAACTGAAATTTTGGTATCATCTTTTATTTGCATATACAAAAATGTACACATATGTTAACTGATACTAAAAATGAATTCATGCAATATTGTTCACGTATTATGCAAGTTTTGTTTAATTAAAAGTTGTTTTAAAAGTTGTTTCTCGTGATTATTATTTTTTTCATATCTTCCAATTAACAATATTTTAATTACTTAAAATATTTCTATTGCGGCATATAATATATATATATATATATATATATATATATATATATATATATATATATATATATATATATATATATATATAGATAGATATAGATATAGATATAGACATAGATATAGACATAGACATAGATATAGATATAGACATAGACATAGACATAGACATAGACATAGATATAGATATAGATATGGATATGGATATGGATATGGATATGGGTATGGGTATGGGTATGGGTATGGGTATGGGTATGGGTATGGGTATGGGTATGGGTATGGGTATGGGTATGGGTATGGGTATGGGTATGGGTATGGGTATGGGTATGGGTATGGGTATGGGTATGGGTATGGGTATGGGTATGGGTATGGGTATGGGTATGGGTATGGGTATGGGTATGGGTATGGGTATGGGTATGGGTATGGGTATGGGTATGGGTATGGGTATGGGTATGGGTATGGGTATGGGTATGGGTATGGGTATGGGTATGGGTATGGGTATGGGTATGGGTATGGGTATGGGTATGGGTATGGGTATGGGTATGGGTATGGGTATGGGTATGGGTATGGGTATGGGTATGGGTATGGGTATGGGTATGGGTATGGGTATGGGTATGGGTATGGGTATGGGTATGGGTATGGGTATGGGTATGGGTATGGGTATGGGTATGGGTATGGGTATGGGTATGGGTATGGGTATGGGTATGGGTATGGGTATGGGTATGGGTATGGGTATGGGTATGGGTATGGGTATGGGTATGGGTATGGGTATGGGTATGGGTATGGGTATGGGTATGGGTATGGGTATGGGTATGGGTATGGGTATGGGTATGGGTATGGGTATGGGTATGGGTATGGGTATGGGTATGGGTATGGGTATGGGTATGGGTATGGGTATGGGTATAGATATAGATATAGATATAGATATAGATATAGATATGTATTTGTATATATATATATATATATATATATATATATATATATATATATATATATATTTATATGAAACCGGTGCGCAAAAATGTCACGATTCTTTCATTTATTTCTTTTAATTTTTCTTTTACTTACTCTCAACAGTCGTGCCTGTTATTTTTATATTTTTATACATAGTATATAGCGAAAGGAACTTCGTTCCTACCGGGTTTTCCACGTCACCTCTCGTTCTTTTTATTATTTTAAACACTATTTTATAAGAGATTTATAAATATCAGAAAATAGTATAACTTTAAGTAAAGATAAAAATGATTCTTACATAAAATTAATTAACGAGTCATTAAATAACGGTTTTGAATATATCTCAACCTTGTAACGATTTGTGCCGCGGCCATAATTAATCACGATTTCAATTAACGCTATATATTAGACAAATCACATGAATATTTAAATATAAATAATCATGTTTCAGGTAATGGATTTAAAAAAATTAATTTTATTTTGCTGATTAAATCTCACTTAACGATAAATATTATTTATCATATGACAATCCTGAGAAGAAAAGTTAATGTTTGATGTGTTTAAAAAGCAGTTCCCGCATAGTGTCGTTAAAAAAGTCTCTGAAGTTGAGGTTCTATTTAGCACTTTTCTATTTTTTAACTCTGTTTATGAAATATCAAGCTCAAAGTAATTTCGCCGTAAAATAATTAACGAAAAATTCTGTCGAGCTATCTTTAATACGCGGCAATAACCCAGATGGAAATTATTGGACTGCCGAGTTTGCTAGTGTACTTGAAATAAACTAATCTAAATTTTAATACATATTTTTCAATATCAAATTACAAAAGAAAGAAAACTAATTACAGTAGTAGATCAGAAGTAGAGCTATCGGGGCACCTCAGGCATTTATTGGCACGTACAAGCACGACATAAGAAGTTAAAAATATACAAACCTCGACTTCTCATTAAATGGCTACAGAGCGAGAATGTATTCGTATGGACCACTGTTAAATTGCATATACTCCTAACCGTATTCATTTAATATCAAATAGAAACCAATCTCATTACGATAAATGAAATACCATATTATATTTTTTGATGTGCCGTATGTCAAAAAAAATCCATTAAATTACAAAAAATAAAACGTGTGTCATAAAATATATAGCTTTGCTAAATGAACAATTTGGATTCAGAAAATACCAGAAATTCTTATCGCTAATGAAGTCAAAATAAAATTTTCTTTCTTTCGAATCTTCATTGTTACTCCTGAATAAGGTTCATAAAATTGTAGTAATGAAATTTTAGTTGATGTCTATATTAAATTATTATTCCTAGTAATATTATATACAAATAAATTTAACGATATCTTCTTTCGATTTTTTAGTTCAAACTTGCGCTTTTTCCGTTTCCGATAGCCCGCCGGAAACGACTGCGCGAAAGACCGTATATATAATGTCACTATATTGACTTACGTTGCATGCTAACAATATTCCCAGTCCTTTTGCAAGCTTCACAATGCTTTCCGTTAACTTACATACGAGTAGCAGTAAATAACGACAATGGACTAGTAATATGTTTTTATTGCACTGCCGTCGCCCAAACTCGGACGTAACATGGGAAGGGTCTTGCAAAAATAATATTTGTTTTTTGTCAAACTCGGCACTCTCAAACGGAATAGGAAGTTGTAAATATTTTCTTGTCGCCGTATAGATTTTCTTCGGTCAACTAACATTGCAAGACGCAAAGAAGAGTCAAACCTTTTTAAGCATTTGCTTTCTTTGCTTCACACTGAATTTGTTGAGATATCGACGTGCATTACATTAGACATTTCATTTATACGAGAAAACTTTACTGAAAAGTTATATAAATTTACGTAATTATTTCTATTTTCTTTTATTTCGCATATAATGTTTAATCAGACCTGATGATATATGATTTAAAAAATGTTATTTCATTAATTTTAAAATATGTAACTAAGTTTCGTCATCTATATTGCTGTCTTAGGAACATAGCTCTTAAGACAGCAAAATAGATGACGAAACTTAGTTACATATTTTAAAATTAATGAAATAACATTTTTTAAAACATATATCATCAGTTCTGATTAAATATTACATTACCCTTTTTATCATTGAAAGTGAGAACCATTTTAGTTAGGTTTTTCTACAAAACTAATGAAAAAAACATGTACGTTATGAAGTTGCCAAAGTACAGAAGCTCGAAATATTGAAAATATTTAAAAGCAAAATCTAACCAAATTTCAAACTAAAGAAGACATGCATATATATATATATATATATATATATATATATATATATAATATATACATATATATATATGCAGATCTTCTTTAAGGTTGCAACACAGTTGAAACAATGTACTATTGTACTCCTCATGTATATCCTACACACCTAAATAGGAAAGAAAATATTCGGCCCTATTAGCTTGGATGGAAACCCCTTTGTATATGATTTTCGGTATTGAGCAAAATTATAAAAAAAACTCCAACATATTCAGTTTGGGGATTAAAAGCATCTGACAAATAGACGATCAGACAACGTTAACAGAACAGTAGGGACTATTCGGACTCTTAGAGTATGGAACCGAAAAACAAAGAAAAATATAATTTAGTAACAGTTACCAATCCCACATATGACAACATTGAGAGAGAAAAATTATACAAGGATAGATAAAATTGGAGGAGTTTTCAGTCTGAACTCTTTATCGGTACTAATATATACAGAGGAAAAAATTAGTTGTTTCTTCGCGCTAATCTCTGGATTTATATATTAGGTTTTAAGCTGTACTTTCCGGAAGATTATTCCATTATACTACAAATTATATGAGCAGAGTAGTAATAAAAATGTAATCAATATTGAAGAAGCTGCTTACAGAATGTAAGGTAGATACAGACCTGCTTATTTATTGACTATTCAACCTGAATATATTTGACTAGACCCATAACTAAGATAAATCTGCGGATGTTACACCGATTGGCACAGTTGGTTACAGATATAGGTAAGCTGGTGTCGGGATAACGAGCGTCACTAACAAGACCTTCTTCTAGCCCTTACGGGCCGGAAATGTGTCAGTATTTCATTATTTTCTTTTCCTTTTCTGAGTTATCGACGCGGACGCCGCATGGGTCTTGACCTTGTCTCGCAAATTGTGCCGCCCAACTTATCTCTGGAATGAATTTGAACGTAATGTTATTCGACCCTTTGTCTTTACTTGATGTCCTATTATTGTCTAATGTTAAGACCTACAAAGCCTAAAAAGCTACAAAAGCCTACAAAGCACTATTTTGAAAACTTTAAAGTTAAAGAGGTTTATTAATAATTAATTTGCATGTATCATTTGTATTAAAAAATGCAATTGAATTTTAACAAAACTTGGTATTGTTTGTTGGGAAAGTTTTTTTCAATGGATTATTTTTTCATGTAGTATCCTATATCATTTTGCTGTTACTCTTGTTACTAGCATTTTGGTTGGGTGCAAGATATTGTTTTGTAGCAACGAGTGTGTATTGTTTACGTATATTTAAAAATTATATCTGAAGTAAATATTTTTAGAAACACTTTAATACAATTTTCAGGGAAATAGTTAAAAGTGACATTGCGTGTATTACGGATAATATTTGCCAAAACAAAAAATAAGATTAGTTATTTGATTTCTTTTAAAAATAAAGCTAAATTTTTGGAATTACAATGTTACATAATTTCCATAAACGTGCCTAAATAGTGCCAGACAAAGTAAAACTGCCGTATTAGATAAGTTTGACTTACTGCAAAAGCCACAATCAAGCTACATAAAAATATAAGCTGATTTCAAATATAAAACACCAGAAAACAAGAAAGATTTTGACCACGACTTGGCAGAATTAAACAAGACATTAGGTTTATTGGAGCAAGGCAATGGTAAGTTTTATTACCTGGCTTTGCAAGATGGAGAAATTTAGTCTTAAATTACTTAGTTAGGAATGCAATAGACGTCCCAAAAAGAAGGAAAATTTAATATGATTGATTTACCTTGTTAATAGACCACATTAACTTATGATAAATTCAAAAGAATTGAATAAGTCCTCAACACGTTACATACAAGCAAATAACTGCGATTATAGAGAACAATGTTCAGGTAGAAGTGGTCATTTCAACTGAAAGTATATTTTAATCCCACAACAAATACTCGTCGCGTTCAATACAAATGAGTACAAATTACGTGTCGACTCAACTGGAACATGTTCCGCGACCTGAAACGGTAGCATGTTCCAATAAGTTATATTTCTTCAGGTGACTCTATATTTATTACTAGTTCTGCACAAATACAGTCGTAAACCTGAATCACCTTGGTGATTTTGCATGATTTCAATTTAATCAATTGTGAAACAGAATCGACTTCGTAGCATGATAGTCTCAAAGTTTCAGTTTTTAATTCCGTATTAATAATCATTTTCAGATATTGAATACATTTGGCGTTAATTTTGTAGAAATTTATTATTCACAATTAAATGAAACTACGTGATGTAGTATTATTTCTATTTTCTTTAAGTTCTTTACCACGACCTAGGTTTTGTTGTATTACAACATCTTCAGGTTAGAAAAGATTTTTTTGTTTTCAATCTTTGCTAACAGCCCACCTGAAGATGTAATTGTGAATAATTTTCAGGGTTTCGTAATCGAATAGCAAAAATAAAACCGTTATGGTTATCAGATAGATATCAGTTCCAAAACGGATATCAGATATCAATTCCTCTGTCCATCTCTCTCTGTCATTTAATTTTACACTTTCATGCATGAAATTTTGCAAGTTCATGCTTCATATAAAAATATAAATTATCTTAAAATTTGTATTTTTTCAACCTTCATTTTAAAAAGTTTGAAAATATCCTTTACGTTACGAAAAATTTAAAAAAATCTTAATTAGAATTTTAAATTAAAATTATTTCGGTCAACTTTTATGAGTAATTTTAAGGGACACAGAAAACTATGTAACTATATTTTATACGTGTCTCAACACTTTTCGTGCGTATGACATGCATTTGACCCTTTTCGATACTTAAGATCCGATAATGTAACTTAAGATCCGATAAAGTAAAATACTTAACCATTTTTTAAAATAAAAAGGTAAGAACAACGCCTGCCTGATGAAAAAAAGGAATGCAGGCGACCACGTCTGAGTTGAAACGACTAAAAAATCTTTAAGGCATAAAAATATTATGATTTCTTTATAATGTTTTGAATAGGAATTTCCATTAATAAAACCAGAAAGAAATAATTTATAATTTATTCCTGGTAAGGGCATTGACATTTATGAAACCACAACAGTTCATTTCAGTAATGTCTCTGGAATAGCGAATTAGAGACTCCTAATTTGTACCAATAAAAAAATAAAAATAATAATCGATTAACAATTAAATAAAGATGTGTGAACGAGTTAAAAATTAACACTTTGGAAAGAATCGAGAAGTGGAGTCTTTTCCTTAGTTTAACTACGGTTGTAATTTTTCTTCAATATATATTATTAAGTAAACCTGTTTATAAATTTCTACAAGTTTCGACATCAAGCGGTTTCTGAGAAAAATAGTATAGCACACGAACGGACGGACACGCGTGTGATCTTTTAAGGGTTTCGTTTGTCCTTTCAAGATCAATATATTTTATAGCAAATCATGCAGTATGTTATGTAACGAATTATACGATATTATATAGTAAATTATACAATATATTATTATGACAAATTCTACTCTATTTCATATATTAAAAGGTAATGTATATTATATAGCAAATAGTACACTTTATTACACAGCAAATTATATAATATATTATACAGGAAATTGCACTGTACATTTTGTATAAATTGATACAAAACATTATAATTTACGAAATTTTTACAATTTTTATATTCCCAGTCTTGTGACTAATTTTAATAATTAGGTATTTTCCTGAATATTGTTTATAACATATACATATGTACATATAATAACTTAAACTATAATGCTTATATACTTCTATATATTTCTGCTCCAGAAACAGATTAATAAACTGATTAAGATTAATTTCACAATTAAAGTTTTAATTTGAAAAAGCTGTGATGACTTGAAATACAGACCTATGGACATGTGGATAAACATGAGGGAATTATGAGAGTTCCATTTTAATATATTAATAATATCGATAAATAATTGATCTTAGAATATAGAGTAACCCAGAACGCGCAAATACACAAATCTCTTCGCAACCTCCTGAAGCCAAAATTTTTCTTCCCCTCCACCGCTCTCCTTCCACTGGAGCCCCACTCTACCCGCATGGTGTTACCATAAGAATCAGTTTACCCACCAACTCTGGGAAATTGTCGTACATAAATAGATCTGCTTGCGGCAGTACCACACACGGCTGCATAGATTTATGTGGCGCATCGCTTTGCTTATTTATAGTAACCGCCATACTAAATTTATAGAATGTTTATTTGTATATATTTTTCTGTGAATATAGATTGAAAATCATTAGCTTAGTGTATAAGCGCAATAAAAATTTGAAATGCAAAATGAAAAGAAAAAATTGTTACTTATTTTAAACAATATTACTTCGCATTTTCAAGAAATTAAAAAAAGGGCGAAAATGAATGGATGTAACGTTTGTCTCTTCCGTCCTTCTCCGTAATCCTACATACAATGATTACGCTATAAGTAGGTAAAAATTCTAAAATTAAATATGACGATGGATATTTCCAACCTTTTACCAAATTTTCCAACAACACCTCCAAAATCTTGATTTTTTAATATATCAAGTCTTTCTTTTATTAGCGTCAAATAATTAAGAAATTTTAATTTGGGTAAAAAAAATTTTAACAGGTGACAACACTAACTCCTAATAACAATTTACTTTGACATTTTAAAATTGCACAGCTATTTAAAAATTAAATTAAGTAATAGTATCTTTTGCAGTCTAGCAATATTTTTGTACGTGGGAATAGCACAAATCGGCATTTTAACCGATGTCGTTACATAGAAACCACACGACCGTTCAGACCTGTGTCTAGACTGGCACTGACAACCGTTTTTTGGTACTAAGCAAACTACGCATTTGTGGACACACCAGCACGCGTGTTCTCGTCTTCTGGATTACTCTTTATTCTAAGGAGTTGATATAAAATCGAGTGTGAGTTCAAACTCCCCCGGCTACTATCATTCCCTATCTGGTCGAGACGAAGATGTGATAATATATATTACACATTGTTATACTTTAAAAAAACAAGAATTGAAAAAAAATTACACCCGATAATTGACCTCCTCAATTTTTTTGACATGAATGGACACTTCTGACGGTTTCTGATGTGCATACAAAATATATTAGCACATACAAACACGAACCCACGCACACACAAACGCGCGCACGCGCGCACGCACACACTCACGGACGTTCGCACGCACGCACGCGCACACTTTCAAATAACTATTTTTATATCATCATATATATTAATACGCTAAGGTTAAGATGTTACTCTCCCTTTTTAGAAAAAACCTCACAACTAATCCACATAAATTATATATCATTTTATAGATAATTGCTTGCTCTACCGGCATCCACAACTAAAAAATTTATTATTGCTATTGTTTTTGCAAATTAATTAATTATTAAAATTATATACACAAAACAGCAATGCTGCCATCTAACGGCTCAACGTCAATATGATTGACGGTCGGTAAAATTTTTGTTTAATTTCAAATCCACTCACGTATAAATAAAGTGGCGCTTTAGCTCAATGCTTTTGATACTTGCGCCTCTATATGTCAATTTTAGTAAAATATTTGTTTGATCTGTCATCTGAGCTTCATAATGGAATAAATCATGCGAAGACTTCGCAACGGTCACGCTAGTGAACATTATTAGATTTAATATTAAGAAGTACTGTCTCTGTAATGAATTTTAAGCGCATCATAAAACAAATTGTACAATTTATTACATAGCAAATTTAACAGTATATTAAACAGCAAATTATGCAGTACATTTAACATTAAATTGTATATTAAATGGTATAGCAGTTTATGTAATATAGGAAATTGTTGCAATCTTTCCTCCACCTCTTTTGAAACTTATTTAAGCATTCTTTGAATATTTTAATTAACAACAAACCCTGTATACGCATGTACGTAAATACATATATGCATATATATATATATATATATATATATATATATATATATATAAATTATAAGTACACACGTCGCCAAGATAATTTATTCTATAATACGTGCATTTATGTTCCTTTCAAATTGTTTCACTTAAACGGGTCCTATTTAGACGCAAATAATTCGGAGACACGCTTATATAAACATTGTGTTCTACGAAAAACAAGTTAATATACAATTTGAGATCAACTTCACAAGTACAGATTGATTGTTACACTCTGATGCAATGTAGTTACAATGGAACATAAAAAATTATGACCGATTCCAAAATAAGTTAATATCTATTTATTTTGCAAAAATGGTACCTTCAAGTATTTATTTTTCGTTTTAACCAGTAATCAACCGTAATACACTCAAAAAGTTTAAGCACTAGTTTTATGCAATTCTCTAGATTGTATTAAATTATTCTTAAATATATTTATTTCATATACCAATTTCATTGTACATAAATAATATACATACAATACACACTTACTGCTACAGTTAAAATCGCTTATAGCCAGTCAAAACATTACTAAGAGAGAAAATAGTACTCTGATAGACTAAAATTGAGTTTTAAAACGAGAAACAGCATTTGGGTCAGAGAATTATAACATATAGGAGAAAATTACCAACTAACCATAACAAGTTTTACGAAATCAAATAGCATTCTCTCAAAAGTTATTTAAAAAATAATACATGAATTTTACTTATTAACAATCCTCCTTAATTTGGAAGCAATTAAAAGTGTATTATATTAATATGTACGTTAGACGACAATAGCTCATTAAGTAAGGACAAACGGTCCGAAAAGCAAAACGTCAAAATCCATTCGAAAGATAAGTTGGGCGGCACAATTCGCGAGACGAGACCGACACTACACAGCCGCGTCCACGCCAACGACTCCGGAAAGGGAAAAGAAAATCATGAAATTTCTCCTGGCAAACTTCCGGCCGGTAAGAGTCTGAAGAAAGTCTCGTTAGTGTCGCTCGTTATCTCGGCGCCAGCTTTGCGCCAATCTTAGTTATTCCCATAGTATTTAACTGCATACTGGTTCATCTTGCACTCCGCAAATGCAATACAACTCCGCACATTTATACATTATATATATATATATATATATATATATATATATATATATATATATATATGTGTGTGTGTGTGTGTGTGTGTGTGTGTGTGTGTGTGTGTGTGTGTAAGTGAACCCTAATCTCGAAATAGTACATAGATGTCCCTCGTATTAATCAATACAAATGTTTTCCTTTGTCTTCAATACAGTGTAACTTATCAGTAAGTTTTGTTCTGAGTACAGTGTTTATTAAAAGTTACCTCCGTACAAACTTATGCACATATGAACATTTAAAGATACATAACGTTTCCATTGATCTATCTACAAATAATAATACGACTTTACACGAAAAGCATGTCGCAGAATTTTTCCGCAAGTATATCACACATTATATATTACAGGCGTATCGTGAATTTCTCAAAAAAAACCTAGGAGATTTAGAAAGACAACCTTAATTTTCCAGTAAACTTTAATACATTTCTAGTAACGTTGTTTGTTTGATAATTTTGACTTTCACCGTTTCGAACATGGGGAAAAAATGTTTTTCGCAGATATTTTCAGCTGGAATAATCTAATAAAATTGTAAAAAACTGTTTTACAACTTTTATAACTCTCTCTTTCAAGGCGGAGTTTCAGAGCTCACACGACCAGTGAAATAAAAAATATTATAATGCCAAATCTTCGTATAAACATCTTTTAGTATTAAGTAATGAGATATATGCAGGATTATATGCTTTTACGCTATGACAAATTTCAAGTTTCTATTCTAAGCTGTATCTGGTAAAAACAACTGTGATAAACAGACAGACGGACTATAATATATGTTATAAAGAGTTCGTTTATTACTTTTATGTTATGGTATCCTGAAAATGCGATCAAATTCAAACAATATTTTGAAACCAAATACATTAATACGGATATGTTAATGAGATTTTTTGGCTTCCTATATTGCGTTAGTAAAGTATAAAACACATTAATTGAAAATAATGTATAATATTTCTACCTCCAACTCTAATAATATCTATTTTGTAATAGTATCACATTTGTAAATAGAGCCAATATTAACTTAATAATGGAGTCAAATATAGAAAGAGTTTTTTATAACTCTTCCAGTAGCTTCCACGAAAATGCGATCAAATTCAAACAATAGTTTGAAACCAGATAAATTAATGAACACAGACATGTAAATGAGATTTTTTGGCTTCCTATATTGCGTTAGTAAAGTAAAAAACACATTAATTGAAAATAATGTACAATATTTCTACCTCCAATTTTAATAATATCTATTTTGTAATAATATCACATTTGTAAATAGAACCAATATTTACTTAATAATGGACTCAAATATAGAAAGAGTTTTTTATAACTCTTCCAGTAGCTTCCACGAAAATGCGATCAAATTCAAACAATAGTTTGAAACCAGATAAATTAATGAACACAGACATGTAAATGAGATTTTTTGGCTTCCTATATTGCGTTAGTAAAGTATAAAACACATTAATTGAAAATAATATACAATATTTCTACCTCCAACTTTAATAATATCTATTTTGTAATAGTATCACATTTGCAAATAGAATCGATATTTACTTAATAATGGAGTCAAATATAGAAAGAGTTTTTTATAACTCTTCCAGTAGCTTCCACGAAAATGCGATCAAATTCAAACAATAATTTGAAACCAGATAAATTAATGAATACAGACATGTAAATGAAATTTTTTGGCATCCTATATTGTGTTAGTGAATTATAAAACACATTAATTTAAAATAATGTACAATATGTCTACCTCCAACTTTAATAATATCTATTTTGTAATAGTATCACATTTGTAAATAGAACCTATATTTACTTAATAATGGAGTCAAATATGGAAAAAGATTTTTACAACTCTTCCATTAGCTTCCACGAAAATGCGATCAAATTCAAACAATAATTTGAAACCAGATAAATTAATGAATACAGACATGTAAATGAAATTTTTTGGCATCCTATATTGTGTTAGTGAATTATAAAACACATTAATTTAAAATAATGTACAATATGTCTACCTCCAACTTTAATAATATCTATTTTGTAATAGTATCACATTTGTAAATAGAACCTATATTTACTTAATAATGGAGTCAAATATGGAAAAAGATTTTTACAACTCTTCCATTAGCTTCCACGAAAATGCGATCAAATTCAAACAATAATTTGAAACCAGATAAATTAATGAATACAGACATGTAAATGAAATTTTTTGGCATCCTATATTGTGTTAGTGAATTATAAAACACATTAATTTAAAATAATGTACAATATGTCTACCTCCAACTTTAATAATAAATATTTTGTGATTGTATCGCATTTGCAAGTAGAACCTATCCTAATAATGGAGTCAAATACTTAATAATGGAGTCAAATATAGGAAGAGTCTTACTTAATAATGGAGTCAAATATAGGAAGAGTCTTACTTAATAATGGAGTCAAATATAAGAAGAGTCTTACTTAATAATGGAGTCAAATATAGGAAGAGTCTTACTTAATAACGGAGTCAAATATAAGAAGAGTTTTTTTAGAACGCTTCCAGTAAACCCCTCTCCGCAACAAATGTTTAATCAAAATTTACTACTACTACTACTTATTACTACGTCTAGTATTACAAATTTTAAGAAATACCTGAGTATATACAAAATAACCCATACAATTAATACCTAAAATAAAAATATATATATTACATATGATAACAATATCCATATTTAATTTCATTTTGAACAACTAAATGAAACAACGTGATGTAGTATTATTTCTACTTTATTTAAATTCTTTACCACGACCTAGGTTTCGTTATATCACAACATCTTCAGGTGGGCAGCTTGTAAAGATATCTTTACAAATGTTTTCCTGAGATATCTTTACAAATTACCCACCCGAAGATGTTGTCATACAACGAAACATAGGTCGTGGTTAAGAATGTAAATAAAGTAGAAATAATACTACATCACGTAGTTTCATTTAGTTGTGAAAAATTAAATCAAAATGAATTTCTACGAAATTAACGCCAAAATATTCAATATCCTTATTACCAAAGGACTGTTAAAGCAAGTTCTGCAGCATCTTTTCACGTTCAACGCTTTGAGTTTTAACAATCTATGTAAATACCAAAAAAAAATTTATAATGCCAGGAAAACATTTTTTGATGTTTATATATCTATAAAGCGCTGTTTTGAAATTCTTTTTATATATATTATTTATTGAATTGCCATTTGAGAACAACTCACAACTTTACCATGAATGATAATTATAACATTAAATATATTTTTTCAACTTCATTTTGATGAATATATCGCGAGAAGTAAGCACTTACGTTGCTCAATTATTGACGTCACACTTTCCTTGACGGCTTAAAATTTTACTCTTACTACCGCTTAATAAAATTCACTTCACTAATCGTTCGAAATCATATATATATAAAATAAAAAGAATTGTTTGAATTTCGAATTATGTGTATTTCGCATAGCGAGGGGATAAAAATGATCGACTTTGCTACCCACCTCAAAAATCGCTTTGCCTTCTTCATTAGAAAGTTATCCCAAACTATAAGTGTCATTGATTTAAACTTCACTCCCTCTTAAATTGCTTATTTTTAGAGTTATTCTACTTTCCAGTATTCGTTTTTATATGTACAAGTAAAGTTTTAAGATATGTAGTTTAGTTCCCATAAATCTTCAAAACTATTAACAAAACTATAAAAGTTTAAGTAAGCATTTCCCCGCGCTGACTTGTCTTTATTATTGGGTCGAGCTTTTTCATACCATTAATCATACTTAGCCGTCCGGTTTCCTTTTAATGTCGCCTTTCTCGAGAATTGTGCAAAGCGGAAAATAAGGAACCGGAATAAAGTTCTCGAAAGTTTATTAAAGGCGCATTTCGGTATTTCAAAGTTTGGATTAACGATAACTCGTGAGTTAGATGTTTATTTTAGTCTAGTTCAGTTTTTTTCAAAATCAGTATTTGTTTTTTTTTCAAAATCATAAATTACAAATTTTCATCAAATCAAGTAAAGAAAATAATGTAAAAATTCAAGGAAACTTCTTATTCACAAGACACTGACTAAGATATCAAAAGGAAATTATATCTATAAGAAACCCATAAAATCGGAGCAAACATAAATACATGCAAACCTTAATCCAACCGCTGGATTCAATCCAAATGTGTATCAAACCAAATCTTATGCTCTGATACTATGAGACAGATCAGGATCACATCAGATATCACAGATCAGGTAACGAAATATATTCTTAATGCAATTTAGATTTACTGGTATCACAATTGTTGCAGATTAACGTTAAGACCATTTAATATTCTATTATGATCAAATGCAAAAGAGTACTCTAAAATATAAAGATCCTTATATTTTAAACAAGTGTTGTACGAAATAACGGCTCGTTTATTCGATGAAAGTGATTTATCGCCAAATTACTGTGAATTACACGACACTAAAGTAAAATGAGGCGGCAGTTGGGCGGCGCGTATCGCCCGATAGCATTGTTAGCGCGCCCCATTAGTTCGGGCAGCGGCCACCGCCCTAACTTTTATCCTCTGAGTATTCAACTTTTGAACAATTAATTACTATATTATTTACCCAGAGAGGGTCTGCATTGCTTTATTGCCTTGCAATAGGAATGGCAAGCTCAGTTTTTTGACTAACTTAATTAGCTGGAGGATTTTTACATGCCTTCATATATAACGTTTACAACCCTTAATGTTATGAATTTGATTATACATAGTTATGCAGTACTTAATTGATAAATGATACAGCTATCGTGATTCTATTTTCTAGATAAACGCGTTCTCGTGCACATATTTTTTTATGACGCCGTAATATTTTTTTATTATTAAGTTTATAATAAACTTATAGGATTCGTGTAACATTGCAGAAACGCGCATTCCTCGCCACGCCCTACACTGAAGTGATCTAAACATTTTTCCTGGAAAAATGAGGTATGTTGTACCTTGTAATTTGTAATCTGCCTGGATTAACAATTTGGAAAACTTAATGAAAAATACTTACACGAACTTTGCGGAAATCAATTTTTTAATGTTAGTTTTAAATAGAATACACATATTTTAAGGTCACGTAAAACGCCTGGAGGTATTTATAAAAAATTTCCAAATACAAAACGGAGTCTGAATATATTCTATCGTTTAGGTGCTAGACTGACTAAACCTACACACAGATATATGTATTGTTATTATTTCGAATTTTTAAATCTTGCGAATGCTTTCATTTATATAGGTACCTTTTTAACAAATTATATACATTTATTTTCTATGAAACATTTTAATACTTGATATAATGGTACCAAAATAAAATAAACTTTGTTCACAAATTGTTTTTTTTATAAATTTTTGAGAAAATTTTAAAAGTACTTTCATTTCACTGAAGTTATTTACGTTACTCCGTAATAACACACAAGTATTTCTTTAAAAAATATATTTTCAATTTCATTTTAGGAATTACTTATCTAAAAAATTATAGATTTATTTTGGTATAAAAAAATAATGAACAGATTTATAGTTTATACTTTAGCATTAATTTCAATGAACCACACAGATAATCAGTTATATCATCTTGAATAAAGTTTATATTATATCAAAAATGGATCAAATTGTATTCCATTATAACTTATGTAAGTGGAACATTGCGTATTAATATTGTTAATAGATAATAGGATAATTGATAAATACCAACTTCCAAGAGAAGGAAAGATTGAACAAAATTTTGAACTAAAAAAGTTTGAAATATATCTGCTGAACATTTACTGAAATATACCTACAGTATATTTAAAATATATCTACATAAAATAAGCACTTCGTGTATCTATTTGGGTCATTTAGAGATAACTGAAGGCATCTTGAACTTTGCAACGACTTAGCCGAGATTCAAAGTGAGAGTGATGTCGTTATAGAATATTTAGATCCGCATTCTCAATAATTACCTTAAAAATGACTTAATTGCATTTGAAGAACAAAGGCAGAAGCATAATTAAGAGGCATTTCGTTGTTCTAGCATCGGAATAACAATTAACTTCGAAAAAAATAAAGAATTTATTAATCAAATGCAGGCCTCATTGCAAATATTTCAAACTTTCAATAGAATTTTGAAGTTAATAACATTATTTCTCTCGCCTATAACTCTTAACAAGCAGGTTATTGCAATCACACCAAAACAAAACACAAACGACTACAAGGTTTACGCAATCACACCAAAACAAAACGAAGAATAATATTGAGTTAAAAAGGTCTGCGATGATAGGGGATTATTTGTTACCATTTTGGACTTGGCTCAAATTTAGGATTCCGTAATCAAACCTGATCATTTTGTTATGTCCCTTTGTGTGCCCGTCCGTCTATCACACCTTCGTAGTTTTTAGTTTTAGACTTCGTAGTTTAAAGTGTTATTTAATGCTTCATATATAAATTTCAATTAATATGTAACCAAAATATGTTTTCCTATTTTCTTAAAGTATCCTCATTTTTTAATAAGTTAAGATCCCTTTATTAAGAAGTAGGAACAAAAAAACATTTAGTGTCTATTAAGCTTCAAAATATTTAATATTAAGCTTGAATATTAGGTTTCAATGGTGCTAATATTAAGCTCGAATATTAAGCTTGAATGTTAAGCTTCAAACGCATTAATATGACGCTTGAATATTAAGCTTTAAATGTAATAATACAGAGCTTAAATGTCATTAATATTTAGCTTGAATGTTAAGTATCACATCATTAAACTTAAATATTAAGCTTCAAACGCATTAATATTAAGCTTCAAAGTCATTAATATTAAGCTTAATATTTAAGCTTCAAAGTCATCTGCAGTATGGAGCCGCCGAGCCGCCTCCTCCCATTTCAAAAGAATCATATGTAAGAATGTTGAAAAAATCCCAAAAATACATTTTGATGAATACTTTCAAATGAAATTATTTAGAGTATATGAGTAAGTAGTAACAGATCCAACTTCATTAGATTTGGAGCTATAAAAAAATTCTTTTATATGCCGAAATAACGCGGATAAATAAAAAATACTGAACCAACCAAGCTTACTCTCGTACTTAAGATAAACCGATATAAATAATTAAAATATTTATTTGCAATATTAAATTTTTTTTTTAATAAAGAAGACCAATCGCTATAGAAGGTTCAATTGTTAAGATATCCAAATCCTTATTCAGCTATCATAGACTTTTAAAGGCATAAGAATTTATAAGTTATAAATAGTTTGATAAGTTTTAAAATAATTACGGAACTTTACTTGATGCGTAGTCCGACTCGCACTTGTTCAATTTTTAATAGCTGTGTACATTTGGTACCAAGTAGACTCTAAATCGATTTTAATAAAAAACTCGTCTCGGTCCGATTATTAAAATTAAATGTATTACTATATATTAAATGTAAACAGGGAAGAAAAATTTTATGTAATGTATGGCTTTTCTACAAAAATTATTATGAACCAATGAATCAAATCCCCACTGAAATACAGAAAAATTTCTTTGTTTTCAAAGTTCAAAGAAGCTCCTGGATAAAGTCGTGTTTAAATTGTCGATTGTCTCTAGTAAATTTTTATGTTTGTAAATTTAACAACATTGCCTTCAGATATTTTCAGTTTAATACTGTTAAACTAGTGATTTTTCCATTTTACTTGTACGTTTACGATAATTTACCGAAAGCTTGTATGATAATTTATATAGCTTGTACTTTTCCGATAATTTACCGGAAACGAATGCCCCAAACATTCTCAAATTAGTCAAGTTGTTGCTGTTGTACTCTTATTCCGCAAATACTTATACCGTTCATAAATTTCTTATAACAAAGCTAATAATTAATACTAATAAAGTCAGTAAAACGATAGAATTCTGCATTCTGAAGTTACTTTATAAATCCAACTTGCAACGTCGCGTTTCGTAGACAAACACGTAAAATATGACCTACGGTCTACGAGGATCTACGAGTGTGAATACAGATTACATCTGTCACATCAGATGGTATCTTTAGAGAATCTTTAAAATTTATATTGTTCTTTGTCTGTTTCCTTTCTCGTTGAATTCTCTCTCTTGTTTCTGTTCTCGTTGAGTTTCTCTTTTTTCCAGTTATGATAAAGCATGAGATGTTGAAAAAAGAGCATGGGCTATGTATGAAAATGTCGTTAGAACAGCATGGGAAAACAATGGTTAATTTAAAACTCCGCAATAAAATTTTGAAAAAATTCATACGAAGCCGTCTTCTTTAAAATAATTATAAACGCAATCGAATTGCAAAATCTGAAGTACGGTTTTATCTACAGGCTGTCCAGTGGCAGATTTCAATGTTTGAAAAATTGTAAAAAAAAACTACACCCCCAATACAAAGTAGGTTTATTTTAACTTTATAACAAAAAATGCGGATTTCATTTTTTAAAAACCACGTTTTCCAAATGGCGGCCATTGAGTCTGACACACTCTTCGAGTCTAGCACGCATGTTTTCAAAAACGCGTTTGCAGAGCGACTGGGGTATCCTACTGACTTCGGCTCGAATATTTTCTTTAAGTTGTGTCACAGTGCTCGGATTTGTTTTGTAAACAACGATTTTAAGTATCCCCATAAGAAAAAGTCACATGGGCTTAAATCGGGTCCCCTAGGTGCCCACGGTACGGTACGGTTTCGGGATATGTTTTTTTCTGGAAATAACTGTCGCACTGCATTCATGGACACATTAGCAGTGTGAGCTGTGGCCCCGTCCTGCTGGAACCATGTGTTTTGGTTGAAGGATGGACTATTCTGTAGTTCTACTCTGAAAAAGTTATTTAACATCTGTAGGCTTATGTAAAGGCTCTTGATGCATTTGTCTTGGGTTGTGGACATCCCAGTAATGAAAGTTCTGCTTATTCACATATCCTCCAATGTGGAAGTGAGCTTCATCACTAAAGAATATGTTGCCCATCCGGGTAGCAGTACGAAATCTCAACAACATCACCTCCGCGTAAGTTTTTCTGAATTCAAAGTCAGAATCATGTAAATCTTGAACAATTTGAATTTTATATGGATGGAACTTGAGCTTTTTTTGCATTATCACCTGTAAAGTTGATTTCGGAATTCCCAATATCGATGAACGTGTACGCAATGATAAACGGGGATTTTCAACGACAGAAACCATAACACGCTCGACATTTTCATCCGTGGCTACCAATGGTAGCCACGGATGAAAACTTAATGTTGATCCTGTAGCTCTGAACCTTGCTACCCATCACTGAATGAGGTTGATCGATGGTCCATCACGTAATCGACGAATACTGTAACGATTATTAAATCGACGGCGTGCTACAGACAGCGAAAATCCACTCGAAATGTACGCCTCCACGGCAAAAGAGCGGTGCTCTCCACTCCACTGTTCCATGGCTACTAAAACCTCCGCACCGCTTGCGCTTCTAACGACGCTCCCCGCGCCCCTCTTATGTGTTGCGTTCAGAAACTATGTTCAAACTTTGAAATCTGCCACTGGATACTCTGTACTTGCCGAAATGTCAACTTTGTTAGGTTACAACAAAATTGAACTTAGATCCAGGTCGAAGTAGTATTTGATAGATGATGTTATGACGAGCTTGTCATATGCTGAGTTTATTAGTAGCAGTTTTATTTATTCCCTATTTACGCAAGGTATAACTTTCTATTCCAAGTTTATAACATTGCCTATCTATAACGTCACCACGTTTACTTTGGTTGCATGCAGACGATATGCGCAGTGCATTTTCAAACTTCACATAGCTTTACGTTAATTTACATACGCGTAACAGTAAATAACGACAAAGGACACGTAATATATTTTTATAGCACCATCGTTACCCAAACTTGAACGCAATATGTGAATAGACTTGCAAAAATGATATTTGTTTTTTTGTCAAACTCGGCACTTTCAAACGGAACGGGAAGTTGTAAATATTTCCTTATCTCCATATAGATTTTTCCCCGATCACTTAACATTGCAAGAGGCAGCGGAGCGCTACACCTGCTAAACGACTTGTTTTCTTTATTTCGCGTTGAATTTTTCGAAGTATCAGCGTACCTTATACGAGACACTTAATATAAATTAGACACATTTGCAGGAAGATTTCGTATAGCGGAGGTAATTATTCAGTAAGGGTACAGAATTCCGCTGTCATATGATCTGTACTGTATACAGATACCTATTTACCAACCGATGATAGAAAAATGTTTGAAAGCTATTGCATATTGCGTTTATTTCATATTGTATAAATATAAGCTCTCCTTTACACAACTCATCGTATGACAAATTTAGCAAAAGAACAGCATGTTTAAAAATTAATTTGTAACCTTTTCCATCTATTACACAATAATCAGTTGCGCAATATTGCAAGCAAAAGATATTGTTTCTTGTTAGAAGACATTTATTAGTATTACGTCTCAAAAAACTTTTGTCTTTTGAAACCTTTAAATGAAAATTAATAAGGCATATATAAGGAAAACATTTTAATGAAAATAATTTAATTCTATTGTTGTGAAAAAAAAGTTGAAAATAGACAATTCAAAAAAAAAATAAAACATTGACACCATAGTACAATGGAAGATATTAAATGCATTTTCGGTAATATTTTGCCTTATTTTTATTGAAATATTCAATACAAGATTTAAACTATATAATATCTATAAATTTAAAATTATCAGTCTAATGTCATTTAATATTTCGTTAAGTTCAAATGGCATTGAATAATTTACGAATAAGACATACATCATAAAAATTAAGTTAAGTGAATTTACTAATCATAAAGGACATCGTTTTTCTGTTATAATTTCTGCACTTTTTATGGAACACAAAACCATTTTCAAACGAAAATATATATACTTCACGAAAGAAAACTTAAATGTGACTAACTACATATAACGTACATTCGGTTACAAAAATCGTGTCACAAACTGACAAACCCCCTACACGCGGGATATTAACGTATACCCGCTCCTTAAATGATTACCCCATTGTTGAAACATTTTAATCTCACACATTTCAAATACAATTGTAGGGTAGTGCACTTAATAGAAAAAATATTCGCGCCCTCTTCCCCTCCCAGCATGTCGGTATGGCCCTTTCGAATACAATTTTCGGTTTTGAGAAAAAAATTGTAAAAAATTAAAGATTATAACTTTCTTCTGTCGACTCCCATATACGACAACTTCACGGGAGAATTTTTTTTTTTTTTATATTACAATCTATCCAAGAGACATTCAGCAATATTTGTGTCAATATTATAGGTTTTGCAAGGTAAACATCCTATGAGTTTTCCTAAATTAAATTAATATAAGTCCTGTGGTACTCTTCTTTTCAGTCTCCGAACACTTGGGAATATGTCATCCATAAGATGGTATGCCAGTTCATTTGGGTGTATCTGTAGTCTCTCTTTGTAAGTTTTAATGGTGTCTCTTATTACTTCCTTCACAGATTTTATACCAAGGTCGTGATGAAGTCTCTCATTTGTGACATACCATGGTGTATCAACTATCATTCTTAATATTTTTGATTGGAATCTTTGTAAGACATCCAGGTTTGAGTTCCCAGTTGTGCCCCAAAGCTGTATGCCGTATGTCCATATTGGCTTTATTATGGCTTTATATATTAGGAGTTTATTTTCCATTGACAGTGGACTGTTTTTATTAATTAACCAGTACAGATTGCGTACTTGTTGACCCATTGCAAGGCGTTTAGTAAAAATGTATTTCCTCCATGTCAAACGACGGTCTAGATACATTCCAAGGTATTTGGCCTCTTCTGCTTGTGGGATCGGTATACCATTTAATGTTACAGGCGGGCAATAAAAATTAGCTGAGAATTATTAAATTTGGACACTCTTAAAACAAAGATGAGCGACGCTTACGCAAACGTAAAGTTAACAAACGTAAGCTCACAAATTGTGAAGCCCTTATGTTAATATTTACAAAGGAAAAATTTGTTTGCTTCTCTATTCGTTGTGCTCATATCTGGAACCACATGTCTAAAAATTCTTTTTATGTAAGAAATCCCAAACTTTAAGAAGGATTGTAAAGTGCATATCGTGGCGACGATTAATGAGGGCAGAGCAATTATAAACAGAAAAAAGTTATTTCTTTGTTTTGTTTGTCCACACAATACTTGCAATCGTATGTATGATATCAAAAATTCTTCTTTTGTTATAAAATTCATACTTGATAACGGTTATAACCTATGTGTTTTTACCGCACAATTTAGAGGGCAGTGACGAAAAACATGACAAGAGTCGGAGAACACCACTTAAACATTGAGCGACTTTTTATTGTTTCATCATTAAGATGAAAAATTCTACGGGATGAAAATGTGGACCAGAATCATTTAGAGTTTTAGATATAAAAAAACCTTTTGTTTCCCACTTTTCAAAATTGCCCTAAGTAACGTACCTTCAGAGATTCACTAGACAGTGAGATTATGAATACAGAGAGAAATTATGAAGAATTTATTATTTCTCGTAAAATACATACAACTAAATGCCAGTAATCCAATTAAACTTACCATATGAAATAACTAACAGATTTTCATATATCTGAAAACACTAGAACAATAAAACCTTGCTAAAAATCTAACTTATTAGGTATAAAACTTTAGATATTAAGGAATTCTACATACTTTGACAATGGCTTGATAGTATTAAACGATACAGTAAGGGAAGGCTACGTACTTTGACAATGGCTTGGTAGTATTAAACAAGACAGTAAGGGAAGACTACGTCTTTGAAAACGGCTTGATAGTATTAAACAAGACAGTAAGTATATTGGAGGAATACAATGGGCAGCTACATCATCTAGCTTTACCTAATGAAGACACTTAGGTGTAAAAAAGTTGGTCTGCATCAAGATGTTTTCCCAATGAAAAAAAGGACTTTAATTTGACTGATTTACCATGTTAACAGAACGTATTAATTTGTCATCAATTCAAACAAATGCAATGCAATGTTCAGATCGAAGTCTTTATTTCAACTGAAAGAATATTGGAAAGCTCCCACGACTTTTCATTGCGTTCACGGCAACTGGACACAAATTACGCACCGACTCAACTGGAATAAGCCTACTGACCTCGAATGGTACCGCACTGCAGCAATTGATAAATAAACTCTATATTCATTACAAGTTCTGTATAAATGAAAATGTGAACCTGAATCGCCTCGCTAATTGAACAGGATTCCGATTTGATCACTTGTGAAATTAATTGGCTTTGTGATTGTGATTTTAAAGTTTCAGTTTTAATTCATTATTGATTATTGTCAAAGTTCTGTAGCCAAATAGCAAAAACGAAAACATTATAGTTTTGTACGCAAATCTTAAAATATTTTTTCAACTATAGGTTCAATAAATCTGAAAAAATTTTGAATTTTACAAAAAAATATAAAAAATCTTGATTAGAATTTTCAAATATAAATACCAGTATTTCAGTTAATTTACGTCAACAATTTTGAAATATAGACAAATATTACTCAATTTTGAAATATAGACAAACCCTACTCTGTGCATGTCTAGACACGTCGTTAGACCATTTTATTGCTTAAAATCGAACACTGTAAAATGTAAAGAAACGCAAGACAAATAAACAATTTTTTTATTAAAAAAACTCGATAACGATATTTATCTTTTAGGCATATAAATACTAAGGTTTTTTTATTGTATTTCTAACAATAATTTTATTCAATAAAACAGATGACTACTTACATTTAAAATTATTTTTCTGATAAAAGCATAGGGCTAGGTTTTCAAAAAGTTTCATTTTGACAATGTTTGCATGTTGCCAAATTAGAAACACAAAAATAGTGAAAATAAGGATATAGTAATAACAATCGGAAAATAACTAAAGAGACAAATTTAAAAAATCAGCAACTACGTCAGAAAGAATAAAGTTGTGGAAAATTGTTTTTCTCAAAAGTCTTAATTACAGTGTTTTTTCAAACTCTGTTATTAAATAAACCTGTATATCGCGAGTAGAATTCACACTACCAAAAGTTCTGTATATACTTAAACAAAAAAAATTGAAACATAGTAATTAAAAGAAAATTATTTTCAATCATTAATATTTTCCAATACTTATGCAGTTTAATATATCTTCCACCAGTATAAACAAACCCTTATCTCCTTAATTTATTAATCAAATTGAACGAAATAATTATCCCTGGAAATGATGTCTAAATGTCATTATTTCGATTTTTAAAATTTTTAAACTATGTGAATGAAAAGTTAAGCGCGGGAGTAAACTGCATAGTACGAAAACTTTTGGAGAATCGCATCATGGAAAGTATATGAACATATTAAAAACGTTAGATGACATTTTCAACAGCATTTCAAAAGAACTCTTCAATGATATTCGATAGGTACGCAGGAAAAAAACATTCATCCCCAAATTTGATGCACGGGGAGATGTCTCAAATGAATCGGACGGGTGCAAGTCTACCTCGCACCTCGTTTACGTACCTTGTTTGCGATGAAATTATTTTACCTATAATAAGTCATTTCTAACATGGCGTAACTCAATAAATATGAATAATACCTAATATAATTAAGTAGAATCTTGAGTGTCTAAAAATCTATGACGTCCTCCAGTATCATTGTTGCAAGTTTCCCATAACAATTTCGTAGTTCCATAATTTTATTTTCAGTAGTTTTAAAAATAAAATTAAAACGATATAACACTATACTATATATATATATATATATATATATATATATATATATATATATATATATATATATATATATATATGTATATATCGTATACGTGATCTTGAATTTATCCTTTTTAGATACAAAAAACCTAAAAATGACAATCTTTTTTTGCTTTGTCTACTGTAATTCACTACGTGTTCCTTTACATTTCCACACCTTCTTTTTAATTTCACCACAACTCATTTCAAACTGTAAAAACTAGGATATTGTGATATACAAACATATAGACAGGTAGACTCACATTATATTAAACAGAATATTGTTCTGTTGAATATTGTTCACATTATATTAAACAGAATACTGTGTATGCACACTGTACAGTATGTACATTGTACTGTATGAACTGCATTGCATAAAACAAATTATGCAGTATATTATACACGTGTCCCGGACTACGTGTCGGACAAAGAAAGACATTATTCGCTTACTGATAAATAGTTTATTGTCAATAAAATTATAATTACTATGAAAATATACTATTTTTATAAAAATATACATTTAAAAAAAATGTCTAAATATGACTTCCGTTCTCAGAAAGTTGAAAATGATATTCACAATTGTTTGTCATCTTTTCGTACGATGCTTGTGCACATTATTCAGCGCCGTTCAGGCGAATAACTCGCGAACAGCCGCGAATACATCTGGCTGCCCCAGTAAGCACCGCGCTCCAGGCAAGTATTGGGTGTGTTAAAAAGTGTTGTGTAATATTTTTTTGCACTCAGTTAGAAAAAGGGTGTGTGTTAACAGCGTAACGTGGCGTGGCTCAAAATATAGTATTGCCCTACCATGAACCCAGATTTTCGTTTATGTTTTGATTCTAATCGAGATGTGCTAGAGCGACTCGTTCGGTTTCTAGGTTGTAGATGTTGCATCCGATTATTTGGACGATAGATGATACATACATAATGTTTGTATTAAAAGAGATACAAGATTAAAATATCAAAGTAATCAACTAGGAAAATTATCGTATTAACGGTGAGATCATTCAACCCAAGAGGGGTTGAATGATCTCACCGTTAACGTTCTCCACCACCCTGTTCTAGGACTCACAAACAGAATTTTTTTGCTAATGGTGCTGTGAATGTGATGTATCATGCTACCTATTCCTATCTGGTCTATTGAGAGGCGAGATGAGGATACATATATGAAGACTGTAATATTTTAAACTTATTGCGAAAAAAGCCGTACCCATAATTACTACAGGTACGAGTATGTAATTATGTTTTGTTTCTAATTCGCAAGCAATACCAATCATGGAAATTTCGACAGTTTATATAAATATATATATATATATATATATATATATATATATATATATATATATATATATATATATATATATATATATGAAGTGTGATCAAAAATACGGTGAATAATTATATAATAAACAAAGTAAATACTTTACAACAAACTTGACTTAATTTCTTTCAAATTTCCTTGACTAGCGATGCACTTATCCTAATGGCGGTTCCATGATTGGAAGCCTTTTTGGAAGTCTTCTTTTAGAAGGACCATCAGTTGCTCTGTCGTGGCATTTGTGAGGCAATGTGAGGAATAGTGTCAAAACGTTTTTATTCAGGACGATTTTAATTTTTGTGAACAGCCACACACAGCAGAGTGCTAAATCTGGAGAGTAAAGTGGATGTGGACAGACGAAAACATTTTTTTGGCCAAAAACTCTCAAATCAGAAACCAAGTGTGGCACGGGATATAAATAAACAATAAGTATGACGTCCCGAAATTTGGTCGCCTTGAACCGACTCATTTCCACTTTTAAATCGCTCATACCGCTTGTAAACAGTCTTCAGAGTCACCACATTATCGCTATGTACCACTTTAGGTACATCATAAACTTTTTAGATTCTCTTTCCCAACTTGAAACAAAATTTAATATTCACACGTTGTTCAAATTTCATGATGGGCGACAGATACGGTAAACACGACCTCTTCTCTGGAACTCGACTAATAAGTCACAAATTGTTCAAACTCACCGGTTATCCCAAAGGATCAGGTTATTGAACTTATCAGTTCAAACAGATGTGGCATCAGCAGTAACTGCGATATATATATATATATATATATATATATATATATATATATATATATATATTAAAGGGCATTATATAATAAATTGAATAATATAGCATGTATATAATAAGTTATAAACTAAATCAATAACTTTATTTCTACCTAATTCACCCAACGTCACAATTAGTCATTTTCATATACATTATTTAAAGCGTTCCTAAAAATAATGATTTTTCATTCAAATTCAAAATTACATACACTTATAACCACAGGACCAATCTCCCACAGTCAGTCACCACATAAGTTGCAGAGGAAACAGTACTGTGGTAGACAACAATCGATTCTTCAAGCTTAACAATAAAATGAAGTAAATGAAATAAGATACTACAAAAAAAATAATCCATTCATGAAATAATTCTCAAACAACTATAACTAGTTATATTCATGAGACAAGACCAGGACGCGCTGACGAGTTGGGAAAGTGAAAAGAGAACAATGAAATATCTCCTGACATACTTCCGCACGGTAATAGTCTGAAGAAGGCCTCGTTTGTGACGGTCGTTATCCCGGGACCACCTTTGTGCAAATCTTAGTTACCTCCATACTATTTAACTGCACACTGAGTCGTCATACGCTGCACACACACAATTCCACACATATATGTACATGTATGTTCAAAAGGAGGTCTAGGTGAATTGTTATCTCGAAATAGTCCACATTGACCAACACAAATATTTACTTACTTTTAACCGGAGTACACATTTACTTAATCTGAGTTCAGTGCATATTATACTATCGTTAGTGTATTTACAAATTTAAAGAAAACTGTCGTCAGTGTGTTTACAAATTTAAATAAAACTGTCGTCAGTGTGTTTACGAATTAAAAAAATATTTAAAGAAAACTAATCGTTTAATGAACCTTTTAAATACCACTAAAAATCGCACTACGAGGGCTCCGTGCACGCTTAGATACATATGAATATTCAATAAAATACAATATTTCTCTTTAGCTATATTCATAGATATACAAATATCTTCCTTACTTATATATCCTTACTTATATATCTTCCTTACTTATATATCCTTTATTATCCTTACTTATATTCATAGATATACAAATATCTTCCTTACTTATATATCCTTACTTATATATCTTCCTTACTTATATATCCTTTATTATCCTTACTTATATTCATAGATATACAAATATCTTCCTTACTTATATATCCTTACTTATATATCTTCCTTACTTATATAACCTTTATTATCCTTACTTATATTCATAGATATACAAATATCGTGAATTTCTCCAAGAGCTGTGAAATTTATAATCAATGCCAAACTTTCTGTAATTTTAGTCAAATTCTAAAAACGCTGTTTGTTTTAATAATGTTTACTTTAACGGTTTCGAAAACCGAGGGAACGTGTGTTTCGCAAACATTTTCAATGATGTCTCTAAATTAATCTCATAAAATTCTGAGTAACAGTTTGGAAACCTTTGTAACTCCCACTTTTAATTGATACCCTACACGACATATTAAATGAAAAAAAAAATCTAGTGCCTAATTTGCTACCTCTAAAATTGTTATGGAAATAATTTTGAGTATACGGGATAATAATACTTTTTTAATATTAGACGAAATACAAGTTTCTATATCAAACGATGTCTAAGAAAAACGGCTATCACAGACAGGCGAGTGAACACATAGGTGATGTAATGAGGCTGTCGCCGTTTTTTTTTCTTCTTTTTAAGATAGATATATAAAAATACAATCAACTGGTGTCTAATCTTCAAAGTAATCCTGCTAAAAAAATATATCTACGCACGTCAAAAGTGAAACTATTTTGCAATCTAACAATAAGTATTAAAAATAATCACTGACTGTTTTGTAAAGGACGACCATTAACGCGCACGTAGTTAACTAAGTCAACGAGGCCGATGAAGAACCATATTTAATCAGACTCACTTATATATATATATATATATATATATATATATATATATATATATATCAATACGTAATAATGACAATGAACAATGCAGACTATGTAAAATATTATATAAAGACAACAAACCTCATTCTAAAACCTGAATACATTGACCTAAGTACGGCAGAGGTAGAATACGGCACAAAATTATTATTAATCAAAGAGGTTATGTATGCAAGTTGTTTAATACGACCTGGTACAAATTGATAAATGTATTTATAAAAGTATACATTTTAAATCAGAAATTTCTATTATTTATTATTTTAAACAGTATTTTATAAGGGATAATTACTTATTCATAATAACCAGAAAACAGTTTAAATTTTCACATAAAGTGAGTGCAAAAATAAAAATGGTTTTTATATAAAATACTAACGGGTCATTAAATAACGGTTTCCAATATTTCTCAGCCTTGTAACGGAATTTTTTGCCGCAGCCATAATTAATTACGATTACAACTAATGCTATTTATTAGACAAATAATATGTGTATTTATATAAAATTATCGTGTTTCATGTAATGGGTATAAAGAAATAAATATTATTAAACTCAATTGAGGTTAAATATTACAATTCGTATGACAATCCTGAGAAGTAAAACAAATATTTTCGTTGTATATTATCGTCGGGCGTTTCGTGACACAAGTCTCGAAACTTTGTTTTCTATTTAGCACTTTTCAGTTTGTTAACTCTGTTTATGAATTATTATGCTTAAAGGATATGAAATATTAAGGTCATTTGCAATATATATCCCTACTGCCATTTCCAAACAGGGGCATACGAAAATATGTGAAAAATTCTTCGAGCTATCCAACTTCAAGTACATTAAAATAACGCATTTGGAAATTACTGGATTGCTGAGATTGCTAGTGTAATTGAAATAAATTAATGTAAATTCTTAATACCTATTTTTACGCGTAGCAGCTCAAAGTATCGAAGTACTGTGGGCCTTTATCAGCACTTACGAGCATGACATAAGATCTTAAATATACGTCTCTTGAAATGAATACACAACCCCAATTTATCCACGTGGACCACGGATAAATTACACACACTCATAGCTATATTCATTTAAATCAAATAGAACAGATAAATTAAACTATGATGTAGTATTATTTCTACTTTCTTCAAGTTCTTTACCGCGACCTAGGTTTCGTTGTATTACATCTTCAAGTGGGCTATTAACACAGATCTTTGCAAGCCCGCCTGAAGATGTTGTAGTAGAACGAAACCTAGGTCGTAGTAAAAAGCTTAAATAAAGTGGATATAATACTACATCATGTACTTTCATTTAATAATGAATTTCTACAAAATTAACGCCAAATATATTCATTTTCAAATGGAACCTTACCTCATTTCGACAAATGAAAGACCATATTATATTTTTTGATGTGCCGTATGTTGACATACGTAAACATGGTGGTCGAACAATTGTGGTCGAAGTCTATACTGAATTATTATTCCTAGTAATATTATATATATATATACACACACATATATATACATATATGTATATATATGTATATACATATATATATATATATATATATATATATATATATAAATTTAAAGATATTTTCTTTCTATAATTTTCTTTTGATTTTTTAATTCAATACTGTTAAACTTGCCCTTCCTCCGTTTCCGATAGCCTACCGGAAACGACTATGCAAAATACCGTATATATAATGTCACCACGCTCGCATGTGCAACTCCACAATGTTTTCCGTTAACTCACATAGAAGTAACAGTAAATACCAACAATGGACTCGTAATATGTTTTTATTGCGCTGCCGTCGCCCAAACTCGGACGTAACATGGGAATTGACTTGCGAAAATAATATTTGTTCTTTTTTCAAATTCGGCGCTCTCGAACGGAACGGGAAGTTGTAAATATTTCCTTATCGCCATATAGATTTTCTCCGGCCAACGTAACATTGGAAGCGGAAGCGGAACGAAACACCTACTTAACAATTTGCTTTCTTTGTTTTGCATTGAATTTGTAGACACCGTGTAATGCACGGCGCATTACATGAGACGGTTTTACTGAAGGATTCCATAAATTGACATAGCTATTTATATATTCATTTTTGTCACACACAAGCCACGTTTTTAAGAAAGAAAAATAGGCTACTAAAATTAGTTGTATGTTTTAATGCCATGAAATTAAATTTTTGAAACCATAACTCATCAGATGGTTATAAAAAGTTATGTTATCATTTGTGTCATTGACAAAAACAAATGCATATTATGAATATTCTTAGTGCTATCAAATCCGGGACTAAAATTAAATAGGTTTTGGCCCCTTTGCTAGTATCGAAACTCCTTTGAATATGATTTTCAGTTGTGGGTTTAAAAAGTTATGTAAAATTAAAAACTTAACGTATTCAGTTTGGAAACTGTATATATCTGACAGATGGATGCTCAGACAACGTTAGTAGAACAGTAGGGTCCATTCATTCCATCATTCGGTCCCATCCATTTGAGCTCTTACAGTATGGAACCCTAAAGATAAAGGAAAATATAATTTAGTAACAGTTATCAATCCCATATATGATAATATCGAGAAAGAAAAATTGTCTGAAAATAGATAAATTTAAATACTGTTAAAACAAACGTAAGATACATTTTCAAGAGTTTTCAGTCTGAATTCTTTATATGTGCTAATATATAGATTTAACTGTTTATGTGCGCGAATCTCTGAAAGTATACATTAATTTTCAACCCATACTTTACAGAAATTTATTCCGTTAAACTATAATTTCCGGGAACAGATCAGTCATCAAAATGTAATCAAAATTAAAGAAGCTGTTTAAAGAGTACAAGGTAGATTCAGAGCGACCAATTCATTGAATGATCATCATGAATATTCTCGCCAATATACCTGACTAGACCCATATTTATAAGATATTTCTATTATAAGATAATTCTACTTCCATTGCTATACCGATGGATACAGCTGGTTACAAATATAGATATATAAAAGATTTTGTTTTTCAATTATAAAAATTGTCTTTAACATAGCTTAAGAAATTCACTAGATATCAGTAGATTGGCAGTATTAAAACAAATTAATAAAAAGCTCTTGTTTGTTTTAAATAAAACTATATTCTGTAAATATTAGGTATAGAATAAATAAACTTATGTTAGACCAATATGTTAATGAGATGGTTGGTTGGTGTCATGTCCATATGAGGTGAGGAAACGGCTACAAATATCCATGCGCAGAAATGACACATTTTGCGATATTAATGATACTTTCAGAGGAGAACTATCGACTGAATACAAACTCTCCAAGATCAAACGGGGATCTCAAAATCGCAGAACAGCTGAAGATATAGTCCGGGTTGAGGGGGATGTCACAGTTGTTACAGCGACGATAGGTTCTAGTACCATCAGAGTGGATTTTCTTGCCTTAAAAATGCCCAGTTCTAAGTCTTGTGATGGTCTTGGTAAGCACACGATTTGCGATAATTTCACATACCTTTTAGCCCTTTTTGATGACCTTTTCTCGTAAACAATACCTTGTATAAACGTTTATGTCGCCAAGGGTAGTTTTAGTATTATCAAAAGTCATTAAGATCACGAGCTTCTTTTACAAGCTGCAGCTGATAAGCTCATTAAGCCTGCAGCATTTTATGAACTTTATCCAGAAGCAACAATGAAGATTCAAAAATGAAGAAAATTTTATTCACACTTAAGTGACATTAAGAATTTCTTATTACTAATTGTCCATTTAGCAAAGCTATTTATTTTATAATACACTTTTTATTATTTGTAATTTTATACCACGTTTTTGACAGACGGCACATCAAAAAATATAACATGGTCTTTCATTTGTCGAAATGAGGTAAGGTTCCGTTTGATATTAAATTAATGTGTGGGTGCAATTTATGAGTGGTCATGGATAAATTGAGGCAGTGTATTCATTTCATGAGACATAAAACTATATAAGCATAGCTATATTTTAGTTTTTATGCGTAATCGTACGTGCTGATTGATAAATGCCTACGGCATCTCGAATTTTTTGATCTGCTACTGCCATTCGTTTTCATTTGTTTTATTTGATATTGTAAAATATGTATTAAATTTTTTTTTTAATTCATTTTAAGTACACCAGCAATCTTGGTAATCCAACAATTTTCATCTGCGTTATTTTAACATACTTGAAGTTGGATAGTTGGAAGAATTTTTCGTATATTTTTGCATGGCCTTGTTTGGAAATGGCAGTAGGGAAATACATTACAAATGACTTTGGCCTTAATATTTCATAAACAGAGTTGAAAAATTGAAAGTGCTAAATAGAAAACAAAGTCCGAAGACTTGTCTAACGACATCCCACACAATGATGTAACTACTTTGTAAATACAACGAAAACATTTGTTTTGTTTCTCAGGATAGGATAAATAATATTTATCCTCAATTGAGTTTTGATCTTTAAAATAATATTTATTTTTTATATCCATTACACTATAAAACACGATAATTTTATTTAAATACACATATTATTTGTCTAATAAACAGCGTTAATTGATATAGTAATTAATTATGCACGTTAAAAAAATTTGGATTACAAGACTAAGAAATACTGAGAACCTATATTTAATGATCCGTTAGTTAATTTTATGTAAATACTTTTGTAAATGGTAATAAATGTTGACATAAAGTAGAAATAGTAGAGGACAGAACCTTGGAGTACGCCTGCCTAAATATTTCTGTCTTTTGAAAAAAACACTATTAAAACAAACTCTACTTTTCCTATCTTTCAGAAATATAGCCATCCATATGAATGCGTTACCATTGATCCCATACTTGTGGAACAATTTTCACCTCCAGACATTATCAAAGTAGAGGTTATGTCCAGGAAAACGACAATAGTTTACTTTGGTGGTTTTTCCTAAAATCCATCAATAATTGATTGAGAAAAATGGAAAGTGGATCAATTATGGGGAAACAAAATAATGTTTGGCAATAAAATTGTATACAATGTAATACGTAAAGTATTTCCAAGATAGAGGAATATAGGCAGCAATTTATCCCGAAACTGAACTTTCAGTTACTTTCGTCATTGTAATAATTGCTGTACTATCTATTTACTCACAGGTATAAAAAAATTGCGATTAGAAAATTATAAGCTTTAAGCTATGTGTGGATAAATCATAGGTATAATTAACACAATATTGATGAGCTTTTTGACTGTCATATATATATATATATATATATATATATATATATATATATATATATATATATATATAAATGATACTTTTCTATGATTATTTATATAATTTCTAAAATACAATAGTGCTGTAATATTAGACAACTTTGATTTATTCCTGTATCTGTAAAAACTGGAATCAAACTCCATTAAAACGTAACTTCTTTCTAAATATAAAACACCATAAAATAAGAAGGACTTTTGACTTGATAGAATTGAACAAAACGTTTGGCTCATCAAAACAAGATTTAAATATTTTTGAGTTTTAACTATTGACGATATTTTAACGCCCGTGATAGATGCAAAAGACCATATAAACAAGGATACCTGAAGAGAAATACTATAGATCCTTAAGATACGTGTATACGTGTGTACGAATCCGCTATAGTGCCAGTTCTAGCCATATCTAAAAGGTTCATTAAAACTTCGGTTTTTTTTTAATTTATTTACTAGTACACTCATACACAACACGTACTGCACTAAAGATAAAAGTAAGTAAATATTTGTGTTGATGAACCTGGACTATTCCGATAACGATTCACCTCGGTCCCGTTTTAAACATACATGAACATAAATATGTGTGAGGAGCTGATACGAAGCGCAAGATGAGCCAGTGTGCAGTTAAATACAACGGAGGTAACTAAGATTGGCACAAAGCTGGTGCCGGGATAAGGAGCGACCCTAACGAGCCCTTCTTCAGACCCTTACCGGCCGGAAGTGTGCCAGGAGAGATTTAATTATCTTCTTTTCCCTTTCCGGAGTCGTCGGCGCGAACTCGGTCCGTAGCCGCGTGAGTCTTGGCCTCGTCTCGCGAATTGTGCGTCCCAACTTATCTTGAATGGACGTTTTGTTATTCGACAGTTTGTGGTTACCTGCGCTATTATTTTGCAACGTAAATACTTATACAATGCACTGTTTTAATGACTTTAAAATTAAAAAAATGATTAAAAATTAATTTGCATGAATCATTTTTATGAACGAGTGCGATTAAATGTCATAACACTTGTTATTGTTAGTTAAGAATGAACTCCGCAATGGATTATTTTTTGACGTAGCATTTTATATACTTGTTACTCTTGAAAAATAGATTGTGGTATACCATAATACTGTTTTCTCTTCAACTAGCGTTTTGGTTGGCTTTGAGTGTCGGTCGTATGTTAATTGGTATTATTATTTAGGTAGTTTAAAACTTGTATGCAAAACCAAAATTTTTAGAAACGCTCTAATAGAATGGATAGAGAAGTGCTTAAAATTAGCATTGTGTGTATTACAGTAACTAAAAACAAAAGACTATATGATTTATTTTAAATATGAAACTAAATTCGTCTCTGTGGTGTATTGAACTGATCACAAGGCATACGGCCTTTGACGGAGCAACGCAACGCGGGGATCTGGTTCGATTCCCGGTGACTCGTCCAGTGGGGATGGAGTGGTGTTCTTGTTAGCTGTAAGAGATTGTTGTCGTAACAATAAGTCCGTCATATACAGGTTGTCACGTAAGGAGTGGACCAACGAAATGTCGATGATAGAGGGGGTTATCACACATTCGAAACAAAAAATTGTATTGTCCTCGGCCTAATAGTTTTATGTATAGCTGTGTATCAAATGCATTAAAGTATATAACATTAAAGTATACAAATAATTAAATAAATAAATTCTTGAAAACACATAATTTCTATAAGTTTTCAGAAAAACACATAATTTCTATAAGTATGACTAAATACTGTCAAACAAAATTAAAAACCACCGTATTAGAAAAATTTAGCTCATTTTTGTGTCTGTAAAAGCGACAATCTAACTCAATTATAACATAACTTCATTTCAAATATAAAACAAAAGAGGAAAAATTTTGGTCACAGCTTGATAGGATTAAACAATACATTAGGTTCATTGGAGCAAGATAATGGAAACCTACATCAGCTGGCTTTTCTAAATAGAAAAATTTAGTAAATCTTGGGAAAAATCTGAAAAAATCTTGATTAAAATTTTAAAATATAATTATACCAGTCAACTTGCATCTACAATTTTAAAAGACGTAGACAACTACGAAATTATATTTTGTGCGTGTTTCAAAACCACAGAGCGTTTCAAAACCATAGTTAGTACACGGCACGCACCTAACACTTTTAGGATTCCGTAGCCAAATGGAAAAAACGGATCCTTTATAATTTCATCCTGTTCGTCTGTTCATCTGTCAGCCACAGCCATTTTACGCGGAGACTGTTGGCACTAAATAGATGAAATTTGAATGCTAGGTTTTTGTTATAAATCACTATACAATGAAATAGTCCAACAATGAAAAAAAAATATTAGGGTTGGCAATCCCAACATATAACTGAGGGTTAAAAAAAATCCTGCACCTAGGCGTATGAGGTATCATTAGATAGATCTTATAAAAATATATAGAGCTTCTGAAATAACTTTTTTATTTAAGTCTGCAGTTGGTGAGATATGGGCTTCTAAATTCTTGAAAAGTGTGTATATATACTAACTTTTCAACTAATGTATGTAAAATTCAGAAAAAAAATTAAAATAGTAGAACTTAAAATAAAATTTTAACGAAAATTAGTTTTATTAAGATATGTTGTACAGTTTTTGGGATATGGAATATTTTCGCTACCGACCACAAAAATAACTTCGTTTTTCACTGTTTTTAAGAAATAAAAACTTAGAAGATTAATATTGTTTGGTGCTACCAAACACTTCGTGCGCGAGTCTGACTCGCAGTTGATAGGTTTTTATTACATAGGATCCGACAATGTACTAAAACCCAACACGTATAAACAATTTTTCAAATGCCTAGAAAAACACTTGCCTGACGAAAGGAAGATTACAAATCTGAGATGTAAAGATATTAGTTCTTTATTACATTTTTAATGAGAATTTTCTTCAGTAAAACTGGAAATAAACTCATTTACGGTTTATTCCTTAAAAGAACATTGAGTTGTGTCTTCAAACATTTTATTTCAGTAATGTCTCTGGAATAGCGAATTAAAGACTCCAAATTTGTAACAATAAAAAAATAAGAATAAAATCTATTAGTATTTGAATAAAAATAAAAAGATCAACACTTTGTAAAGAATCAAGAATCGGAGAAGAGTAATTCCCTTAAAATATTTAATTATGGTAACAAGAATTTGTTTCCAATATCTATTATTAAATAAACTCATTTATTAACCTCTACGTCAAGTTCATCAAGCATTTTCTTGGTTTACCAAGCTTTGACAGACGAACAAACGGATACGTGAGAAATCTTGTAAGGGTTTCGTTCTAAAGAAATTGTCGCCTTTGTTTCTTCCCTTGACTTATGACTAATTTAAGTATTTTCCTGAATATTGTTTATAATATGTACAAATGTGCACAATAACTTAAACTATAACCTTCGTACACTTCTATATATTTCTGCCCCAAAAAAAATTAATAGGATGATTAATTTCACATATATGGCTTTAAACTGATAGAACTACGAAGCTGTGATATGCAGACGGATGGATATGAGGACAAACATAAGGCTTCAGTTTTAATAGATCAATAATATCGATAAGTTGTCGATAAAAATTGTAGAAATTATAATGTAGTTAATTATGAAGACTGTGACATTATTACCGGAGTTAATTTATGTAAGAAATGATCGTATTTAAGCCAGATTTTTTTCTATGGCAGAATAATTTTTGGTATTATAAGAGATATAAAATTGAAACAACAAAGTTTTCCGGCAATTTACTGGGATTATCGAAAAGTGAAGAGACCATTGACGATGCCGTGACTCACAAGTTTTGCTAGTGGTCATGAGTGTGATGTGCCCTTCTCCATCTTCTCCCTCGCTATTACTCCTTTTAATTACGATGATGGACTGATGCAAAATTGATAAAGGGACCTTCCCACTTTTTCCACCGTCGGCTAGCCCCTCGCCCTCGAAGACTTTTAGAATGTTCATCTGGACACCTCAAGGAAAAGCCGTACCAACTTTCAAAGCTACACAAATTATTTGGCCTGATCTCCTTCATTTTATCAGGCTAAAAATAGCATTCTGATAAACTGCAATCGATTTTGCAAACAAGTAACAATAAAATGATAGAAGATAACATAAATAACATATGTATTTTACTTATTAATAAACGTATTTTTTTTATTGTTGTAATTGTAAAGTAATTAAAAAGTTCATTAAAAAAGTCTTCACGTTAAACAACAATAGTGCATTAGCTTTCGAAGAACGACAAATGGTCGAAAAAAACGTCCAAACCATTTGATAAAGTAAATAAGATTCGTGCACAATTCGTGAGACGAGACCGAGATGTACGCAGCCGCGTCCACACCAACGACTCCTGAAAGGGAAAAGAAAATAATGAAATCTCTCCTGACACACTTCCGGTCGGTAAGGGTCTGAAGAAGGTCTCGTTAGTGCCGCTCGTTATCTCGACACCGGCTTTGTGCCAATTTTAGTTACTCCTTCCGTATTTAACTACACACTGGCTCATCTTGCTCTCCGCAGTAGAGCTCCTCGCATAAATGTCTATATGTATCTAAAAGGAGATCAAAATAATCGTATTAAAAAACACCAATATATACTTTTGTCCTCAGTGCAATGTATATTATTTGTGAGGGAATTAATAAATTATTTGAATGAAAACAAATTGTTTAATAAACCTGTTAAGTACAAGCGGAAACACAATGTCAGATCTCCGTACAAACTTATGCACATATGAATATATAAATATTTTCAATATATCTACAAATAATAATACCATTTTTAACCACACACTGTGTCATGGATTTTTTACCACAAATATATCACGTATCATATATCACAGACCTATAAATATCGTGAATTTCTCAATAATAGCTATTGTTTCCGATAAACTTTTTAATAAATTTCTAGTAACACTTCTTCTTCCATAATTTAGACTTTCATAATTTCAGAGATGAATAAGATATGTTTTTCGCAGATATTTTCAGCAATGTCTCTAGAATAATCTCGTAATATTCTAAAAAACTGTTTTGGAACTTTTGTAATTCTTTCAGGTGAGGTTTCAAATTTCACAGGACACATGAAATAAAAAACAAATCCAGTACCAAATCGTCGTATGAATATTTTTCAGATGTGTGTAAGGGCATATGCTTTAATACTATGACAAATTGCAAGTTTCTGTGTAAAATTGTTTCTGATAAAAACAGCTGTAATGGACGAAAAACCGGATGAAAATTTCAGTTAAGAAAATTTCAGTTATAAGTGATCGTTTTTTGTTTTTACGTTATGATGTTCTAATAAAATTATAGCTTAAAAGAAATTAAAAATGCACATTTTTGTAGCAATATGAACTCAAAATTAAAAATTATCTTTAATTATAAAAATTTTGGTCAAAAGCAAAATAATGTATCACAACTCGATGTATCTTAACATTTCTTTAAATAAACTAAACAAAAAGATAAAATGAGTGAAAAAAAAATCAATTTTAATATTAAAAAGCGCAGGGTACTTGTTATGAAAATGTAAGTCGAGAGCCCACTATGCTTTTTTTACTCCTTTTTTAGTTTATTAAAAAAAATTAATTTATACCGAGTTGTGAGACATTATTTCGATCTTGACCAAAATCTTCATATTTATTCAATTTTTTATACTATAGTTTTATTTTCTTATATTTCAGTTATTAAATTATTGTATTATCATCAGTTATTAAGGCGTATGCAAAATTTCAAATAATTCGTGTATACAGAAGTGGTTGAAAATTTAATTGAAAGATTCCATTACATTCTAATATACAAGTAAAGCTAACATATGAGTAAAACATGTAAAACACAATCTATTCAAAGAATGGTTAGAGACGAGATAGTTAAGTGAATGAATATAGATACATAAATAAAATATTTTAGCCTACTTTATTGCGTTAGTAGTTTATAAAATACCTTAATTTAAAATAACATACAATATCGTATTTTTAATCGTTGTTGATAATAGTATTTTATTTGTAAATAAATGTGATATTTTCTTAAATATGAAATAAAAT
Source organism: Druceiella hillmani (assembly GCA_039881145.1). Classification (NCBI taxonomy): domain Eukaryota; kingdom Metazoa; phylum Arthropoda; class Insecta; order Lepidoptera; family Hepialidae; genus Druceiella; species Druceiella hillmani. The sequence goes on from JAYKKI010000017.1 coordinate 30,705,192, forward strand.
ATACAAATATTTTTTTCTCAAAGCTTATATTAATTCATTTTATCTCAGTCGTAAATATTTTAAGCTGGAACTTTGAACTTTTGTGCACGTGTCCAGTTTTGCAAATTAAAATAAATAAATACATATATATATATATATATATATATATATATATATATAGTCACGGAGTTAGCACTTCCGTTGCTTACTTCGTAACATCATATTTTCCATGATGTCCTTGAAAGTTTACTCTTACCGGCGCTTAATAAATTTCACTTCACTAACCGTTTAAAATCATAAAGGCATAACCATCTCACTGGCGCACGGCAGGCTTACTGGAGCGCCATCGACAATAATTCATCCCTACGATAGCTCAGAGGAGAGCTAAATTTAACGGACAACAGAAAACATAATCATCTCACTCTGAATCATTCTATTTTCACTCACGTGAGTAAGAGAAAAACTAACAAGAATTGTTTGAAACTAGAATTATTTTTATTTCATATAACGAAATGATTTAAAGTATCACTTTCACTATCCACAACGAAAATCGCTTTGCCTTCCCATTAGAAGGTTGTATGTAGCTCCACGTTCGAAATAAATATCCCAACACCTTAAATCCCATTGATTTAAACTAAACTCTATCTTAAATTGCTTCTTTATTAGAGTTATTCTAGTTTCCAAATAGTCTACGTTCCTTTATATACAAGTAAGTGAGGTATATAGGTATTTAGTTTAGTTCCCGTAAATCCGCAAAACTACTAACAAAAGCTATGAATGTTTAAGTAAACATTTCCCCGCGTTGACTTGTATTTATTATTGGGTCGAGCTTTTTCGTATCATTAATCAGACTTAGCGGTCCGGTTTTCCTTTTAAAGTCGATTTTCTCGAAAGTTGTGCGAAGTGGAAAATAACGGTCCGGAATAAAGTTTTCGAAAGGCTATTAAAAACGCATGTAAGTATTTCAGAGTTTTGGATCTTTAACGATGACTCGTGCGTTGGATGTTTATTTTAGTCAATTTAGTCGACTTCAGCCTTTCTCAAAATCAATAATTGTTTCGAGTATTCCAACGAAAGCAAAGATGAGGAAAATAAGCTTAAAATGCGCAAAAAACTTTTCGTTTTAAACTATTTAAATTTTAATGTTCTTGAAATAGTGTTACATATAATTTTTTTGTATAATGTCAGACATAATTTTCACTTAATTTTGTAGAATATTATGTACTGTCCAAATAGTTCACCTTTTTATTGTCGTTTTTTATTCCTTTAACTTGCTACTAACCTAATTAACCATTGGTTTAGTCTGTGCTTTGAAAACGAGTTCAAGTATTTAAATTATATCTTTATGGTATTGTGACATAAAAGAAAAAAACGTGAACCATTATATTATCTCTCACGTGTCCGTCCGTCTGTCTGTATGGCATAGTCCTTTTTCTCAGAAACGATTTGAATATGAGCTTTCTGTTTACGTTTTTAGGTATGTTTTAGTGTTTCATGGCAAAATGGCCAAAATGGAACAATGATGAAACCACTCCAGTGTCCGTCCGTCCGTCCGTCTGTCACAGGAAATTTTCTTGGAAACTATTCGACGTAAAATTTAGTAGAGAAATAGAGTATTGCATTTTGGTTTTTGGGGTTAATTTTAAGGGGTAAATAAGGAAATTAAAACGATCTTTCGACGTTATCAGGCAGGGTGTCGATTAAAAATTTATTGAAGTACGAGTAGAAAAGTATATACAACGTATTTTTGACGAATTTATTGAAACATTTTTTGGAAAAACACTAAAAATTGCTGTGCTGCACTCTTATTATTTAGAGGATCACTCTGAAAAATCTGAAAATCATGAAAGTTGAAAATTAAGCAGAGATTGAAAGAAAACTATCAGTATCCCTATTACTCAGCACGACACAGGAAATCCTAAAGCAAGTTGTGCAACATATTATATAGCAAGTTGTGCAATACATTATACAACAAATTTTACAAGATGTTACATAGCAAATTGTAAGATAAGTTGTGTAGCACTTTGTTCACTGCAATCACAGACTACAAAACAAACTTGTTAAGTGGTCTGTGACTGTAATATAGCAAATTCTTACAATTTTTCGCCGCGGCTCTTGTGACTTATTTAAGCGCGTTGCAAATTTTATTTATAACATATACATACATACATATATATATATATATATATATATATATATATATATATATATATATATATATATATATATATGTATACATTTATTGATTCAGATGAAATTGCTTACAGGCAGTCAAAACCCTAATTAGAGAGAAATTACCTAAAAAAATTAGACTAAAAATCGTCCATCAGGCCAAAGAAATTATTCTGGTTTCCACATTCTCTCGTGCCGTCTTGACAAAAAAGATTTCTTTTGCCGGTGGAGTAGAGCCATCGGATAAGATGTTGATCTTATAGACCTAATTACGATGATGGACAGATGCAAAAATTGATAAAGGGACCTTTCTCCCCTTTTCCATCATCGGCCAGCCCCTCACCCTCGGGGACTTTTAGAATGTTCATCTGGACACCTCAAGGAAAAGCTGTACCAATTTTCAAAGCTACTCGAATTAATTGGCTTAATTTCCTTCATTTTATCAGGCTAAAAATAGCACTCTAATAAACTACAATCGATTTTGCAAACAAGTAACAATAAAATGATATAAGATAACATAAATAACATATGAATTTCACTTATTAACAAACCACCTTAATTGTAAAGTAATTAAAAAGTTCATTAAAAAGACTTCACGTTAAACAACAATAGCTCATTAGCTTTCGAAAAACGACAAACGGTGGAAAAATAAAACGTCCAAACCATTTGATAAAGTAAACAAGATTCACGCACAGTTCGCGAGACGAGATAGAGATGTACATCCCGGTCGCCGTGTCCACGCCAACGACTCCGGAAAGGGAAAAGAAAATAATGAAATCTCTCCTGACACACTTCCGGCCGGTAAGGCTCTGAAGAAGGTCTCGTTAGTGCCGCTCGTTAACTAGGCACCAGCTTTGTGCCAATTTTAGTTACTCCTTCCGTATTTTACACACTGGCTCATCTTGCGCTCCGCACACGCAGTAGAGTTCCTCATATAAATGTATTTGTGTATCTAAAATAATATCGAAATAATGTTATTAAAAAACACCAATATTTACTTTTGTCCCCAGTGCAATGTATATTATTTGTGAGTGAATTAATAAATTAATTGAAAGAAAATAAATTGTTCAATAAACCTGTTAAGTACAAGCGGAAACACAATGTCAGATCTCCGTACAAACTTATGCACATATGAATGTCTAAATATTTCAATATATCTACAAATAATAATACCATTTTTAACCACACACTGTGTCATTGATTTTTTACCACAAATATATCACGTGTAATATATCACAGGCGTATAAATATCGTGAATTTCTCGAATAATAGCTATTGTTTCCGATAAACTTATTAATAAATTTCTAGTAACGCTTCTTCCTCCATAATTTAGACTTTCACAATTTCAGAGATGAATAAAATATGTTTTTCGCAGATAATTTCAGCAATGTCTCTAGAATAATCTCGTAATATTCCAAAAAACTGTTTTGGAACTTTTCTAACTCTTTCAGGTGGGGTTTCAAATTTCACAGGACACATGAAATAAAATACAAATCCAGCACCAAATCGTCAGATGAATATTTTTCAGATGTGTGCAAGGTAAAATGCTTTAACACTATGACAAATTGCAAGTTTCTGTGTAAAATTGTTTCTGATAAAAACAGCTGTAATAGACGAAAAAACGGATGAAAATTTCAGTTAAGAAAATTTCAGTTATAAGTGATCGTTTTTTGTTTTTACGTTATGATATTCTAATAAAATTATAGCTTAAAAGAAATTAAAAATGCACACTTTTGTAGCAATTTGAACTCAAAATTAAAAATTATCTTTAATTATAAAAATTTTGGTCAAAAGCAAAATGATGTATCACAACTCGATGTATCTTAACATTTCTTTGAATAAACTAAACAAAAAGATAAAATGAGTGACAAAAAATCAATTTTAATATTAAAAAGCGCAGGGTACTTGTTATGAAAATATAGTCGAGGGCACACTATGCTTTTTTTACTCCTTTTTTAGTTTATTAAAAAAAAATAATTTATACCGAGTTGTGAGACATTATTTCGATCTTGACCAAAATCTTCAAATTTATTCATTTTTTATACTATAGTTTTATTTTCTTATATTCGAGTTATGAAATTATTGTATTATCATCAGTTATTGACGCGTATGCAAAATTCCAAATAATTCGTATATACAGAAGTGGTTGAAAATTTAATTGAAAGATTCCATTACATTCTAATATACAAGTAAAGCTAATATACGAGTAAAACATGTAAAACACAATCTATTCAAAGAATGGTTAGAGACGAGATAGTTAAGTGAATGAATATAGATACATAAATAAAATATTTTAGCCTACTTTATTGCGTTAGTAATTTATAAAATACCTTAATTTAAAATAACATACAATATCGTATTTTTAATCGTTGGTTATAATAGAATTATATTTGTAAATAAATGTGATATTTTCTTAAATATGAAATATAATATACAAATAATTTTTTCTCAACGCTTATATTAATTCATTTTATCTCAGTCGTAAATATTTTAAGCTGGAACTTTGAACTTGTGTGCACGTGTCCAGTTTTGCAAATTAAAATACATATATATATATATATATATATATATATATATATATATATATATATATATATATATATTTATAATCACGGAGTTAGCACTTCCGTTGCTTACTTCGTAACATCATATTTTCCATGATGTCCTTGAAAGTTTACTCTTACCGGCGCTTAATAAATTTGACTTCACTAACCGTTTAAAATCATAGAGGCATAACCATCTCACTGGCACACGGCAGGCTTACTGGAGCGCCATCGACAATAATTCATCCCTACGACAGCTCAGAGGAGAGCTAAATTTAACGGACAACAGAAAACATAATCATCTCTTTCACTCTGGATCATTCTATTTTCACTCACGTGAGTTAGAGAAAAACTAACAAGAATTGTTTGAAACTAGAATTATTTTTATTTCATATAACGAAATGATTTAAAGTATCACTTTCACTAGCCACAACGATCGCTTTGCCTTCCCACTAGAAGATTGTATGTAGCTCTACGTTCGAAATAAATATCCCAACACCATAAATCCCATTGATTTAAACTAAACTCTATCTTAAATTGCTTCTTCATTAGAGTTATTCTAGTTTCCAAATAGTCTACGTTCCTTTATATACAAGTAAGTAAGGTATATAGGTATGTAGTTTAGTTCCCGTAAATCCGCAAAACTACTAACAAAAGCTATGAAAGTTTAAGTAAACATTTTCCCGCGTTGACTTGTATTTATTATTGGGTCGAGCTTTTTCGTATCATTAATCAGACTTAGCGGTCCACTTTTAAAATCGCTTCTCTCGAAAGTTGTGCGGAGTGGAAAATAAGGGTCTGGAATAAAGTTTTCGAAAGTATATTAGAAGCGCATTTCAGTATTTCAGAGTTTTGGATCTTTAACGATGACTCGTGCGTTGGGTGTTTATTTTAGTCGATTTAGTCGACTTCAGTTTTTTTCAAAATCAATATTTATTTCAAGTATTGCAACGAACGCAAAGATGAGGAAAATATTATTACAATTCGCAAAAAACTTTTCGTCATGAACTATTTTTTTGTAAAACGTTACATATCATTTTCGCGTTTTTTTTATGCATTGTTAAAGGTAATGTTCGCTTTTGTTTTATATAATATTATGTGTCATTCTGTCCAAATAGTTCATTGTTTATTATTGTTTTCTACTCCTTACTCTGCTCCTAACCTGATACTCATTGGTTTAGACTGTGCTTTGAAAACGAGTTTCAGTATTTAAATTATGTCTTTATGGTACCGTGACACAAAAGAAAAAACGGTAACCCTTATATTATCTCTCAGGTGTCCGTCCGTCTGTCTGTTTATAACAGACGTTTTTCACAGTCAGATACCGTTTGAGTGTGAGCTTCCTGTAAGCTTTATGTCAACTTTTAATAACTACATTTTTAACGTTCCATGGAAAATTTTCCAAAATGGAACAATGATAAAATCACTGCGGTGTCCGTCCATTCGTATATTAAAGGTAATTTTCTCGGAAACTATTCGACGTAAAATTTTACTGAAATAGAGTATGGTAGCTCAATTATAGACGTGAAAAAAAGAATTGAATTTTGATTTTGGAGTTAATTACAGAGAGTAAACAAGGAAATAAAAAAATATTTCTAGGTTATCGTGCAGGGTGTCGAATGAAAAATTATTGAAGCACGAGTTGAAAAGTATATACAACATATTTTTGAAGAATTTTTTTAAACATTTTTTTTAAAACACTAAAAATCGCTGTGCTTCACCCCTATTATTAAGAGGATCTCTCTGAAAAATCTGAAAATCGTAAAAGTTGAAAATTAAGTAGAGATTGAAAGAAAACTACCAGGACGGAAAAATTGCAGCGCAAATATTTTTTTAAACAATTTAATAGTCTATTTTGTTAAAACTACTGAATCCTTAGTTTTAAAGTAAAAGTTTATCTAAAAAATATTTATGACGATGTAAGGAAAACCTTTTCTCTTTATAGGTTTATCAAAATTTTTAATTTGAAACAATCGAAACGTTCCCCACTCAGCTCCATGCATATGCGATGTGACACAACATTGATTCGGTCGGCGGCGGGTAACGCGGAATATAGCTCCTCTTAAGCACATGATCGAAGTGCATTACTATAAATACTTAGGTGGGGAAGTGATGACGTAGGATATTAACTGTGCAAGCATGGCTTGCGTTGACAGATATTTTCCATCGTTTAGACTTTGGTAGTTCCGAAGATATGGGAAGGGATGGGAAAACCATGAGTTTTTGGAGACATTTTGAAGACAGTATCTCCAGATACTATCTTATATAGAATTTTCAAAATAATAGTTTTAGAATCCTTGTATGTGACTAACATCACAAAGTCAACACAAACAATATGGTATTTGACTATATTTATTTCATTACTAAAATAGAATAAAACATTAAAAACTGTTAAAATAAATATGTCGTACCTAGGACTTTTCATTACAAAGTATAATGACTTAAAAATTTACGAACTACGATTCGTGCGAAAACGCCCCATACAAAATACAACTGGCTTATGACGTCACTGGCCAGTTATTTAGCATTCTTTATAAGACAGTTTATTAAATATTTTTAGTATCTCGTTAAATATTGTGTTTTAGTTAAATATTGCATATTGTAATTTTCTCGTTTTTTTGTGTAGAAACTAAACTCATAACGACTTTTTCCATTAAATGAACAATAAAACTGACACATTTCCCTATTTGGAAGTTTCGATTAATTGTTTGCTAAATACTTTATTTTTTCATCACAAGGTTTTTTTAAACCTACTTTGCAGTTTTAAAACATTTCTGCAAAAAATATCGATATCTCACCCTAATAAGGTATAATGTCGATATCTCAGCACGACACAGGAAATTCAAAAAAAGATTAAGTACTTCATTTGCGCCATCAAAAATTTCGATATAAATATTTCTAATAGTTAAACTTTTCTTTATGTACGTATACATAAATGTACACGTGTTTCATTGAGGTTGTTGATGATCATGATCGTTACGCCTCCTTATTAAATTCATATCTAAAACAATTAAATAGGCATCACTTTAAAATCCAGCCAAGTCCTTACTAAAATAGATATCTAAACAAAATGAAACAAGTTAGAAACCTACTCATATTGGGGCGAACATAAATACAAACAAATCCTGATCCATCTGTCCTTCTGTGTGTCATAGACGTTTTTCTGTCATAGACGTATTCAATCCAAATACGCACCAAACTAAATCCAACTTAATACAAATGACAACAAACCCGAACACCAATAACTTGTAGTCTAAAACCAACTTAACTTATAGTCGCCCATTCGATAATGTCTGCGTTTGATATTGGTTAAAGTCGTACATCGAACAACGTTTGACCGCTAACGATACTGCCGCGTTATATGGCGTGGCTTAATTTTCGTTTCACGTCACAAATAAAATATCTATAAAATTTTCATTTCAAGAACAAATACTGATACTTTCAAAAATCAAACGCATCATCATAATATAATTCACACATCTGTGAATTACATAGTGCAATAGGCACTATGTAATTCACAGATGACGTTACAAAATATATGCAATTTACGTTTACCGGTATCACAATCATTACAGGTTAACGTTAAGACTATTTAATATTCTATTAATATCAAATGCAAAAGAGTACTCTAAATAATAAAGATCCTCATAGTTTATACTAGTGGAGTACTTGTATTAAAATTCAGTACTCCTTTTCATAAAGACTTTGATCTATCGAACGGAGATAAAAGTGCTAAATTGTAGTCGAGGAACAAATTGGTACGTGCTTCACTGGCGTTGTACAAAATAGCGGGTCGTTAATTCGCTGAAAACGATATATCCACAAATTAGTCTGAACTACGTCAGTACACGACGTTGAAGTAAAATGCGACGGCGGTTAGGCGGTGCCCGTCGCACGATAGCGTCGTTAGCGCGCCCCATTAGTTCGCGCGGCGGCCACCCACTCTAACTTTTATCCTCTGGGTATTCAACTTTTGAATAATGAATTACAATATTATTTATTAGTGACGTGTTTACGTAGTATTCTATAGTTTCATCCCCTTGCAATGGAAATGGCAAACTTGAGATATCCAAAGGAACTGAATTATTATTTTTTAATCTAACTAACACTTAATTACCAAAAGAATTTTAAATGTCTTTATATAATATTTTTATAATTTTCAATGTTCTGAATTTTATTATATGTAAATGTGCAGTACATAATTGATAAATGGTATAGCCCTCTTGTATACATATCCTCAAGAAACGCTACCCCATGCATGTGTTAAAATTATTAAGCTTATTAAATATTTATAGGATTCCGATAAGACTAATCATGGCAGAGCCGCGCATTAACTGCCACACCTTATCGTGCCTATATTTTTGTGAATAGTTTACATCAATTTTTTCTCAGGCAACATGACATTTTCCTTAGAAATAGAGTTACGATGTATTATGTGATTTACAAACTACTAACACTTTGAAAAAAATAGTAAAAATGCTTCAACGTTTTTTTAACTAAAAACAAATACATGATGTGTAAAAAACTAACAGATTTTCTGGGAGATATTTTAATATTTTACATGACGTTATCAAATAATTAAATATAATTATAATTTTCAAAAGTAATTCTCGTTACTGACAATGGTAACAATTCAAAAATTGAATACATCAAAGTTATTTACATAACTCTCTAAGAAAACACGACGATTACTTATAAAAATACATAAATTTCAGTATTATTTTATGGCCAAACTTACATAAAAAAATATATTTATTTTTGTACAACTTGAAAACAGCTTCATATAAGATTTTTAGTTTATACAAGTGTACAGTGGCAGATTTCAAAGTTTGAACAAACATAGTTTCTGAACGCAACACATAAGAGGGGCGCGGGGGGGTGCGTTGTTAGAAGCGCAAGCGATGCGGATGTTGTAGTAGCCATGGAACATTGGAGTGGAAAGCACCGCGCTTTTGCCGTCGAGGAGTACATTTCGAGTGGATTTTCGCTGTCTGTAACACGCCGTCGATTTAATAATTGTTACAGTATTCGTCGATTACGTGATGGACCATCGATCAACCTCATTCAGTCATGGGTAGCAAGGTTCAGAGCTACAGGATCAACATTAAATAGGCCCAGGCCAGGACCTACACCATTGGTAGCCACGGATGAAAATGTCGAACGTGTTATGGTTTCTGTCGTTGAAAATCCCCTTTTATCACTGCGTACACGTTCATCGATATTGGGAATTCCGAAATCAACTTTACAGGTAATAATGCAAAAAAAGCTCAAGTTCCATCCATATAAAATTCAAATTATTCAAGATTTGCACGATTCTGACTTTGAATTAAGAAAAACTTACGCGGAGGCGATGTTGTTTAGATTTCGTACTGCTACCCGGATGGGTAACATATTCTTTAGTGACGAAGCTCACTTTCACATTGGAGGATATGTGAATAAGCAGAACTTTCGTTACTGGGATGTCCATAACCCAATACAAATGCATCAAGAGCCTTTACATAAGTCTAAAGTAACAGTCTGGTATGCCATGTCTACATCTGCAATCATAGGGCCTTATTTCTTTGAAAATCAACGTGGCCAAACTGTAACTGTGAATTCGGAGAGATATGCCCAGATGTTAAATTACTTTTTCAGAGTAGAACTGCAGAATAGTCCATCCTTCAACCAAAACACATGGTTCCAGAAGGACGGGGCCACAGCTCACACTGCTAATGTGTCCATGAATGCAGTGCGGCAGTTATTTCCAAAAAAAAACATATCCCGAAACGGTACCGTATCGTGGCCACCTAGGTCACCTGATTTAAGCCCATGTGACTTTTTCTTATGGGGATACTTAAAATCCGTTGTTTTGCAAAACAAATCCGAGCACTGTGACATAACTTAAAGAAAATATTCGAGCCGAAGTCAGTAGGATACCCCAGTCGCTTTGCAAACGCGTTTTTGAAAACATGCGTGCTAGACTCGAAGAGTGTGTCAGACTCGATGGCCGCCATTTGGAAAACGGTTTAGGTTTTTAAAAAATGAAATCCGCATTTGTTGTTATAAAGTGAAAATAAACCTACTTTGTATTAGAGGTGTAGTTTTTTTTTTACAATTTTTCAAACATTGAAATCTGCCACTGGATACCCTGCACTTTAGAATTAATTTCAATAAACCACATGGCTAATTAGTTATGTTTCTTTGAGTAAATGTTTATATTAAATCGAAATTGTATGAAAGTGTATTTCATTATAACTTGTACAAATAAATCGTAAGTTCTTAATATCATTATTTGGTTATCGAAAACCTAATGAACAAAAACGTCCAAGAGAAGAAAATGACGAATAAAATTTTGCACTAAAAAAAATTAAAATCACTGAGCATGTCGAATACGAGCAGTACCTGAAAACGGATTAAAACACAAGATGAAAGACAAAAACATGGCAAAGGGTTAAATAAGCGAAATGCAGGAATGAAGAGCATTGGAGAATCTAGTGAATGATAAAACAAATAAGAAAAAAATCACTGTTGTTAATTATTTGATAACTTAATCACTGTAGATATGTTTCCAAAATAAAAATAAAATGTTTGATACATTTTATTATGAATGGTTAACCCGTTGAGTATATCGACTCGCACTACGAAAATTCCGTGCAAACTTAAGCATAAATAGATACTTAAAAGTACATAGAACATTTGTACATAGTACATAGAATATTTGTACATAGTACATAGAACATACTTAAAAGTACATAGAACATTTGTACAAAAGTACATAGAACATAGGACATATTGTATATTTTTTAAATACTAACATTATTTGTCACCAGGAAAATATATTGCCTAATATATCTTTCATATTAGTAAATAAATCGCGAAAATCAGAAAAATTATGAAATCATTGCCATAGTTTTCTGATTACCTATGGTAATGTTCTGTGGTAATATAACACTATCTGTTCTATTTCATAATTTTTACTTCAGCCATTTGAGAGATGGAATATATTTTATTCGAACATTATCAAAAACATCTCTAGGACTATTTTGCATAAAGTTCACGAGAAAATTTCCTTGGAATCAAAATTTCTACCTCAAACAGTTGTAACGATCAGAGAGGCGAGCAAATATGTGAGTGACCTAATAAGGATTCAATTTTTCCGGACGACAAAAAATAAGTCGTTGAGGTACGTGTGATTGTATGAAAATACTATAGACAAAACACAGGAGAATGTGGTTCTTAAAAATTTTAAAATGATTTGCTTACAACAAATGGACAACTAACGATGTAAAAAACAAATGGAGTAATTTTTTTTTTGTAATTTACATATTTAGTTAACAAGATAATTAAGTTAAGTGAAGTAAGACATAACCGAATCAAACAAGAGGATAGCGAAAAGAGTATATTATTTGAAATCTTAAAAATAGACCAATCGATATAAAAAAAAATTGCCAATATAAAGAGCGAACGAAGTGCCTCATCTCAACGAAGTACTCATCGTTTTACGGCGTTTCGTTTCGTTTTATGAGAAACAAAATTTTCATATCATTCCTCATAGTTAAGATAGGTTATTCATTTTACATCTAATCGCGCATCATTTTGTATGATGTTATTATATCATCATGATATGACAAGTTGAAGGCGTGCGGGGTACTCTAAAACTTAAAGTACATTTGAAAGAAAGTTTGCCCTCGAATTTTCCCTAAAACCTCGTTTTAGTTACTTCTACAAATAATGATGACGATATTAGGGATTAATTAACTCCAAATTTACAAGAATTCCCTAACGATAATTTAGTTGGGCTAAAAAACAAAGACCCATTTATATTAATAACTAAGAGGAATTCGATTCTTTAAGCATCGAAACTAAACAATTGATGCGAATTCACTAATTTCACAAAAAAGTTCCGCAATGAGGTTTAATAATTTAGCTAAGTATATGTTAACGCCACTTTTGCTTTTGTGAAATTTACAGAATTATGAAACATAACTTCTAGGCAATAAATATTAACGGAACACGATAAAAGTACGACTAACATAGGGGCGAAATTATTTAAAGCGAGCCATGTTTTAAATATCGGTAAATCAATATCGATAATGCACGATACATTCTACAACAAGGATATTACAGCGTGTTGTAACGATACGAACTATACGAAGTCGTTCCTTTTTACATAAATGTTTCCTTAAATGATTTAAAATTTCGTGTACCCGTATTTTTGTTTTGTTTAATTTTCGCTCTTTCCAAACTAAACTTAGCTAAGTATATGTTAACGCCACTTTTGCTTTTGTGAAATTTACAGAATTATGAAACATAACTTCTAGGCAATAAATATTAACGGAACACGATAAAAGTACGACTAACATAGGGACGAAATTATTTAAAGCGAGTCATGTTATAAATATCGGTAAATCAATATCGATAATGCACGATACATTCTACAATAAGGATATTACAGCGTGTTGTAACGATACGAACTATACGAAGTCGTTCCTTTTTACATAAATGTTTCCTTAAATGATTTAAAATTTCGTGTACGCGTATTTTTGTTTTGTTTAATTTTCGCTCTTTCCAACTGAAAGCTCTTTTATACTTTTACCATCTTGCTAGCTCAATTTTGTTTTAAAGATATTAGAAACGTGAAAAAAGTAAAAGTATGTTTAAAAGACATTGAATAAAAATGAAACTGCTTCAAAAATACTCATAGCTAGAGGTTTCCTAGCGATCATTCGTCCTAGCACTAATCATAAACTGTATATGTCAATCAAACGGCTAACTTCATCGCTATCGGATGTTATGCGTTTCATATCGAATTTCCAGTTTACACTTACGGCATGTAAAGAAGACTCATTATTATCAACATCATCATTGGTTCACAGTTCTTGAAGCAATTTGGCTAGCTGCATTCGTCACGTCAATCCACAGGACCCCTCGCACGCTCCCGATAGCCCGTTGTATTATGCTCTTGGTCAACCTGATCTCTTTACTCCAGCCGGTCCTACAATCGGTATTGGGCAGCTTTGTTTTGCAGGCTGGCGTCATAATTTCAGTAATTATAATCTCTCGACACAAGTTTTAAGTTCCGTATTGATGTAAATGCGCCTTTTAGCTTGGTCATCGACTTCTTCCTCGGTACTTTCATCTGTCACCTATTCAGCGGATCTTCTTTCGTACCCGTGACTGAACCACGTATCATACTTGTAGGTGACTACTGGTCCAGTTGCGAATTTTTTTACATGTTCTTGAGGCGCACTTTGACTTAGACAATATTTATAATTTAAAAGAGACGGTATAATCGAAGATCTTACTGTCCCAATCATTCCACCCAACTTGATCACAGAGCATGATCATACATTTGGTTTTGCCATCATTTATCAAAAACTCAGCCCAACGGAAACTCCGACGAGTTCTAAGGAGACTCTGCCAACATGGTGAGCGGTTCTTCTAAAGTGCCGTTGGTTAAAAATACTGTCCTCGACACAGGTGCCTACTGTCGGCGACACAGAATAAAGTTACTGACGACCCCGCTATTACTAACCTCAATAGCACTTACCTCTCTTTCGAGCCTATCTTTTTGTTCTAATGGTTTTTCAGGGGCATTTTCGACAATCTTGTCAGCTTTATCGGGATGCCAATATCATTAAATAAACCATATAGAAAGACTCTCTTCACACTATCATAGGCTTTGTAATAGCCTATGTACAGTTGGTGTCCAGGTGCATTGTGCTCCTAGCACTTCTCCAAGATTTGCCGAATGATAAAAATGTTATCTATTTTCGAGGACTTGGGCCGAATTCACACTAATGTTGTTAGAGTAAATACTCTAATAAATAATTACGACGAATTGGTAAAGAAGGCTCGCTTCTGAAAACAAAAAATCGTTCTAATATTGACAAAACTTAGAAAAAAAAGAAAATTTAGAAAATGATTTTAAAATATCGTTATTTTAAATCCGCACCAATATTCTCCGACGAAACTCTGAAAAGAAATCTTTTCATTTTTAATTATATAAATGCTATTATATAAATCATATTATATAAATGCTATTATATAAAAACACAATTATATGAATGCTTATTACAATTACGATAACCAGACTCAGTTTTTGATGGAACATTACAATTATTAATAATTTTAATTACACTAAAATACGTAACGATGAAGCAAGGAAATATAATAATATCCTTATAAACAAATCCTAATCTGGCGCAACCCCCATCGAAGATTAGGCTGTCGAATGTCTCAGAAAAGTGGGTAATCTCGATATATTCCCGTTCTAGACGCAAAATGCACTATCGGTATTGCAAAGAAACTATGACTACGCGAACACGATAAATTATTAACTTCTCAACTTGAAATGGGTGTTCTGAAATATAGGGCGGAAATTAAGCATGCCCATAAAATCAGTAAAGGCAGAAGGGAAATCTGACACACGAGGGAAAAAGTTAACAGAGAATTAAAGTCATTTATTTATAACAAATAGTTATATAATATGATATATAATTGAGGTTTCTACAAAATCATTTGAGTTTACCCTATACATTACCTACACACATATATTACAGTTTATATATATATATATATATATATATATATATATATATATATATATATGTAACCAAATGTAATTGTTCTTCTATAGAATATATTAATGAAAATTGACGAAAAAATTGTACTTTTTCCTAGTACATTAATGTTTTAAGATAAAATTGTATAATCTAAATAATGATACTTAAGGTAAAACGAAAGTTCGACACTTGGTCGAAGTCAAATCGATGAATAATGCAAGCCTATAAAAACCAATCCCGGACATGCAAGGAAGAATTTAAAAAAAATATTCCTTCATCACATTTACTCATCTTCAGGTTACCTTGACAAACATTTACGTATGTTTTTTTATCCTCTTATGGATTAGATAACATTTTTTGTTACATTTCGAAAGTGTTGTTTTTTTCTTTTATTTACTATTATGTACTTTAGTGAATCGCCGTTCATTTTGACACTGGCTGAAAGAAATATTTAGTTGAAATTGATTGCCATTGGCTGAAAGAAGACTGATGAATTTCAAAATATGTTTAATAGCCGAGTCGCATTGGGTCAATTAAAACCAGATGTTTATCCTGCGAACATTTTAGCAATTCTTATATACCTCACATTGCGGCATCTGGAAGCTAATGAATGCTTTCAATGTGATAGCAACAAGGTTCAGCAATGCCTAGACCCAACGGGATACGAGTAAGTTTTTTATTGACAGTTCTGATTTTAATGTTGAACATATGATTTACCTATTACGTTTTAACGTTTCACAATTCAAAGAATACATTGGTGTAAATGGGATTGGTATAAATGCACTATACAACCAGGAACATTTCGACATTTTTTTTAAATCATATAAAAGTATACACATTAAAAACTATATATCTGGGAAGAAATTCTGCAGCGGATGGTTATATATTATAAAAAAAAAAATTGAAATTTTTTGTACCTGACGATTTTGTTTGCGGAGTAATGTGTTTTAAACTTTATTTTTTCCACTTAATTTACTTTTTTTTATCACCAAGCACTTATTATACAATTGAAGCACTTATTACACAATTGAAAACAAAACTTAATTATAAATTATCATTTATAATAAATATAAATAAGTAAATTTAGTTATTTAATTAGAATGTTTTTTTAATCTGTCACTTTCACCACTACATTTTCTTTTTGTACCAACATTCAGAAAACGATAAAGTCTATTTGTCTATGATTTATATTTCGAATCATAACATCTTTATTTTTATTTTTGATTATATGGCGTTTGTTCTCTCCAGAAGAAACTTTTGCCAATATCAAGTGTGGAAAAAAGGCTAAGTAATACTGATTAAGCCATATTTCGTATATTTGTCATTGTTGCTTCTTAACAAAAGAATGAACAATATAATAAAAATTAAATAAGAAGTTGGCTACAATTAAACAAAAAGAAGAAAATTAAATTATAATATAAGATAGTATCAAACAAGTATATACAAATAAATATAAAAACAAAAATAAATAAGAATATAAATACGAAAAATTTTATTTTTTGATGTCGTTCTTTCTTATGAACCGAATGATTAATCCTAAAATGGGTTTGTTTATTTAGCTGTTTATTTAAATTTAGTCCTGTTAGTCTAGTTCAAGCTCAGCTCAGTCCGCCTGCGGACCAGGCTGGGCTGGGATTTTACTTATTGTTTCAAAATATTTTTAATAGTTATAAATAATCGTAACTATATGCAATTATTTCAAAATATTTTTAATTACTATATCATCAAAAGTAACTAAATTTTTTAATAGTTATAAATAATCGTAACTATATACAATTATTTCAAAATATTTTTAATTATTATTTCATCAATCGTAACTATACACAATTATTTCAAAATATTTATAATTTATTATTTCAAAATATTTTTAATAGGTATAAATAATCGTAACTATACGCAATTATTTCTAAATATTTTTAATTATTATTTCATCAATCGTAACTATACGCAATTATTTCAAAATATTTATAATTTATTATTTCGAAATATTTTTAATAGATATAAATAATCGTAACTACACGCAATTATTTCAAAATATTTTTATTTATTATTTCATCAATCGTAACTATACGCAATTATTTCAAAATATTTATAATTTATTATTTCAAAATATTTTTTATAGTTATAAATAATCGTAACTACACGCAATTATTTCAAAATATGTTTAATTTTTATTTCATCAATCGTAACTATACGCCATTATTTCAAAATATTTATAATTTATTATTTCAAAATATTTTTAATAGTTATAAATAATCGTAACTATACGCAATGATTCCAAAATATTTTTAATAGTTCTAAATAATCATAACTATACGCAATTATTTCAAAATATTTTTAATTATTTTTTCATCAATCGTAACTAAACGCAATTATTCCAAGATATTTATAATTTATTATTTCAAAATATTTTTAATAGTTATGAATAATCGTAACTACATGCAATTATTTCAAAATATTTTTATTTATTATTTCATCAATCGTAACTATATACAATTATTTCAAAATATTTATAATTTATTATTTCAAAATATTTTTAATAGTTATAAATAATTGTAACTATACGCAATTATTTCAAAATATTTTTAATTATTATTCAATCAATCGTAACTATACGCAATTATTTCAAAATATTTTTAATAGGTATAAATAATCGTAACTATACGCCATTATTTCAAAATATTTTTAAATATTATTTCATCAATCGTAACTATACGCCATTATTTCAAAATATTTATAATTTATTATTTCAAAATATTTTTAATAGTTATAAATAATCGTAACTATACGCAATGATTCCAAAATATTTTTAATATTTCTAAATAATCATAACTATACGCAATTATTTCAAAATATTTTTAATTATTTGTTCATCAATCGTAACTAAACGCAATTATTCCAAGATATTTATAATTTATTATTTCAAAATATTTTTAATAGTTATGAATAATCGTAACCATACGCAATTATTTCAAAATATTTATAATTTATTATTTCGAAATATTTTTAATAGTTATAAATAATCGTAACTACATGCAATTATTTCAAAATATTTTTATTTATTATTTCATCAATCGTAACTATACGCAATTATTTCAAAATATTTATAATTTATTATTTCGAAATATTTTTAATAGATATAAATAATCGTAACTACACGCAATTATTTCAAAATATTTTTATTTATTATTTCATCAATCGTAACTATACGCAATTATTTCAAAATATTTATAATTTATTATTTCAAAATATTTTTAATAGTTATAAATAATCGTAACTATACGCAATTATTTCAAAATATTTTTAAATATTATTCCATCAATCGTAACTATACGCAATTATTTCAAAATATTTATAATTTATTATTTCGAAATATTTTTAATAGTTATAAATAATCGTAATTTAACGCAATTATTTCAAAATATTTTTAATTATTATTTCATCAATCGTAACCATACGCAATTATTTTAAAATATTTATTATTTCAAAATATTTTTTTATAAATTGTTTTGAAAATTATTTTTTAAACAATTTGTTCAATACATCAGCCACGGCTAAAAATTATTTTAGTTACAGTTGGGTTGGGTTGTGTTAGTTTAACTTATGTTAGGTTAGTGTTGTTTGGTTGGGTTAGGTTAGGTCAGCCAAACCCAGCCCAGCCCAGCCCAGCCCGGCTGGGCTTTAAAATAAATTATAAATATTTTATTTATTTTTTATTTATTTTGAAATAATAAATTATAAATATTTTGAAATAATCGCGTATAGTTACGATTATTTATAACTATTAAAAATATTTTGAAATAATAAATTATAAATATTTTGAAATAATTGCGTATCGTTACGATTATTTGTAACTATTAAAAATATTTTGAAATAATAAATTATAAATATATGCAATTATTTCAAAATATTTATATCCTTGGATATGGTTTAAGTTTTTTTTTGACTGAATTTGGGGAATTCCAAAATGAAAAAAATGTTGCACATATTTTGTGTAACTATTTTTTATGTATAGTCTTTTTGTAATTTAGTATGGCAAACATAGACTAAGATAAAAATAAAATCCCTAAAAAAATGGCAAATTATAATAAATAAAATTTAAAAAGCTTTTTTTCTTTGCAAATGATAATATTTAGGTATTAAACGTAAAAAAACTAAAATTGACCAATTTTTTCGTGTACTTGTTGATGGATTCCTGCTGTATATTGTAGACAAAAACCAGCATAAAAGTTATTGATACATGTAATAAAATTATAACAGAGCGAAGTTTATACATTGAAATCATTTTAAAGGAGTGATTAATTTAGCGTATAAAATGATAATAGACGCCAGAAAAACTTTTTTTAGAATTTTTGTGTTAATGTTATATACCCATGAGCAACATATAATAGAAAAAAAAAATCCTAATTACACGAAAGCGAAGTCTTAGGAACATCTAGTATAAATTCATGTTATACAATACGAAGTAATGTTAAAATAATAAAACTACTCATGAAAGAAAACATAAAAATTTGTTTGGTAATTAAAAAAAAATAAAACCTGTAAAGGTTTATAATAAAAATACTTTAAATTATTAAAAATGAAAAAAGCCTATATAATGTCTCCATTACTATGATTCGTGAACCAGTCGGATAACAAGCGTCTTAATATGTAATAATTTATTAAAAAATTATTTGAATATTTTTTTTAATTTTACCCAATGTAAAGTGATAAATCTAGAAAAGTTTTATAATTACATACCACATGTATATCAAATCTATGTTTCAACATTTAAACTTTAGGTGTGCAATCAATAGCTCAATTAACAATTTTTATATTAGTTGGCTTTAAATGTTACGAATTTCAGCGATATTGAATTACAATAGACATTTTACAGAGTCGGAATTACGGCCAAAATATCAAACCCGGAAACAGCACACGCACGCACGCACACACACACACACACACATACACACACACACACACACACACACACACACACACACACACACACATACACACACACACACACATATATATATATATATATATATATATATATATATATATGTATATATATATATATATATATATATATATATATATATATATATTTGTAAATTAACACACAAGATTATCATTGGATTCGCTATGCGCTGACTAGACCTGGAACTATCATATGAAATTAATAGGATTAATTATATCAGGGATGAAATGTAACAGGCAAACATTTTAAGTTAACTCTGGAGTATTATATCAGACGTACATTTTCTGCCCTAGTACATACCCTTTCTCTTTCAACATTATCTCCTGCAAAATTATTTTGAATTTCATCTTTAGCATGGTTCCTGCAACAATTATGACGATTATTTTCTTTTAATGATAATAAATTGCAAAATTAGAGATAGTCAGAATAATTTTCTAGTGCTTGAATAATAATTCCTATGACTTTTAAAAAAAATTGCTTTTAAAAATATTAATATATTTGAACCCCATCAAAAATATTGATATTTTTGAACTCTTATTTTACCGACTTTCATTTTATATCCCACATAATGAGCACGATAAAAACAATTTTTGACCCTTCATTTGCCCCCTCACTCTACAAATCAACCCGAATTATAATTTTTATGTTTTATATCTGCGTCTACTAGAAGATATAACCATATCAAATTTTATATCAGCTTTCCAAATCAACGTTCTCACGTTAAATAATGTAATAAATATTTACATAAATATTTAAAATTACGAATGTATTAAATATACTTAACGTATAAAAAATACGTTTATTCAATATTGTAATAAATATTTGAAATTAATAACGATAAATATTTAAAATTGTATATCAGCTTTCCAAATCAGCGTTCACAGGATAAATAATGTAATAAATATTTACATAAATATTTAAAATTACGAACGTATTAAATATACTTAACGTATAAAAAATACGTTTATTCAATATTGTAATAAATATTTGAAATTAATAACGATAAATATTTAAAATTTTATATCAGCTTTCCAAATCAGCGTTCACAGGATAAATAATGTAATAAATATTTACATAAATATTTAAAATTACGAACGTATTAAATATACTTAACGTATAAAAAATACGTTTATTCAATATTGTAATAAATATTTGAAATTAATAACGATAAATATTTAAAATTTTATATCAGCTTTCCAAATCAGCGTTCACAGGATAAATAATGTAATAAATATTTACATAAATATTTAAAATTACGAACGTATTAAATATACTTAACGTATAAAAAATACGTTTATTCAATATTGTAATAAATATTTGAAATTAATAACGATAAATATTTAAAATTTTATATCAGCTTTCCAAATCAGCGTTCACACGATAAATAATGTAATAAATATTTACATAAATATTTAAAATTACGAACGTATTAAATATACTTAACGTATAAAAAATACGTTTATTCAATATTGTAATAAATATTTGAAATTAATAACGATAAATATTTAAAATTTTATATCAGCTTTCCAAATCAGCGTTCACACGATAAATAATGTAATAAATATTTACATAAATATTTAAAATTACGAACGTATTAAATATACTTAACGTATAAAAAATACGTTTATTCAATATTGTAATAAATATTTGAAATTAATAACGATAAATATTTAAAATTTTATGTCAGCTTTCCAAATCAGCGTTCACACGACAAATATAAATATTTAAAACAATATTGCACTTACAGATGGATATATATTTCAAAAAATTATACATTTTTACGTATACAATGAAATTATAAAATGTATCTCTGTAATATAAATACTCAGTAATCTATAATACTCAGTAATCTAAAATACTCAGCAAAAGCAAAATATCGATTTAATACTTCCAAAATACGAGTAAATTTAATAATTCTATATTAGGCCTTTCGTTTAGGACACGTAATAATTTTTTTCCAAATTTTTGCTCCCAATACCGGGCGTCTGTAAGAAATCTTATGTTTTCCCATTATTATCTGAAAATATACAAAATAACAACAAATTTATCCACTTATTTACAAAGCGGCACAAAATGTTATGCATTTCAAATATATCATAGAAATATTATGTTACAATCATTTATGCGTAATGAGCATTTTATTGTAATATACAACTTAAAACTTACATTGTGTACAAGCCGTGTACGCGTCATAAATATATGGCACAAGCTGACGAAGAGCGACCGAACCTCACATCCTCACTGTTTGCAAGCGCAAACGGTACTGAATTCAAAACATGTGCGAGCGCCGGAGATAGTAATCGTTTTTTTTTTCATAGAAGCTATGGACCATTCGTGCACGGAATGCCGTAAAAATTCGGCAACTTTGACCTAATACCAAAGGTTTCATATTTATGTCACAGTTAAATCCATGTACAAGAATGTAGCTACATTAATTTAAAATGGAAACAGTGAAATGAAAATCGATATATCTTTACAATTTTGTTCTAATATGTGAAACAGCGGAGAGCCATTTTGGTAAAAGAGTTCACTTTGAGATTTTTTTTTAAACTTTGGAACATAATTTAGAAAAAATATCATACAACAACGTCGTACAGAGGCCATTCTATGCCCTGGTATTTTAATATAATATCTAACGTTAGTAGTTATTGAGTATTTTGCGGAACCAAACACCTATTTTTGCGTATTTGCAAAATCCGCCCCTTAAGTCAAAAAAAATAAAACAGAGTCGATTGAAGAAACGCAGTTTTTATAGAAAATATTCAATTATATTTATTAAAGTAACACTATCGTGAACGAAAATATTTTTTGCTAAATACTTGGTTTTTAATTTATATATACTCTTTCACATAATAACTAATAAACTGAGCAATTTTCACCTGTGCTAAACTGTATTTGTTACAAATCACCTATCAATTCATTTTTTTAGTAACGTTTTAACAATATTTCTAATACAAGGAAACTCTTTCAAGTACATCTTAGGTATTTACAAATATGTAACAATCCTATAATTACTCCCTTAATTCCATGCTAACTTCATAAAATATTAATCATAATTCAAAGCATAATGCCACAGTAAAATAAATGTTATCACATAGAGACTAATATCCAAGGACAATCAACAGAGATAAAAAATTGTATCTTTCATTTAGCTTTACTTAAAAAATTAAAGGGGCATAACTAAAATCATCATTCACAATTTCATTTCTCAATGAATATACATTTTATTTCAGTTTCATAGTCAAAGAAATAGTATTGTAATTGGAAACTTACAAAAGCTATTATAATTAATTAAAGATAAAGCTCCTTCTGATCAAAAGAGCTTTTAATAAAATATTTCAATTGATTTCGTTTTCAATTCAATGCTCAAATCTTATTTTAATTTTTTTTGTATTAATTAAGTTGAATAATATAAAATGATATAATTTTGAAACGGTTAGGTATTGAAGAATTAATTTTAAACGTGTTTATTCGAACGAGAGGTAATTGGCACGTGTTCAAGTTTGCCACAAAGGGCAGTACCTATTTTTCCTAGAAGCTTAAATTTAATTTTATTAACACACACCTTCAATGAAAGTTGCTTATTAGAACTTGTCAATTCATAATTATAACTGGTTATGAAATTTAGTATGATAAAAACTAGTGAAGACATTTTTTTTCTTTTTATTCGAAAGTAGTAATCGTTCATATAAATGAATATTAGTATATTCAATTATTAATTATTTCATATTTAACTTGGATTAATTATTTAATAAATGAATATTAGTATATTAAATTATTATTTATATAAATTTTTAATTATATTAATATAAAAGCTTGGAGTCAAATACATCGATTTGACACCAAGCTTTTATATTCATGAGGTGGCCATAAATGTATCGTGGATTAATGTTTCTTTTTAACTTCATTAGATAAACTGTTCAAATACCTCATCATGTTGTTCAAATACCAATAAAAAATTTCATTACTGTACTTTTGGTTTTCTGTTTTTGTTATTTTTGTTTTTGGATTTTATGTTTCGTTTTTGTTGTTTTTTTTAATAAATGACGAAGAAAATATATCCAAATTTTTTTCTTGAGAAACCTATCAAGTGAAATATCATTCAAAGAGCCCTTTTTAAATTCAATGAAAAATGTTTAGGAACAGTTTTATGGCCGCTTCTTCGCAAAATATGAGTCTCAAAAGCGTTTTGAGGTATATTCTACCCCACCAATCTCTCCGGCAACTTTTGACCACGCTCGTCAAAGATCTGAAATAATAGGAACAGCGGCATTTAAATTCATTTACATGAATAAAAGAAGCAAGATGTAGGCGATCACGTCTGTAGTCTTACGTCTTACGTCTGTAGAAGATGTTCTAGACCCTCAAAATATAAATTTTACTCGTACTTAAGATGTATTGTTCGTTGATATTGATTTTTTTTTCACTAAGATTTTTATTTTTCTTTTTAAAGTTTTTTTTTATTATAAACTACTTTTCAAAATTAAATGAAACTATGTGATGTAGTTTTATTCCTACTTTCTTTAAGTTCTTTACCACGACGTAATATTTGAAAACTACTTTTTACTATTATTCTACTAAACCAATGTAATTTACAGGCTTCCAAGTAAAAAATGTCCTGGAAGCCAGATATGTTACAGTCACTTCGACGCAAGGCAACTGGGCACATTTGTGAAGCGCGGTTGCTACAACGAAGCTAAGAAACACGAAGTATTTACTTGCGCAAAGGACTTCTGTAATAGCAATGAAAATCCCCATCCAAAAGAGGAAGCTCTCTGGACGTTACATGTAAAATATAATAAGCGGATGCAAGACAAGAAGTTGACATTAAAATGCATATCCTGCGAGTACAAAGCGCAAGCACGGCAAGATAATAATAGTTTGGACTGTCTTAATTTACCCAAAAACTCGTAAGACTTAACTTTTTAGTTTGATCTACGTTAGTTTTGATATATACTGAATTCTTATTTAATTTCACGATCTCATTAGGAAAAAAACATAGGATATGAATGGACTGATATCAGTGTGAGTGATATTAGAAAATATACAATTTTTTTCAGGCGACATTTTAAAGGGTTGTAAATGGATGAATCTGCAAAATTAAGGGGAAATATATAAGTACTACTCCGTGTCATTGGAGAAAAAAAGCAAAAATGGTTCCTGCCACTTCGCTATCATCATTTAATAACATTTGAATGATACATTAGTTTAACTCTTCAAGAATACTTTCTCATTTTTTACGGATATCAAACTAAAAAATCCAAAAAAATCTAGGATCATATCCAATTTAAACTTTATAATTAAATAATTATAAAAGAAGAAAAAATCCTTTTAAAACTAATTTTGTATGCTGCGTGATGTATTTCCCTTTTCAGACATTGGAAACAATGAGCTTCTGCAAAATTATTTTACGAAAAGAACAATGTTAAATATATATTATTACAGAAAGTATATGTACTTACCAATTTGTTTTCAGTGTAAGAAGTAAATAATTGTAAGTTTAAAAGTCAAACACAAACTTCAACACAGACTGAACCCTAACACTATACACGTAGGAATGTCATTTCATAAAGAAAACTATCCGAAAAGAAAAATAACCATAAATAAATTATGTACCTTTTATTATTAACAATTAAATTAATTTTAAGACGCATCGCATACTACGAAAAAATATTAATACAAAAATATAATCTATATATAAATATGATACAAAATTATATATATCTTTTAATATAAAACTATATTTCAGTAAAAATCTTCTCTTTCTAAGTCTAAAAGCGAATGGTTTTTTAAAAATTCTATATACGGATTGTAATTCTTATCAGATTCACCTGTTAACCTAATACTTTAATTGTAATAATAATTACTTAAAAAGACTGGTACTCGACACGCAGTCTGACTGTAGTCACTTAAGTCAGAACATAATCAAAATAAAAAATAACAATAAAATAAACAAACCATTTTTTAATTAATTTTTAGTAGCATTTCGCAGAAAAAGAAATATTTGTAAAATTTCAATTTAGCCAAAAAATGTTAGTTATTATTTTGTTTCATTCAAATTTATTTTCCTTAATTTGACTTTTTGCATAAATTTTTTATGGTGTTCCAATAAAGCAACTTTATTTCAAAATTGTTCCTTATTTTTACATCGAATACTTCATATAGATTTCAAACGAATTAAAACGTACAGATAACATTCAAAAACAGAAAATCACATTTGTCACGGTATTCAAAAAAAGAAATGATCAGCCTAACCCTCCATTTTTCAGATTGAAAAGTTTGGAAACGCTTTGCGAACCGGGAGAGATATGCAGGATGGAATCGAGGCTGAACAGGTCGAGCATTACGCGCAGCTGCACGAACATCGTCGACGACCGTCTCACGCTGCACTGCAACACACCATATTGTAACCATCACATTACGGGTCTCAATAGTAGCTCCTATGTTCTTGTACAAATCAATAGGCCAACAAAATTCTTTAAAACATTCACCATATGTCTAGTTTTGCTTTCCCTGACATCATGTTTATTTTGGTGTTATTGTCGAAAACGTCAATGGCCTTTCCACAGACACCAACAATCATATCAAGGCGGAATTGGCAGATTAGCCCCGCATACGTATGTACACCCCCCGCAAGAAAATACGTACCTGCCACAGACACATTCGTATCCTCCGCAGGAGCACACATACCCTCCGCAGGAGCACACATACCCGCCGCAAACGCACTTGAACCCTCCACAGGAACACACAAATCCACCGCAGGAGTATCCGGATACCTCGCAACAACACACAAATACGTCGCAAGAAAACACAAGTGGCAGAGAGAAGCACACATATCCACCCCGCTCAGCATAAGCTAACTAGTTAGTTATTTATAAATTGAATTAATTTTTTTTAATCCAGTGTTTACTTTTAACATTTCACAGTACAATTATATCGATAAAATTAACTATTAATTTTATTCATCAAATAAGTAAAGCAGTTTCACAACTCCGAGAAAAAATAAACGAGAAAAATTTAACCGACCTGAAATAAAAACCGAATAAGAAGCGCACGGAAAAGTATGAAGTAATGAAAATAAAAATATTCAGTTGCAACTATTGCGGTACAATATCGTTTCCGAACATACATAAATTTGCATATACTGCTACTTCTAAAGATTTTTAAAATAGGTACCAAGTTGACGTTTCTATTTCTTCATCACGTACATACAAACAGATGAGTGCTGCATTTCACTTAGCACCGACTCCAAAAATATCTGGTAATATTTTTAAAATTAACATCATGGGATCACACATTTTCAATAAAAAGGAATCATTCGAATTGGTTGACAATTACCGGTGATACGAGGTAACGTACACAAAAAGAATTCAGTCGAATTAAGAACCGGTTAAAATAACCATTCCCTAATTCAAGACGGAGTAGCGTGTTAACAGTACTTTTTTAAATATTGTATCCGACATACGTCTATTAAGTGTATATGGAAATATGCGTTATATTTGAAAAAAATCGATTTCGTTTTGGCCATATCTCCCAAATTATCTCTTAAAAATGTTTACATCTCCTAAAATGTTCTAATCAAACATACTTAGAATTTTTGCAGATATTACAAAAGTCTGGTTGAAAAATTTGAGAAGGGAAGACAAAATGGTTGTTATTTTGAAATATTACATGTTGCAAACATGGTTCATAAATTATGAATGAAATTAAAGTTTAATTTCTTACACCTATGCGATAATAACCCACCCGATAATTTTTGCTAACAAAATGTTTCGTCCCTGCTTTTTATGTAGAACAGGTAACATACAAAAGATTGTTTTAATATTTCGCTAACATACATTGAATATCTATAAAAAGTATCTCCATAATTTCCTACGTGTAGTTCTAAAACTGCAACAAATAGAAACTATGACAAATGTACAGAGTAAACAGTAAAACCCCATAAAAGCTTTTCTTAATATTTTTTAACGTAAATGAAGATCTCTGTATAAAGTATCTGCATAATTTCCCGTATGTAATTCTAAAATTGCAACAAATATGAGACTATGCTAAAAAAGAGTAAACAGACATAGAAATAAGCTAAAATAGATTTTTTAATATTTTGCTAACATAAATTGAGATCTCTATATAAGGAATATACATAATTCTAAAACGGCAAACAATATGAGACTATGACGAACGTACAGAGTAAAGAGATATAGAAATAACGTGCAAAATATTTTTTTTATATTTTCCTATCATAAAAGGAGATCTCTACATAAAGTATCTGCATAATTTCCCACGTGTAGCATAGCAATAACCTACGAAATATTTTAATATTTATTTTGCTAACATAAATTGAGATCTCTATGTATATCATCTGCATAATTTCCTACACGTAGTTCTAAAACTGCAACGAATATGAGGCTAAGTGACCAACATACAGAGTAGACCGACATACCAATAAAATACAAAAATATTTTTAATTTATCAATCGACAAATTTCGTAAGTGAAACATCTTTTCTGAACTGAAAGGTGGAAATCTAGCATTCGCGGAAAGAAAATTGGACTCGTAGTGCAGAATGGAAATCTGGCACGTAGGAAAAAGTCAGTAGGGAGTCGAAAAAATAAGTTACTTTAATTATTACTAAAGTTTTCATTGAAACATTTGAATTTGCTCTGTACGTTATACTAAAATATAGGTTACTAAATAGAATCAGTGTAATTATTTTTTCATTACAATATATTATTCATAGGAACTTTACAAAAATCATATTTTATATCTTCTAGTAAAATTAATGTTTGAAAATAAAATGCTATAATCGTATAAATACCTCATGTACATCTAACGTTTTATAATTGGTCGAAGTTAAACCCATGAATAATGCGAGTCCATAAAAATCAACCCCGGGAACAGATGGAAGAATTAAAAAAAATGTTTCTTCATCACATTTATTCCATATTCAAGTGATCTTGGCAAACATCTACGCATGATTTTTTCACATTAACTTTTTGTAGATTAGGGTGACAAAAATAATGAAACCATAATTTTATGTGTAAATTTTTTCCTAAATAGTATCGGTTTTTTTAATTATATGATGCATTTCAATAAATTGCAAACTGCATTTTATTGAAATTTTACATTTCCTTTAACGCTGGCTGATAAAACTATTTAGTTGAAATCGATTGCCATTAGATGATAGAAGACTTGTGTGTTTAAGAATATGTTAGACAGCCCAAGCCGAATCCTATTGGGTCGATTAAAATCAGATGTTTATCACGTGAACGTTTTAGTCATTCTTATATACCTCACATTGCGGCATCTTGAAGCTACTGATTGCATTCATTGCGATAGCAATAAATTTCAACAATGCCTGAACCTAACTGAATTCGAGTAAGTTTAGTATTGACAGTTCTGATTTTATTATTAAACGTATGATTTAAGTATTATGTGCTAACATTTCAAATTGAAAACTTTAAGGGAAACTCGCATAAAGAATACATGAGTAGAAATGCGGATCAGCGTTATGATAATTTAACTTTTTTCTTTTCTGAATGGATAATTAGTTAATGATAAAGCTGCTGTAGACTAAAAGAATTTTTAATGAAATTTTTCAATTGATTTCTTATTCAATTCATAGCTCAAACTTATTTTATTTTTTTATGTACTATAGAAATTGAAAAATAATCAACTTTAAACGTGTATTTAATATAAATAACACGTTTAAAGTTGATTATGATATAATTTTAACGAGTCGTTTCATACGTGTCTAAGTTTGCCACAAAGAACAGTACCCATATTTCTTAAAAACTTAGATTTGATTTTATTAACACCTACCTTAAATAAAGTTGCTAAATCATTTCATGATTATAATTGGTTGTAATAATTCGTAATTTTTCAATCGATTCCTTATTTAATTCATAGCTTAAACTTTATTTTAATTTTTTATTCACTAAAGAAATTGAAAAGTATAAATTGATTAATAATGAAACCGTAAAGCATTGAATAATCAACTTTAAACGTGTTATTAATATAATAACACGTTTAAAGTTGATTAAAATACAATTTTAATGAGTCTTTTGACACATTTGTTTTTTATTTGACAGTTTGCCACAAAGAACGGTAGCCATTTTTCCTAAAAGCTTAGATTTGATTAATACTAAATCAGTTCATGATTATAACTGATTATAATAATAAATATAATAAAAATTAGTGTAGTGTATAATAGTGTAATAATAAATATAATAAAAATTAGTGTAGTGTATAATAGTGTAATAATAAATATAATAAAAATTAGTGTAGTGTATAATAGTGTAATAATAAATATAATAAAAATTAGTGTAGTGTATAATAGTGTAATAATAAATATAATAAAAATTAGTGTAGTGTATAATAGTGTAATAATAAATATAACAAAAATTAGTGTAGTGTATAATAGTGTAATAATAAATATAATAAAAATTAGTGTAGTGTATAATAGTGTAATAATAAATATAATAAAAATTAGTGTATCTCATATACATCGATTGTGTTAGAAGTAACTTTTTTTCTCTTTATTAAAAATAGTAATCATTCGTATATATAAAGACTCATGTTTTAAACAAAACATGGTGATTTGCTACCGTATTTATATATTTTTAACACGACCATAAACGTATCGTCGATTAATGTTTATTTCATTAAATAAGAAACTATTCAAATATCTGATCACGTTGTACAAATACCAATCAAAAATTTAATTATTATACTTCTTGATTTTCGGTTTTTATTACTTTTTAGCTTTCCGTTTTTCTTATTTTTTTGTGAGTTTCCGTTTTTGTTTTTAATTTTCTTTTTTGTTTTTTTTAATTTTTGTTTTGGGTTTCGATTTTTGTTATTATTTTGGGGTTACTATTTTTCCGTTATTCTTTTGAGTTTCTCATTCTGCCATTTGGTATTTCGTGATTCTTATAATTTTTTCATGACATCGTCACGATATAATTGAAAGAAAAAAAGAAAAATATTAATTTCTTTTCTCTCGATACTTATCATTTGAAGTAGCATATTTAGATAGAGGTGTTTTGAAATCCAATGAAAAATGTTTAGTAAAATGTTTGACTTTTCTTCGCAATATGGAAGTCTCCAAAACGTTTTGAACTATATTCTCCCCCACTCCTCTATCAGACTTTCAATCACATAAGTCAAAGATGAGAAATAACCAGAATACCGGCATTTAAGCTCAATCAGTTGTTTTTCTTAGACGTGTAATATTATAGACAATATATTTACTTAATGGAAAGTAATAGTGACATTTATAACAGTGTAGAAAAATATCATGCACCTTCAAACAACAAGCTTTACTTGTATTTAAAAGGTACAGTTCATTCAAAATGTTTTTCTTTTCATTAAGATTTTTATTTTATTTTTTTATTGGTTTTTTTTGTTATAAACTATTTTATCATCATTATTTAATTAATTTTTTCATATACCTGTTTTATGCCCAGTAATTATATAAATTATATAATTTATATACATTCCCAAATAAATTTGCACAAAAAATATAATAATTAAAATATTATGACATATTAATATAAAGTATACAAAAAAAACATGTGAACAAAAATAATAAAAACACGGGTAAAATTCGTAGCTCATCTATTGCTTTATAGCATTAGCTCAAATAAGTATCACATCATCTCATTTCATCAAAACAAATGCAACTTACAGACATATAGGCAAAAAATGTCCCGCAAATCAGAAATGCTACAGTCACTTCGACGCAAGGCAACTGGGCACATTCGTGAAGCGCGGTTGCTACGATGAAACTAAGAAGCACGAAGTATTTACTTGCACAAAGGATATGTGTAATGGCAATGACAATCCTCATTCATCAGAGGAAGTTCTTTGGATTTTACACGTCAAATTTAATGAGAGGATGAAAGATAAGAATTTGACATTAAAATGCATATCCTGCGAGTACAATGCCCAGAGATGGCAAGATAAAAAGGGTCTGGACTGTCTTAATTTACCCAAAAATTCGTAAGTGTTACTTTTGTCCCGTACTGAATTGTTCATTCTACATATATTCTACACTGAAAAACTACTATGTCTGTTTCATTAATTTCTATGAAAGTGCATCCGAAATACTATCATCATATTAATACAATAAATATATTTCTAACTAGCTATGCCATCGACTTCGTACGCGTAAAATACAGAATAAAAAGAAGACTAGATTTTTTTGTTCTCTTTCATATGTTGCTCTTAATTATATACTATTAATATACCAAATTTCATCAAAATCCGTGTAATCGATTTTGCATGATTACCGAACAAATTAATATACAGATTAAAATTCAAAAAAATTTTAGGCCTCTATTATTAGTCTTTACGATAAATCAATTACTTTTTTGAAATATTTTCTATGTACAGAATTCACTCTGTTAAAATTTTATAAAATGTCTAGATTTTCCTTTCTTCTTTTCCTAAAAAGGTGAGTAATATACATAGGAAAAATATTTACCTATTCCATTTATTTCATGTTTGTTATACGGTAGATTCATTTCTACTAAAGTAGTCTCTGCAAGTCAATTATGAGTGAGCATTTTAAGCAGTCCGTTTTAATTATAACCTCAAAAGATCGTAGTTTAAATTTTTTTTAAATAAAAATGAAAAAAAAAATAAATTTATATAATGATATATATTTCCAAAAAAAAAAAGAAAATGGCCTCAATTGATATTTCGCGAAGGAAAAGGTAAAGTAAAGCTGAAAAGGTTAATGATATTTAAATAATATATTAAACTAACTATTCAAGAACATTTTCTCAGTTTTTACAAAAATGAATTAAATAACCTAATCTGTAATCAAATCCAATTTAAACTTTATCATTATATAATTATAAAAAAATAAACCTTTCAACATAACATACTTCAGTAGTCAAATTATTTTTAATGAAAACGTATTGTATACACTGCATGGTCTATTACCTTTCGAAATATTGAAAAAAATGCACTTCTCTAAAATCAACTTTGAATATACGTCATAACCGAAATCAAAATATATTACCAATTTGTTTTCAGACTAATAAGTCATTAATTATACGTTTAAAAATCGAGCTCAAACTTCAATACAGACCGAACATTAACACCCCATATAAACAGATTAGAATTCATAAAGAGAAATATACGTAAAGAAAAATAGGCTTAGAATGCGACATGTCACATTTATTGTTAATAATTTAGTTAATTTTAGTACGCAGCGCATAAAATTTAAAAAAACATTTTTAGATATTTTCTTTTAATACAAAACCACATTCCTATAAAAATCTTCTTTTCATTTATTGTAAGTGGAAGGTTTTAATAAATTGATAAATATTAAGAAACCAATTCCAGGGGAATTTCGACACCAGGAGAGGATACATAAAATTTCATGCATTTTTCAGATTAAAAAGTTTCGAAACGCTTTGTCAACCGGGAGAGATATGCAGGACAGAATCGATGCTGAACGGGTCGAGCATTACGCGTGGCTGCACGAGCATCGTCGACGACCGCCTCACGCTGCTTTGCAACACGCCGTACTGCAACCGTCACATTACGGGCCTCAACAGTAGTGCACAGGTTTACGTGCCCTTGGGGCGACCGAAACCTGTTCAGAGAAAATCACGCAATTTATTAATTGCAAGTGTGATAATGCTCCTTCTGATGTCATGTTTATGTTGCTTTTGCTGCAAAAAAGGTATTTTGCCAATACGCAGATGCCAGCCACCACCAACTGATGTCGGATACACCCCACAATATAATTATCAATCTCAATGTGAAAACGGATATGGAAGATATACACCGCAAACGTACGTATACCCCCCACAGGATAACACCTACCCATCACAAACGCATTCGTATCCTCCGCAGGAGCACACATCCCCGCCGCAGACGCATTCGTATCCTCCACAGGAACACAGGAATCCATCGCAGGCGCAATCGAATTCTACACAGCAGCACACGAACCCATCGCAGGAACATCCGAATGCCTTGCAGCAGCACACATATCCACCTCGCTCAGCGTAACGAAATACTAGTTAGATATAAATTTATTTATTTTGTCAATTATATCAAATCGGTATCAACGTTTAACAAGTTTCAGTACAACTATTACATTAAAATTAATTGTTTTATTCATCGTAGAAGCTAATTAAACCTACAAAACAAACATTCGCTAAAGTCAAAATAAAGTAATATAAAAATTCAGAGAATGGTCAAATGCATAGAAACCATTTAAATAAACAACGTTTTTCGTTAAATAAAATCTTATCAAAAGCATGTCCGCACATCAAATAATATTCCATAGTACTCAATATCTTCTCAAATTTTTAATGCAAATTGATCGATATAATTTCCTAAAAGTTCTAATCTAGAATTATAGCAGATTTGTCAAAGATATGGTTTAAAAATTAGAGGGAATGCATTACGCGTTATTTTGAAGCATTATATTTTGAGAACAAGGCTTAAAAATGATAATGGAAGCTCAACTTCATTTTGAAAACCTATGTAACGATAGCCCTTTAGATAAAATATGCGAAAGAAGTTTTGCTCCTGCTTTATATGTATGGTAATATTTACTTAAAAAAGTTTGTGGATGTAAATTTGAGACTGCAGTAAAAATGAGACAGATGAGAGAATAAAGATGACATAGTTTATGGGTTCTTTATTTCAATACAAAACTATAAACTTGTCTTGAACTTGATGTATAAACGCTAGAAGATGAAAAAAACGCCGATAAGAAGCAGCAGTGGGAAAGATTAATTTCTTGGAGTTTTTGATTACCTATATTGCATGTACTGTAAAGAAGAAATGGTAATGAAAACCGGAAAGAAATATATTGAATTTAAGCGATTCAAAATTCAAGTTTTGAATTATTTCAATTTGATTTCCGTAAGAAAATTTATAATTTGCAAAATAAACTCAGTATTTCAATATAATAGTTAGTGCCATATATAACTAATGGCAGAAATGTTAACTGCAAACAATTTTGTTATGGGAGAAAAAGTAATCAATTAGCCAGATTTTCCTTAATATAATGCAATGAAATATCGAATAAAATGTGCCATAAAATTAAAAAATATTCTTAAAAAAATATCTACTAAAATAAATCAACAGTATCAACGTATGTAAATGCTTTTGATTTCAAATAATTAAAAAATAAAAACAAAGAAACTAATACAGTCCATGTAAGGTTGAAATACAATTTCGAGCTTTATTTGTTCTTGTAAATAAGATTTTAAAAAAAAATATTCTTAACAACATATTACTTGAGTATTTTTTTATATTTTGAAATTTTTTTTTTTTTAAGTTTGAACCACG
Organism: Druceiella hillmani; assembly: GCA_039881145.1. Classification (NCBI taxonomy): domain Eukaryota; kingdom Metazoa; phylum Arthropoda; class Insecta; order Lepidoptera; family Hepialidae; genus Druceiella; species Druceiella hillmani. The sequence continues at coordinate 30,740,713 of JAYKKI010000017.1, forward strand.
ATCATTTCTAAACTATAACACCAATTCAATCCCCCTACAAACTTAACCTTATAACTTGCCCTTTAGAAAAAATTAAAAATATGGATTTCTAAGAATTTCCTTTACTACTTTTATGTACAATTGAATTGTACACGGGTGAATAAATTTTACAAAATTTCAAGTTTCTACGTCAATCTCTTTCGGAGAAAAAAATTGTTGACATTTTTAGCAATATCTCCAGAACTCTCTTACTTGAAATTACACGGCCCTGTGTTGTACGTGAATACGCCTATGTGACTTAGGTCTGAATGGATTATTGACAAACGTCATAGTGAAACGTGCTCTAGCTGCGGCCCAATTTGTCTTCATAATCGACGATCGAACACAATCTATGCCTATACAGTCCATTGTCGATGCAGAAGCGATTTCGTCATCCACTTGCATAATTTCAACCGCCCCAGCTGCAGATGTACTGGCACCGTCTTGATCCGCTCGGCGGCATTCATTCTATTACGTTCCCGGCACTGCTTGACTCGGTCATAAGGTGTATTATTATTACCATTCGATGGTTCTTGAGAAGCCTTTTCCAGCCGTATACAATATCTTTATTTGGTTTTAGCTTTTCGACGCGTATAGGTAGACATTATATATTTTTGATAATATTTTTTTATTCTAACACCTTATTATATTCACTGTCACTACTTTAAACTAATGTTTTATATACAATCGATAGATTTTCACGATAGCTGACGATTAAGACTTAAACAAACATCGTAGCTTTTCCGAATCAAAAGTTATACTAATTCCAAATCTCGATACGCAACAAAATAACCTCAAAATGGCGGCGCTTCCTCCTCCACCGCGCGCAATGCGTCACTGTTCTCGCTATCGCGTCACTGTTATCGTAATGAATTCTTTGATCCTTTAGCTATCCAGTGGTATAATTTAATTTTTTATGTAGAGATTCGAAACTGCAACGCCAAACTGTATCTCCCGATTTTTTATCATTAGGTTTTTTGGATTGCCCCCGTATGGTAGTAAATTTAAAGACGTATTCACGTCAAAAAATCTAGTTCTTCATCTGCGTCTCAAAAATTCGCACATGTATATTTTAAGTGTTAACCATTGGAACATAGGCAGGTAGATATGCTTTATCGCCATAGAGGTTTCTATTTCAAAGGGTTACTAAAAATCTACTCTGATAGGCGAACAGTTAGGCAGATACGTGAAAAATCTCATAAGGGTAGAGTTGTTTTTTGTCTTTTTAAGGTACGGAACAATAAAAAACAATTTAATGGGTTGCAATCAAACTGGTAACGTAATTCCTACCTCGACTTGATGAAACTTGTTAACAGAAATTGGAATGAGAAATATCTGACGTCAAAACTAATGGTAATATAAAAGTATTTTTATAGAAATTTACGGACTCAGTCAATATTTTAAATGACATTGTATCAAACCAACTTATTAGTTTTCTGATATATTGTTTAAAAGTATGATTTTCACATGTAATGTAGCATTACATTTTCAATTCAATTCGCCCGTCCGTTAATATTTTTTGCTTCTCTCTGGATTTTTAATTTATTTTATCGTTAAATGGGATTTTTAGCAAGCTATCTTGAGATAATTTTCTCGATTTCTTTGTATACATTTTTATTAACTAATATTTTATGTTATTCTATTCTCCACTTTCGTAGAATATTTCTGAAAACCTCTTTCTGATTTCATCTCATTTTAAGCAAAACATACTCTGCTAATCATTACGGCACATGTTGATGTTCGTCTTCAATTTAAAATTATCTCACTGATAACATTCGTTTTTTAACAACTTCCATATTTATCCGATATCCTACCTGTAATCAACAAAAAAAATATTTATATTTCCTGGTAAAAACATTATTTCCGTTACCTATTCGAACTTCCCAGGGAGTAATTAGCTAGAGGCATTTGTACAAATTCATCGATAAATATCGCAAAAAACTTATGACCTAATTGTTATGCTTCAATGTATTTTTATTACTATTTTATTTACTTAACTATTAACTTATAAAGACATAAACTTGTAATACGAGTTTAAAAACGCATTTAAGAACCAGAACTTTGTTCACCCAGACATAGTCCAAATGTTTTATTGTGGCTAAATTTTCAATATTTCCCCTATGTATAGTTTTCATCTGCCTATTTATAAAGAGACGTAAATAATGTATATAAATACAAAATTCATTGAGAAATAACTATCAGTCCCGGATCTGTTAGAGAAAAAAAGAACATCGCTGCATTTTTTTCAGTCACTTTTTTATATATAGTAACAGCCACAACCACAACATTTTTATATATAGTAACAAACATAACATCATAGCTAACACCCCACCTCAAGATGTTGTAATACAACGAAACCTAGATCATGGTAAAGAACTTAAGAAAGTAGAAATAATACTACATCACGTAGTTTCATTTGATTGTGAACAATGAATTTCTACAAACTTAACGCCAAATATATTCAATATATATATATATATATATATATATATATATATATATGTGTGTGTGTGTGTGTGTGTATATATATATGTGTGTATATATATATATATATATATATATAGTAAGTTTAAAAAAATAGTAGAAAGCATGCTTTTGTAACAAGAGTACTCATCGACACAAATCAAATAAACACAAACTTTGTGGATTTGCTGTTAACAAGAAGTTTCTATGACCACATTTCTACTCCATCCGATCATCACATAAGCTCTATTATAGCCATATTATTGCTTCTTCATAAGAATGATTTACAACATTTAAAATCGATATAACTATTAGAAGTGGGTGAGAACCAACGATAAATTTTATTTACATAAAAGTGCGGCTAATAGAAGTAGATACACAGTAGAAAATAACAGTTATGACATACAGAAGTGAAATGGAGGACATTAATATTGGCCTCAAAAAGTCACCAAATCACTCACTGAGTTATGGAAAGGGCTATGCTCAAGGTTTCTCTACGAGGTATGATCCATAATGTGACGATCCACAGGATAAGTAAGAACATCAATATAGCTTTTAACATTAATATGATTGGTAAGCTGAAATAGCAATGTGTAAGTCATGACCATGAAAAGCAGAATCTATGTCCATCGAGGAAAAAAATTTCTCAAATGACGACTGCATGCATACCTGAAGACGTAAAACGGGACGGGCCCTAGTTATGTGGGTAGATGACCTTGTAAAAGTCGCGGGAATCCATTGGATGCGAGCGACACAGGATCGGTCTTTGTCGGAATCCATGAGGACACCCATGTTCAGCAGTGGATGTCTTCCGACTGATGTGATAATGATGCGCGTTGTAATATGTAACATTAACTAACATTATTGTATTTATTATCATAATAAACCCATATATCTGTATTTCATAATTGTTAAAGTTGCACATTTTTATGTAAAATTATATATATATATATATATATATCATATTCTATATTTTAATGCAACTTTGAAATCTTTTCCCTACATGAGGTCGTAGGCCTTTTAACATTTTACTTTCACATAGGCTCGGAACTATCAATTAAAATTTCAAAAAAACATAGGTTTATATATTACATGTAAATATTTTCGATATTACATAACCGAAGAAGTACGTTCCTGTTCAAAATTATTTAGGTCGTAACTCATTTTGGAATATATTTTATGAATATCATGCAAATAAAAAAGATTATGGTAAGATTTACGAATTTTCAGCTTTTTCGTTCAAAACGAATGTAATGTTAAAACGAACGTAATGTTAAGAAAATTGTCGGCCTATCTGTCTATATGTAGAGATTTTACTTGAAAACTATTGAAACTATGGGCACAGGTTATAGTAACAATAATCTGAAACCAGATTCGTTTTTGTTTCATCATAATATCTTAAACGATTCTAAATTTATAATGTTTAAAGTTATATAGAAAATTAAACAAAATTCCTGGCAGTGGATAGGGGGCAAGTAGCAGTGGACTATAAAAATGAACAAGAGCGGGCAAAGGAACTGGGAAATGATGTGCAAGTTGGCCCGCGTGTCATTTTAAACTAAATTAATTATTTGAGCCTAATGCAAAACAAAGCACTTAATACTGCACTTGCATTTAGGAATTCCATGCGTATGAAATCACAAGAGGCCAATAGAGTAAGGAATTATAAATATTGATCCATATTATGCATCTATAGTATGTCATTTATATGATTCGACTTGTATCACAGAACATTCTTATTTTTTGTTCTGTAGTTGGTATAACCAACTATAGTAATATCTAATCCATAGTAAAGCAAAATCTGCAAAAATTATATTATGTCTTTATTTTCGATTAGATTTTTAACAATGGGCATGAAAATGAAAAAGCTGTTAAATTACTAAATTTCCAAGCGCTTGCGAAAATATCTATTATGTGTTACCATTTATTTAAATTACATTTATGACGCATCCTCGATCGAGATAAGGCGTCAAACTGAATCGCTACACGCGAAAAATCTACGTGAAGTTTTTTCCACATAGATATCTACTTGCTTTTCGTTCAGATTTAACAAGGTGGAATGTTTGCCCAAAACGCTGTTAAAAGTTTGCGGAAGCTTACGTAAAAGTTTAAATTTGACAAGAATGAAGCTGTTTGTAGCGCGAGTTTTGAAAGCCGAATGTGAAAGTTTGTTCGCCGACGCCTTGCACGGCGCATTATATCCGCGAAAGGACCGGAACTCAAGTCGCGCGGAGAAAAGCGGTTCCACTTTATATATTGTTGGTTGCCTACTTGGTACGAATTTCTCTTGCCAATGTATGCATTATTTACTTCATATACCAGGTATATATATATATATATATATACATACATACATACATGGCTTGTGCACCCATACCAAGAAATAACAAAACCATTTGCTTTGAGATCTAAGAGGACTGATATAATTTTTAAAACGATTTCGTAACGTAAAAGTTCAGTTACGTTCCACATTAAAGCACCGAAGGAAAAAATATGAAAGAAAAGTACGTCGTTTAAGTTAAAATTAAATCATTGAAACAAACTTTTCGCAAACAAAAAGAAAGAAATGTAAGAATCAATACCTATTATAAAAAAGTCCACCGCCGCGTTTTGTCGTTATGTAGACGATTTCGTAATTATTGAATGGATTCCGATTTTCGTTTATGAACAAATTGATTCACGAGGAAGGTTTAAATGTATGATTTAGGATTCTTTTGTGAAAATTAACCTACCAGTGATAATAGATAATTATGGAGTCAAAAAAGCATTCATCGGCGAGGATCTTGGAGTCACTTGGAAGTATAAGTAAAATCGTTAGAGGTACATCGAAATAATGTACGTCAACAACGCAGGTTCTCGAAAAGTTCTGCAATAAAGTTCAGGGCAGAATATTTATATACATTAATATCTTAAAATTCATAATAAACATTTTTATATTTTTCTACTCAATTTCCGAGACTTATTGTGCAATTATTTCCCGATTTTCATCAATTTAAATTTTATTATAATCTTCCTCAATTTATATAGATCGATTTTTTTTATATATTGCAATTTTCAAAATAGTTTAAAAATTATGATGGTGTTTTCAAATTAAGAAAATCGAATTTCAAATTAGGAAATGAAGAAAAAGAGTTTTCATGCGTGACATGGAACATGCCAATGCATAACATATAAAATAAATATAGCTGCATAGAAATCACTACATCCATTAATAACTACAGAAATCAACCACGTCCATTAACAATTACTAATGGACGTAGTTAATTAACATAAGACAAAAATTCCGTAGATACGGTAAGTTCTTTTAAAAATTTCAAAGGTATTTCTTTCAAATTATTTACAAATATTAACATTCAATTGTAAATAATGAATTTCTACAAAATTAACGACAAATTTATTCAACATTACGTAAATGTTTTGTATCGTAAATATTGAACAAGTGTAAAATAAACTACTTGATATTCTGCATCTTTTTAGTTTAATAATGAAAACAATTTGTTAATGAAAATATTTTGGATTGAAGCACTTGTTAACTGTAGTTATTCTCATCTTTTAATTTTATGACATGTGTAAGTAAGAATTAAAAGGAGCAAGACATACTGCATATTAATTTGGACACTCATACCTCCTTCTCAATAACATTCACTAAATACATTCCATGAGAAAAAATGAGTTTTTCTTTTTCCATGACTTTTTTTCATTACTATGTATTCACTTAATTCAACTATGGTTTTCCATAAAATTTCAATCCATTTTAGAATAAAAGACTTACTGTGCTTTGACATGCTGACGAACAGAAGGGCGATGAGGCTAATAGACGAGTTTGAGACTATAAAGATGGACAGTAACACTAATGGACAACTTTCTGGTCACAAGCGCTTATAAGGCCTCCGTTGGTGTCATTCTTTTAAGAATTCTAGTAAAATATACGGTGAAGAACGGGCATATATGTAAACACCCAGCTTCTGGTTAATAATTACATTTAACGGGTAAGTCCTGGAGGTTATACCTAAATTTACAAATTTCTCCAAACGTAATAAATATTGTTCTTTGAATATTGTTTCTATTCTTTTATTTATATTACTTATTTATATTACTTAAAGCATATTAATAAATACTGAATATCATATTACCCAAAAGTATGGCATATCCACGTTGATGGTTTACGTATTATCACAAAGGAGAGAGGCGGAAATGGGCCCATTGTTACAGAAATTGGATATAATATTTTTAAAAAAGCTAACTTTTAAAAAATTTAGAATATAAATAAAAACAAAAAATACAACGATTGACAATGAGGAAAAAGGATAAAATCAAATGCAATTGGTGACAATATTAGAATACAGAAAAATATGATTTTTAAAATGTCAAGAACTGTTAATCAGAAATGAAAATAAGAAAGAAAATTTAATGAAATTCAGAATAATATTGGAAATAATAACAAAAAAAAGTATTAATACCGCTTGCCTTTTTGGAGTTCCGTAGCCAAATGGCAAAAACGGAACCCTTATAATTTCTTCATGTCTGTCTGTACGTCTGTCTGCACGTATGTCACAGTTTACTCGGAGACTATTGGTACTATATAGATGAAATTTGGATAATAGTTGTCTTCTATGAAACGCTATACAAAAAAATAGTGGAATTATGAAAAAATAATATTAGGGACACTCCATACATGTAACTGCGGGATGACAAAAAATTCAGGAATATAAGCGGGTGGGATGGGTCTTAAAAATAGTACAGTGGTTTTAAAATAACTTTTATTTAAGTCAAAAGTTGGTTATATATGCGCTTCTTAAATCTTAGAAAGGGTGTCAACTTTTCAACTAACGTTTGAAAAATTCTCAAAAAAAATAATGTAAAATTTAAAATAAACTTTCAGCGAAAATTACTTTGAATAAGATATGTTGTGAAGGTTTTTAGATAATCGATAATTTTATTTCAACCCTTTGTTTTTCGTGGTGTCTTTGAAATATACAAATTTATTGGTTACGAAATAAGTCTTATATTATTTGGTACTACGAAACCCTTCGTGAGCGAGTTCGACTCAAACCTGACCAGGTTTTTAATATGTAAACATTGCCTAAATTAATTAAATAAACTATTGAATATATTTAGCGCTAATTTTGTAGAAATTAATTGTTCACACTTAATGAAACTAAGTGATGTAAGTATTATTTCTACTTTCTTTAATTTCTTTACCACGACCTAGGTTTCATTGCATTACAACATCTTCAGGTGGGCTATTAGCAAAGATTAACTCCCTATTAACTAAGTAGTTAATCTTGGCTAATAGCCCACCTGAAGATCGTGGTAAAGAAATTAAAGAAAGTAGAAATAATGCTATATCATATAGTACATTTAATTTTTGACAAATAAACTCTTAAATCACATTGACAATGGGTCTGTTGTCAAAATTAATGTCTTCCGCTCCTTTCGTATTTAACGTGACTTTTTTCGGCGACCCTACCAATCTTGCGAGTTTCATTGATTAGTATGTTACATCTGTGTCTGAAGGATAAACAATCTGCACTTTTTTTATGGTGATGGTACAAATACTTTTGTAGAAATAATAATTACAAACTATCATGAAACATTTCCTAACTTCACAAAAAATACAAGATATCTCATTTGTCTGATTGACTATTTAGATAAAACTTTTAAAAAGGTTAATAGTTCTTTTTTTCATTTTCTCCATTTAAGTTCTATTTTTCTAAATTATGGACCCAACACTACATGGACTTATACAGGTCTCCTTTAGGTTTCAAAAATGCGACTTTATTTGTACTTTTCGATATCATCTTTTTTTTTTGAAGTTATACTTCTTTAGGCGCGTTATGAAAAAATGATGAGAGTGAAATTTTAAGATTCGTCACACAAAAGTTACAGTATGAAGTTGCAGCGGTTGCAGTCTCGAAACAAAAGCTATTGGCACCATCGTCGCCTCTGTTCACTGTTTTCATATTCATAGTATTTATCCACATGTTTCTAGTGTCTACATTCACACACGTGTTTTAGTTTCATATAAGTGCGATTTATATATGTGCTGATAAATTATATTCAGTAGTAATTTAAATTCAATATTTTGATTAATTTATTTACTATTCGTAAATATTAGTGAAAAAATTGTATTTATAGACTTTTTCAAGTGCTCCAATATAATTGAGGTTATCTATCCGTATGTATTATTTAATGATGCCAAAGAAGTATAACTTCTCACGCGCGTACATAAGTACACGCACCCTTTTTTTTATTTCAGTGCAATACCTATATCCACATTTCTTTCTTTATACTGACGATTTAAACTTATTTATCTCACATATAAATAGAGCCGGCTACTTAATACCCGGCACTCTCGTTTGCTTTCGGTGAAGACACGCGTACATAAACATATCGCTGATAGCATCAAACGGTTAATATCCAACGACTTCGACATAAAATATTTACTGCGCACAAAATAAACTCATGTCGACAGTATTAAGGCACTTAATATCACATAAGTACGACGGCTTAGCCTTTAGTATTGGACTTACTGGAGCATTTTTTTGCCGGCAGTGTCGAGTCGCAGAGCTGGCCGACCTCGATAAGACGCGCGGTTATTGCGTCTACTTGTGCCAACCATCATCGCTGTATTATTAGGAAGTAGTGGATACTTATGAAGTTTTCCGAAAAAAAACACAGCGTGTTTTGTTGCACTTAAAACAATTTTATCTTAAGAACCTTTATTGAGACCGACTTACTCAATAGTGATTAGATGCTATAAAACGACAATGATGTAGCGTAGATATATTGTCTTAATAGGACGATGGGAGAAAACGTATCATCCCGGTAGTATGTACGATCTTGTCACTCTATGACCTGGTCTTTGAAGAATCGTAAATATTTTGTAGGGCTACTAAGATAACTGGAAATGTGAGCGGGAGTCAATTCTGTATCGAAGTACTTTTTCGAGTTTCTTTAGGCTTTTCTCTAATTCTTTTAAATTTTTAGAACACTTTGATGGCCAGCTACCAGATAGTAATACTAATAGTATTTAATAAGTAGTAATTTCGGATGGCTTAAGGTCATCTGGTAGCTATCCAGTTAGGAGATTGCTCAAACCTGACCGGAGATCAAAAGCTATAGCTCAAATTCCTTCATTATCAGAATGTTCCTAGTTTCTTCGCCCCAGCAAGTCTATTTCGCGACTGGTATTATATCCAATAATTTGAAACGTTTTTACTTGTATAATACACTCGTACCACTAACGCCAACTATTATTTCCATATACAACATTATTACATTAGAATGGCGTGTAAACTTTGGGATCCTTTTTAGCCCATATTTTTAATATTTTTTTTGCAATTTTGATAATTTTTCGATTCCCAACTTTTCTCTCACGGAATGCGATAGTAAAAGTGTTCTAATATTTTCATTCAGTCAATGATCCAATCACTTACATCTGGACATAGAGTTACTGAACTGTTACACCATTATTAACTTTTTTTATAATTTTATTGCTCGACGCCCTTATACTATTCTGTTACACTCTTATAATATAGTAATAGATTTGATTATTTGCTATTCATGCTATTCGTCAAATAGTAACGTTGTCTACCTTATCGATGGAAGAGTAAGGAAGGATAGGATAGAAGAGTTATTTCGACTACACTTTGGTGACAAAATGATAACTTACCCAAAAAAATTATCTCCCGGCCTAGAAGTAAAAAATTCACGTTCGTTTCCGATGGTAATGTTAAGTCGGTAATTGATGGCGATATTAAGTGGTCATTCGTTAAGTCGACATTCGTTAAGTGGCAATGTTAAGTCGTCACTCGCACTCGTATTCCGATGGTAATGTTAAGTCGTCATGGCACTCAAGGACCACTTTCAAGTAAGGGCTATCGGACTGTAAAATTAAAATTTTCACTTGTATAACAGAAGATCCATGCTGATAATTATAATTTCACACCGTACCTTATCATTTCTTTATACTTTTTAACTTGTTTATATGTTTACTTTCTTGCTTATTATTCATAGATCTTGAACTTCTCTAGATACTGTTACTTTAACTACGCACAAGAATTGCAAAATCGAATTAATATGCGAGAATTAAAATTTTTATTGAGTTTGTTCATTCATATTTAAGCAATAAATATTACGCTTACATATTTATGACTATTGCTGGAAAATAAATCTTTCAATGAATCGTTATAAGTAATAATAAGTATAAATCCTGGTAAGTATAAATAATGCTGGAACAAACTTTACTACTACATGTTGATAAAAATAGAACTGATAAAATCAAAATTTCTCGTAAATGAAAACAAGTACATCTTATGCGCGACCCTCGAAATTATGTTATCACTACATAAACCTTGACAATCTAACGAAAGTCGTCTATTAAACCGTGTGACTCTATTAAATCTAGTGATATTTGGCCTCTGGCATTAAGTCTTGTAACACCGAATAATACACCGCATAAACTTGACAACATTCCATAAATATAGCGCGTAAATAACATAAATTAGACCATCAAAATATCATCAACGCGCGCGTCAAAATGGCGACCGGAAGTTATGAGCCGCGCCCGCCTTGCCAAGCCGCTTGACATTCTCGGGCGCGTTCAAGCCCGCCGTTACCCTTCGTATTATCGTGTAACATTGTCATATTTTTTATAAATGTTTTTTTTTATTTGGAGTTACGTTATGTACATGTACTAGATCGATATAGATATACATTCGTCATATAAATATTTAAGCATTGTGCGTATACCTATATCTGTACATGCCTTATCTACTTTCGTGTATTTTTTTATCTACTTAACATAAGCAGTCGCAACCATTTTCCTCAGAAACGGTTTGACGTAGAAACTGATTAAATGAAAATTTAGTTCTGTCGTATAGAATATTAATGTTAACACGCGAAAATATTTATATAGAAATTACAAAGAGGGCAAATCAATCAAATTTGTTTTTAAAATTTAAAGGACAGTTTATAAGAATTCTGAAAGTATTTTCTTGTCAGAATATTATGTAAACTGATTCTAGACGTATTGCAGAAAATTTGCGGAAAAGTATGTCTTCAAATACACATGTTTTATTTAGCCTAAATTTTATGTGTCTTTCCATTTTCTGAAAGGAAAGAAATCTTCAACTTTCTTGTAATCACCTCTTAAGAGGCCCCTTCAATAATATCTTATTAAGAAAACAATATAATTTCCAAATATAATTTCAAAAAAAAAAAGGCAAATGTATTAAACAAATTTAATATATTTGCCTTTTTCATTTTTGTGTATTTATGTAACTCAACTTCATCTTTAGTCTATTTTGAAGTTGCGTAAGGTAATCTGTTGATACGTATATATGCCAAATTTTCCAATAGTTGTAGTATAATCAGAGGCTGCATAAGATATTGCTTCATAAAATATCGCGGAAAGACATTAACAAAAAAATCCACCAAAGTAAGCACCTTGTTGTGGTCTGTCGACTAGTGTGTTCCAACTCCAGTCAATAATGTGCATAGATTAAGCTACTTAATGCAACAATCTTGATTTCATGTTATTTTCCTCTCTTTCTTAGCACTTTTTATTACCTTTACGTTCCAACTGACTGAACCACTGATCATTTTATTAATCCATTAGTGTCGCATTTTTAAAATTGCATAATTCTACGGTAGGCTTACAGAAACAATAGTACTACATAATTTTACAGAATACATTATTTTTGCCCCGCAGCTTTCCATGAAATTTTGAAATTCTGACCTAATGCCACATACTTTCTTCTAAAGAATGTTGTTAAACACATTTTTTGGATGAATCATTAAACTAACATATACAACTAAAGAGCGGTAGAATGAGCGGTTACAATGAAAGGATTCTACATAGTTTAAATTTGTGTGTTCGCCCAAGTTATAAAACATAGAAAGAACTTATTTTCATAATTGGTAAACAGCTCATAAGCTGAAAAAAGTTCACACAACATGCCCCAAAAATATAATCAGCTTATGTAGTAATTCCTTAAATCGTAAGAATGTACAAGGATTGTGGCTTTCGGTAATTTATCGACACATATACACTTACAACATAATCAGAAGGAAAAGTCAAGCTCGCAATCAATCAAGGTCCCCCCGGCCCGTTCGGACATAAATAATTATCAACACAACCTCTCAACTACGGAGTCACGATGACTTACCGCTAATAAAATATCGAACTCCCGCCCACCCGCACGCGACTACATATTCCGCCTAGAATTTGATTCAAGGATACATCACGTCTGCGACGAGAAGGTAACCGCCGCTTGTACCCGGTGCTCTAGGAAAATCAACCCTTTTGAATTCCACTTTGATATATAAATTAAGTAGAAATTATTATTAATAAGAAATTATTAATTGATCACAATTTTACAAGGCCATTAAATAATAAATTTCCTTCATTTATAAATTATTAAAACAAAAAATTCAATTACCACTTAACATTGAAACCCTTCTATATATATGGCTATATGCTGTTGCCACTTCGTATTATCTATAATTTTATTATGTACACTTTTTCTTTATTTTTTCAAGCAACAGTGACATATTAAGTGTAATTAGTCAGTGTTGCCTAAGTGTAATCTAGTCAGTGTTGCCTAACAATTCTAAATTCGACACAAGCAAAAGTTCTCTCTGGAGAGAATAATCGCCCCGGAATAATAGAAAGAAAGAATTTATATGTAATTGTTTTTCAGATTAAAAAAACCTTGAGCTGGTAACAATTCTAAACTTGACCTCGGCAAAAGTTCTCTCGAGAGAGAATAATCGCCACGGAATAACAGAAAGAAAGAATTTATACGTAATTATTTATCAGATTTAAAAAACCTTGAGCTTGTAACAATTCTAAACTCGACCTCAGCAAAAGTTCTCTCGAGAGAGAATAATCGCCACGGAATAACAGAAAGAAAGAATTTATACGTAATTATTTCAGATTAAAAAAACCTTGAGCTTGTAACAATTCTAAACTCGACACTAGCAAAAGTTCTCTCCGGAGAGAATAATCGCCACGGAATAACAGAAAGAAAGAATTTATACGTAATTATTTATCAGATTAAAAAAACCTTGAGCTTGTAACAATTCTAAACTCGACCCCAGCAAAAGTTCTCTCTGGAGAGAATAATCGCCACGGAATAACAGAAGGAAAGAATTTATACGTAATTATTTATCAGATTAAAAAAACCTTGAGCTTGTAACAATTCTAAACTCGACCTCAGCAAAAGTTCTCTCTGGAGAGAATAATCGCCACGAAATAATAGAAAGAATTTATACGTAATTGTTTATTAAATTAAAAAAACCGTGAGTATTAAAGACAAATTGTAAAATATTGACCAATTGCTCTAAATTCAACTTTAAATGTAGAATTTTAAAAATATGCTTTTATTATTCTCCTTAATCGTTTGCAGTTATTAGTCCAATCAAAATCACACATGTTACTGAATAACTACACTGAATAACTTTATTTCTTGCTAAGTCTGTCGCCACACGGTCGTGACGTGTCCTGAACTATCCAGTGTATTAAAATAATCACTTTTTCTCGATAACTAAGATGAAAATAATCACCTTTAGCTCCTTGAAAACTCTACGTTCCCACAAAATAAAACAACATTTTTCCCAAAGAACTTACAGTATGTAATCAGTACCATTTCCTTCCTTTATTTTCAGTGTTTACAAACATTAATTTTAGTTTTATTCCGTCCCTTTACAGTTTGAAAAACTTTTCAGTTTTTATTTACATTCACCATGCGATTTCGTCACCGGTATTGTTCGACACGAAACATTATTAACATAAATTAGAAACTTAACAATTTGTTATCTGACATGTTTTTTATACATCTTTTAATGCAAAATCAAGATCTGTTGTTTGTAAATGAAAAAGATATTCAGAATTTTCTCCCTTTTAATTACAAGAAATTTCTTTTATTTTAAAAGGAGAAAAATCTTTAGAAACTTTTAAATTTAGAAACATTAGATAAAATTTCGAAATCTAACCCAACCATGATACCTATTGTAAAGTAGTAAATTATTTTGATAACGAAATTTGTAAGTTAAGATTGCTTACTTGAAACTCGTCTAGGTCGAGTACATACATCATAATAAACGACTTCTTGACAAATCTTTTTAACTTTTACATTTGTCAATATATAATTACGATATAAATTGAACGGTTTATGAACCATGTTAAGAATTAATCGATTCAATAGCGTTTCTAACTTTGATTCCTTTAGTTTTTTCACTTTTATAGGTGGTGAGTTAGCAGCCGACACCTACCGACTTTTGGCACACAAGGTCGATAGTCGATTTTCTATCGGCTCACTGCGCCAAGAGATGCGCACCACTGACTAAATTTCTAAGTTATTTAATAATATGCTCATCCTTTTCTTCGTTGACTCATTTTAATTCACAAGTTTTGAATCGCCGAGAGTCAGCCAGAGTCGGCCCGGCTTTTTTATAGGACCGATATTTTAAGATGTTAATGTATTAAATATCATATGTTCTATTTTCTTCTATTATTATCGGACCGATCATTATCGGTCACCTACTTGTGCTTTCGCTACTTAATTCGACCTTAATAGACCTTAAAGAAAGTTTAATCGAGAAAATGTCGAATTAAAAGTAGAAACTTTAACCAAGTATGAAAGTTTATTTCAATTCTCCTATTGATTATTTTCTGGTTCTAAGAGATCGTTAAATAAAAATTTTGTTATATTTTTTTCTTATCTATATGTTAATTATTTGCATATTCAGTTAAGTTCTCCTTCTTTCTTCGCGGTGTCGAAACTTATATTGAAACTGAAAGTTTATAACCGCAAACGAATTGCAAATATAAAAAACTGATATAGTGAGCTTTCAAAAATTAAAAATTACAACGACCATATCTAACATTTGCCTTCAAAAAATTTTAGATATTAAAAAACAATAACCTCGAAAGGCAATAAACGGTCATTCGCAAGGGGAAAGGAAAAAGAGCACGACAATAAAGCTCGATGCTTTGGATCCGATCAGATCTTCACCAATTTGATGATGCCATCACCAAAAATAGGATGCGCTGACGCAATATCGCAAGACGAACTTGTTTCATAGAGGAGGCTACTAACCCCAGCATTGAGGAATATTTCTGAAGGGATATAGTTATTACGGTATTTTGAATTATAACCATGTTTTGGATAAACATTAGAATTAGAGTATTTGAACTAAAACAACAGTGTTTTATTTCCCTGCTCTACCTTATTACAATTATTTTAAGTAACATTTAAAGTAATCTAAAATCCATATCATGTTTAGATGATGAAATGAAAGGCAAAATCTATATCATAATTTTCCTGAAAAAAAGCTGGTTCGAACGGGACACCCGGTACGGGGAAGTGATCACGACGGAGATAGAGATGAGACAAACGTTTTTCACCCCAAAGCACTTGGCGGCCATCAATCAACGTCGCTGTCCGCGTCGGACAACGAAAACGGAATTAAGGCGAGGCGCGCTGTTCGGGCGCTCGCCAACAAACCGACTGAAGGTTTAAATTAATTGAAATCGCCGCGTCCACATCCGGAATAGACTCGTGAAGAATTGTCGCGGTCGACATTCACTTTGGAAATTACTGCAATAAATGGCACTTAAATAGATTCATTTCGTTTAGTAATTAAAAGGGATGGGGATTGTATAATTTATTTAATTCTGTTACAGAATACAGCCTTTATTTATCCTATATATTTTCAATGCAATACCGTCAAAACTTTTCAGCTAAGTTTGTAGCTATCTATGATTTTTTCTCAGTATTCCGTAGCAAAATTTATATATACCACAATTAAATGAAACTACGTGATGTAGTATTATTTCTACTTTCTTTAATTTCTTTACCACGACCTAGGTTTCGTTGTATTACAACAATTTCTTTACCACGACCTAGGTTTCGTTGTATTACAATATCTTCAGGATATTAGCAAAGATTATTAGATATTCATTTTGTTCTGTAATTGCCATTTGTTGTTAATGAATTAGAATTAAATTCATCTTTGCTAATATCCCACCTGAAGATGTTGTAATACAATGAAACCTAGGTCGTGGTAAAGAAATTAAAGAAAGTAAAAATAATACTACATCACGTAGTTTCATTTAATTGTGAATAATGAATTTCTACAAAATTAACGCCAAATATATTCAATATTATATAAACCAACTAAATACATATCAAGTACTGACAAAATAGCGTCACTTCGTTATCTACAACTTTTAAAAATGTTGATACAAGTTAACTAAAATAAGCTCATTTCAGATTTCAAATGAAATGTCAGAATTTAAAATTTTTTCACATTTTTCAAACCCATTATGGAAAAATTATAAGGCGGAGAAATTTCCAGCAATAATAAAATAATTTACGTTTCACAAATACTGTCTATAAAAAAACGTACTTTTACATCATAGTATTTATATATATATATACATATATATATATATATGTATATATATATATATATATATATATTTATATGTATATATATATATATATATACATATATATATATCCTAAAAATTAATAAATAAACTATAAAATAAATAACTAATTAAAACATCGTAAATTTAAAAAACTTATTATTTATTGTGAACGTACAGAAAATTTCAGTAGTTTGAAAATAAACGATAAAATGAAACTAAAATTCAAAATGTCTAAATATCAAAAATTAGAATTAAGCTTGCGATTTACAATTCATATTGTCAATACCACCAAAACTATATCTAGAAAAAAAATTAATTTACTGTATTCAAAAAAGTGTTAAAATAATTAGTTTGTTTAAAATAATTAATAATTGACTAATTTTTTCAAAGTGGTTTTTGCTATAAATATGGTAACTTTTGTTTTTGAAATGCTATAAATATCGTAACTTTTGTTTTTGAGATACAGGATAGAGAACGAATTTATGAAATTTTGGGAAAATTTTACTTAAACAACTTGTTATTATAAAAAAAACATATTGCACATGGTTGAATATCCAATTTTATTGACTACATTGTCTAAAAATTATAAACAAGTTTTATCAAATAAAGAAGTAATTCATATAATTAGAAATATAATTCAACGAAGTACTGTTGTATCAAGCGATTATATTACGTTGTTTTAAACTACATTTTTAAAACGATTATGTTCTGATGATATCACAGAATTACGAAGTATCTCCATGAAGTCGATACTAGCTATTCAAGAACAGGCAGATTTTTTCGAACTTTATTTCTACAGTTTGTGAAACTCATCACGTCTGTTGCTTTTCCAGCCTCATATTGTATAGTGCTTTTTAAATAAAAATAATGGATCCTTCCATAGCAATTGCCAATCGTAAACTGCGTTGATCTTTATGGGGGATATTCACATATCAATGATATACATATAGAATAATACTGATATTTCTAAATGCAGTCGACATTTTATTTGTCTTCATATGTAAAATTTTATTATTTTATTTCAGAATTTCTAAAGCTTATATTCGATAAAGGTAGCTTAAAAATGACCATAAACAGAACCTCAATTTCATTTTAAAACCTGGGATAGGTTCATTTTCACAACGGGGTATGGGAAAAAAATATACATATACATATATGTGTATATATATATATATATATATATTTATATAAATATGTATATACATTAAAAAATATATTTTAAGACTAATTCCTATGAATTAGGAGCTCCATGTGAAGATCTACTTGCAAAATTTAATGCAAATAGATATAAAGCTATAGAAACTGCATGGGTATAACATACAGGGACGAACAAGTGGACAGAGATTACGTAACTAAAATGGTTTCTTTTTAACCACTTGGCTACGGTACCCTAAACAACCTATTGAGTACTAGTAGATTTCGCACTACGACGGTTCGGCACACGGTTAGGCACTTTCAAGTATTTAAGGGTACGTAATAGTTCTATTAAACCATTTACACAATATAAAACATAAATACCATATCAAAACATAAATATATTGCCTATTATATCTTTCGAAGAGTTAAAGATGTTGCATATTCCAAAAAATATAATATCTAGAATAATGGCTATAGTTTTGCTATAAGCTTTACGTAGGCTACTAAAAACTCAGTTTTTTTCATAATTTTTGTTCTTGTATTCTTGGAAATACTTTAGTGAGGGGAACATATTTTTCCTACAAATTTTTCAATTTATCTCTGAAGATATAATACCAAAAATTATAGAAGAAATATTTTTGAGATTCTTATAACTAGCACATTTAAACAATAAACTATATATAGAATTTAAAACTTTATTTTTCAAGAACTTTTTTTTCTACTTATGTAGAACCGTTTCTGAGAAAAACGGCTATGATATCGGACAGACAGATACGTGAGTAATCTACAAAGGAAGAACGGAACCCGTTACAAGGATTCCGCTTTTCCTTATAAAGTACGAAACTCTAAAACCATTTTAAGAGTTTCATTCGTCAATAATTATAAAATCAACTCAGTGTTAATTCGCCAATGTATCCCTTTATTTGTCACAGCATTACGATCTGATATTTAGTACACTTACAATCAATACTGGACGAACTAAAGATGCAGATACGAAAAGAATGGTTCTATATTCTGGTAGCAATATTGGAGAAGCAAACCAATCACCAAACAATTATCGATTTCTTAATATGTGATGTTAAATAAAAGCTAGTGAAATTGAGTATTCAACCATGTGTATTATTTTTATGGTAACAAATTGTTGGGATGAAATTTTTAAAAAAATTATTTAATTCTTTATTGTATCCTGCATCTTGAATGCACAAGCTAGGACGTGTATTGCGAAAACCACATAGAAAAAATTAGTCAATCGCAAATTAGCAAACAATACATCGCCGATATAATTTTTTTCAAACTACTAATTAATCAATTCCTAATTTAAAGTTGAAACTACTCGAATTAATTACTTTAAGCCTTTTTTTGAAAAGGAGAAATGAATTTTTTAATTAGATATGAATATGAATGTATGTATTGACAATATTAATTTATAAGTGGCATGCTAAGTCTGAATATTGATTTTCAAATACTTAATATTAAAGGTTTTTAGTTTGTCTCCATGTTTTGTTGTCAAGTTATCACATTTTCTGTATGATGACAATAAAAGTTGTGATATTGACAAGCTTCAAAAATTGACCACGTCTTGTAGAGATACTTAGTAATTTTTACGAAATAACATTTAAATGCCTTCAATTTATTTATGTATATATATATATATATATATATATATATACATATATATATATATATATATATATATATATATATAATCTTAAGACGTAGAGAAAACCCCATTAAAATATAAGGAGCACAATTGCAACAGGTAACACTAATCATGTGTATGTTGGATGATAAAAGCATTTCACTTAAGTATCAAAAAAAAAAAGAAAAAGTATTATCAAGAAAAATAAATAGCAAAAATAACTAATTCATTAATAACAAATAGCAAATACAGAACAAAATTAATACCTATCCAATAATTTATCATTAATCCCCAATTTGTATCGCCTGAATGTAAAATAAAATCCAAATTTATATTAACAATAACCATAAAAATATCGCAAACCTTTCTTCCTTTACAGAGAGTAGGATTGACGAGCGATTCTACTCGCTGTATGACCTGTCCATTGCCACTTCGATGACCTTAGGTCCATTACGGATCTACTTATTAAGGATCATATCTCGTAGAGAAATGCCAAGTGATGTAGTGATTTCCATAGATCACTGTGACTTAGAGTGTTTTTAGGAAGCCCGTAACAAAAAACCGCGTCTCACTTTCATATGTCATCACTGAATGTTATTTATTCACTGTAATTCCGTTTTTGTTATCTGCGACGTGCAATTACAATAGCTCAAAAGCAAGTAGATAGATGTTTTCGCCGTTTATTAACCGCTTACCTCTACACAACTGAAAAGTCCGAAAATATCAGCGTAAATTTTCATCCTTATGGCTATGGAGATCACTTCGGTCGATATCACGCTACTAGTTCAAAAAAAAACAATATAGTTACTCTGACACGACCTACTAACTTACCACCTTTATTACGGTGTAGATCGTGTCCACGTCAAAAAATCGTGTGTAATGCAAGTTAATAAACAAATTTCCATCGCCGTGGTGTGTTGAATTAATCGCAAGGCATACCAACTTTGATGATGCGCCGCACCGTGGGGACCCGGGTTCGATTCCCAGCCATTCGTCGAACGGGGCTGGACTGGTATTCTGGTTGGATGCAAGAGATTGCTCTCATAGCAATAAATCCGCCATATGTATAAAGTAGATACATTAAAGTAGATACATAATAAATAACAACAGATGAAAAAATTGTTTTATTAATGATTTTAGATGACAGCAGATAAAAGATCGTGACTGACATCACAATCGAGCACGAGACATCGGACCGCAGGTATTGAATAAACCATATTAAATCTGTGCTTACAGTTTTTATTGTCTTCCATTATTCATCCGCGTAATAAAATTGTAGAATTCACATGTGGTATATCAAAGTTATTTAGGAATAAATTATTTAGTTTATTATAATAAAACACCAAAATATTGTTTTCGAAATTTTTTTCAGTTTAATTGTTGTTTATTTGTGTTTGTTTGAAAACTTGTTACGTTAAAACTACTTATTTAATTCAAATATAGTTTTTTGAACACAATAGAACTTAACATATTATTTAGTTTTCATTTCACTGGAATCGGTTCGCTCCTTAGATGATGTATTAATTTAATATTTTTTTGAAAATACATTTACCTGGTTTTAGAACAACAACAATAAAGAAGTACACAGCTACTCGATGTATCGTAATTACAGAAATTTACAGTATTAAGAAATTTACAGTATTTCATATATCAATTGCACTATATGAAATACACGTCCACTATCAATCAGTAGATAGCGCTACGTGTATCTTAAATCGTGCAATGAAGTAGTCCACCCAGACATACAAATGCATTGACAAAATCGGCATGGCCAGAGGGGAAATGTGGAGTGGTGTGGATAGAATAAGGGCTTAAGTAAGCAATCTGAATCGGGGCAGACGTATGAGGGACCTTGTTGGCAATCTTCTCAAAATACACTTAATGTGATAGAGAAAAAAAAATGTTCGATGTTATATGTGTTTTAATATAAACTTAACTTGTTTCTTCAAGTTGTTTAA
This sequence comes from Druceiella hillmani, assembly GCA_039881145.1. Taxonomy (NCBI): domain Eukaryota; kingdom Metazoa; phylum Arthropoda; class Insecta; order Lepidoptera; family Hepialidae; genus Druceiella; species Druceiella hillmani. The sequence goes on from JAYKKI010000017.1 coordinate 30,762,371, forward strand.
AATTTCAGTCTCTGTCCATTTTTAATTAGGTTACTTTGATAGGTTTTGTATTGGGCCATATAAAGTTACTTTGATAGGTTTTGTATTGAACTGTATAGATTTAGTTATCACGTATTTTATTGTCCACGTATCAAAAAAATATTTAGGGAACATAACAAAAGTAATAAAACAAAAAATAGTGTTTTCAAAATATTTGTATTTTTGTCCGTGAGTTTGCTCATTTGCACGCAAGAAGAGGTGAATTAATTTTAATAGAATTTTCACTAGAAGATTAAGTTGGATTTGAGGTAACATACAGGCTATATTGGTGGAAAGAAGATGTGATATTTCAATACAAAGCACAGTTACTTAAAAAAAGTTTACTCTCCTAATTAATTTAATACATTGTGGTAAGCGTAATTTAACAGTCAACTTAATAATATTTTTCAAAGCCAAGCAAACGAAATCGTAGGTCCCACTAGTTACAAATACAAATATTTCCCTTTGAAATAAATATCCAAGGAAGGGATTTTCTTAAATTAGTCTTATTTTGTCATAACAGTTGTTTGCGTGAATATAATTTCATCCTAGTTTACATTGGCCTTTATAGGTGAGCAAACACTTTTTTCACGATATCCCTCATATAATATCTACGATGTGAATAAGGGTATATCTTATTTTAATAAAAGGAAAAACAGGAATTGAAGTCCCGAAAAATTTTCATGATTATATGGTTTTAATTGGCATATATATATACATATATATATATATATATATATATATATATATATATATATATATATATATATATATATATAATATTTTACGCTTATTTTATAAAAATTACTTTAGTTGCGTTAATTGAAACAATTTTTAAAAACATTTAAAACATTTGTGTTCAGTTTCACATCTAGTATTTCTGAACTGAAGACTTAAATTCTGAATAATAAAGAAAATTTTATATAGAAGTACTTTTATATTTTTTTTAACTGTCGCTGTATGACTTTTGCATTAAACGTATAAAAGGACAAGTTAGGTCGAAAGGAGTAGAAAAGTTACTGCACGAAAAATATTCGATCGTTCATAAGAAATTATTAATAAACTATAGATGTAAAGTAATGGGACATGTAAAGAAAGCAATATGGCCTTTAAATTCTTTGCAAAGACCGAAAAAGCTACATTTTATCAAAAGACAAATTATGGGAAAAGGGACGTACAGCCAAAAATAAAATATTTAGGTTAAAACAAATGTGTAAATATTGACTTCCTGAATAATATAGTATTCAGTTCATACTTTTTATTTTACACGTAAGGCTTTCCTGTCAAAGAAAACTTTATTGTAGATGCTATAAATTTACTAGATATTTGAAATAATATATTTTTTCGGCTTAAACAAACATTTATTCTAAGTCAGTAGTTAAATATGTCGTAGTTTATCACGGAAGTTAAAGAAAGTAGAAATAATACTACATCACGTAGTTTCATTTAATTGTGAAAAATGAATTTCTACAAAGTTAAAGCCAAATATATTCAATATTGTCTTTTAGTTGTTATACTATACGTTAAATGCTGGTTTCAAGCTCCAGCGACAAGTTCCAAACACCAAGAAACAACTTATGGTTTTTAAAAAGGCTTAAGAGCTGTCAGAACATAAACAAAGCTAGGTCTAAAAAAGTCCTAAGGTAATTCCTAGGGCATGTAACTTTCCAAAGAACTTGCCCAGCTTGCTTTTTTCAATGATTTCTTTTGAAATGAAATAAAAATATTGCCTGCGCTTAGTGAGAAGTTTCAGATTACAACTCCAAGGGCATTCGATTAAATATAAGTTATTGAGGAATTTGTGTAAGTTAAGATTTTTTAGAATTCCTTGGAATTTCGTCCGCATTTTTTAAAAGAAAATTAGCGTCTTTGAGAAGATTAAAACTACAAAACTTCTAGAAATAATGTACTTTCAATTAGAGTAATGAATAACATTGCGGAGCGAGGCGTAGAATTAATCGATAAATATGATAAATTAATTACCCCCAACCAAGAGGAAATTCAATTTCTTTTTTGATCGTGAAAAATTTTAGGCAAAGTACCCTAATACAAAGAAAACTGCATTATTAGCGTAATTATCTTTTTATTAAATAATTCTTTAATTTGTGTAACATTATCCATTTTTGAACTAAATAAAAAACATTTCAAAAATATAGTTTTTTCTTTTCAATTTACTGATAGGGACCCCTTAAATATTACTTTAAAAATGTGAAAAAAAATTATTTAATAATTTCTGGTGCCTTAGAACAGAAAAAACTGTGAGGCACCCCATACCCACAAAAAAATTTTTAGGCCAAATAAGAAATTCTCCAATTGTTAACCGTAAGTCGAAAACCCTTTCTTTCATTTGAATTTATTTAAAATTATGCCACTAAGCGATGAAAATAAACACACAGGTGAATTGGATGACAAGAGGAAAAATGCGGTGAAACGATCGTGACGAAAGAATCACTGAATGGCGTCCTTCAGTGCCCTGCTTTAAATGCTGTATAACTCGTACATGGCGCAGCGACAATACGGGCATGTGTGTGTCGGGCGCGTCATTTGCCAATGAAAATGAATGACTCATTGTTATTTTGTGTATTTCACTATCTTGTAAAATCGTTTCAAATATTATGTTAGTATAATTATAGCCATTTAAAAGTTTAGCTCAAAAATTCACCCGAGACGCTTCAACTCCCCTGACTTAATTAAACATTGCCCACTACCCATATGCTCTAAAAGTACATCGTATACTCTGTATTTATCTGGATACCATGAGCTAAATACTTGTAAAGGTTTCATGTTAATCAGACGAGTTGCTTTTGGTGTCAGATAATGAAAATATCCCAAAATAATTATTTTTATAAAAGTAGCATGATATTTTTCTTAAGAACCTTTTTTATCTGAATAAACCTATTAAGTACGAGTTGAATTAGACCTATAAGGGTCCCGTTCGCATTCAGGTACGCATAAATTTTAAACATTGAGAAGTACATAGAATTTCTTTTATAAATACTTACATTAATTTTTATAAACATATTTTTTTATAAATATACTTTTTATAATATAAAATTTTATAAATATTTATATTAATTTCCACTATTTAAGTATATTCGGAAGAGGGCCTCACTTCAATACATTTTGAATATTCATATTTCAAGTTCGTGAGAAAATAGTAGGTAGTTTTTGCCTACTTTTAAGCCTAACAACAATGATGTCCTCTTTGAACATATTACCGTAAGATGTCCTTGTTAAATATTACCATTTAGAAAAGTAAAGCGAAGATTAAATTCCATAGACTATCCATGTTATAAATAGCAAGACAAAATTTTACGTTGTGAGTTTCGTTGCAAACAAAATTGATACTGGACATCTATCATATCTTTTTTGCACCATTGCGAAAAAAATTCATACTTCAATTTAATTTTTTTTTGCAAACCGTAAGATAGATTTAAACTTACCTTGAGCATATAATACTATTTTGGACATCGCGGCATTGATTTGTTTTCAAAGAATGGAAAATTATTTTTTTCTTCTATATAGATAATTTTGAAATAAATGTCAGTAATTCGTCAAACGACAAAGACAAGACGAGATTTAATATAATTGTAAGATAATAGATTAAAAAATAATAAAGAAACACAAAACAAAACTTAAAAATTTATTCTTTGTTTTTATTCATTCACATCATTTAATTACGTCTTCCCCTAAAATTTCATCACATACGGATAAATAAACAAAATTACAAAGGATACTTTTATGTCATTCGATTACGAAGCCCTAAAACCATGAAAAATCAATCGATTCGAGTGTTTGAGGATGTTCCTTGGTAAAGGTTGGAAGACACATTTAATTTTAGGAACACCTCCGATTTTTCTCTGCTGTCAGAAAAAAATGTTTGGAGAAAATGCATTGTTGCAATAACTTGTCCATTAAATAATTGTGCGTTTGCATATCGTCATATTGTAATTGTATGTTTATATAGCCCTCCATTAACAGTATCCATTCATTAAAAATGGTTTCGGAGTTGGCCAGCCTCTTCGCTGACACTAAATATAATTGACACCAAGTCAAATATAATTTGCATTGTGGGGCGCCCCATTTCCAAAGTAATAACAATTAAGTAGATGTAATTAAAATATAACGAAACTTTTTTTATAACACCATTTATTTCGAACAGAATTAATGTGCGTCACTAGAGAAAATTGCAACAAAGTTTACAAAATGATTTTATTAACTCTTAAAATTAAAATATTCCCAGGTTACTCACGAATTTTAGAGAGGACTCTTCTTATCAATCTTTGTATTTAACTGCCTTAACAAAACCTATCAATTCGTAAAACTTATATCTAAAATTATACAGGTCAATAGCCAAAGGATTTCCATCACGTGGCAATAATAAAAGAAATGATTCGGAATTGAATTACAGTACACATTAAACTATAAATAAAGTTACAGAAGATATAGATGCCCACCGCAAACCAGCGTAGCAATAAAAGGAGGTGGACCGTTACAACCTCTACCTGCGCCGCCCCCGCCCATCAATCCATATAAAATTACGCCTCGATGGGCAGCCAAACCATTGGCGGATGCTCAATGTGAGATCTCTTCGAGAGGACTTAAATCCGATTTTCCATCACAGCAGCGTCAGCAGTTAAGTCGATGAGGATGTTTTACGTTCACACGATGTACAATTATATTTTAGTAAAAAGCTGCAGCTGAAGAATATATAAATATAATATAATATATATAAATATAATATTTTTAAAAATATAAACTTTTTTATTACCCGTTAAGTATATTGCAATTATTGAAACTTAAATATATGGATATGGATATTACGAAATTAATTAAATTGCAAAATTGTAAAACTATTTTGAATAGTTCGCTACTGTTATATGAGTCTATTTAAATTTATTGATAAATCTAGGTGAATTTTGAAATACTAAAACATTATTTAATATCATATCTACATAAATTTACATCAAAAATATTTGGAATATTTCATGATAAAAATCGCACACTGATTATATTACTTTTTTATAATACTTCTCTTCTTTTTTATAATACTCTGTTTTATAATACTTTTTTGAAATAAAAATAATGATTTTCTGATTTTTAGGTGAAATATGCTATCTATGCTTGACAGTGCGCCAACAGTTTGGACGCGCTTGAATGCTTAAAGCGGTTGAATACTTACTGTAAAGCTTTTCACTTTACGAACAATAATGCAAATGCAAATAAATGGAATTATAATATACTACTTAAAATAATTTGAACAAAAGTTGTAAACGTATTAATTTTTTATATGTTCGTCCTTGGAAATACATTTTAAGTGTTTAACTCTTTAAGAATATTTATTCTGAAAAGTATTTAAAAGTACCGATAACTATTGAATATATTCGGCGTTAATTTTGTAGAAATTCATTATTCACAATTAAATGAAACTACGTGATGTAGCATTATTTCTACTTTCTTTAAGTTCTTTACCACGACTTAGGTTTCGTTGTATTACCACACCTTTAGGTGGGCTATTAGCAAAGATTGTATCTTTGCTAATAGCCCACCTGAAGAACTTAAAGAAAGTAGAAATAATACTACATTACGTAGTTTCATTTAATTGTGAGTACCGATAACATTACAGATGCTTTTTACACGAATTTGCTATTATCAAGAGTGCCGCACGATGCCTTATAAGGAATTCAACGTAGCTTGCACTTAATATTTAGCAAACATTTATTATGTATATATATATATATATATATATATATATATATATATATACTCTTCCTTTGTTTTTCTATTAGAAAAGATTTTATTATGTCCATACTATCGTGCTTGGCTAGTCTCGGCGTGTTATAAAATACAAAAGAGCGAGTGCTTAAATACTATTTCAATATTAGTAGTAGATAAGAGTAATTCCCACAGTCATAGCTACATCTTGATTGAAGTTATATAACTTTGCATATATGACGTTCACTCATATCTATGTACGATAGATATGAGTATACTACATAGATATAAAAATACTATATTAAACTTAATATAGTATTTTTTATACCAAGAAGCAAGAGAATTTTATAAGGCCATTTTTTTGTTGAATTTTCAATTAACACATTTTTTTTATTATTTTGATCCTGATTTAACATAAGGCAAAACGTACATAAAAAAAAACAAATAAAATGGCGTAAAGTATGTAATAGCAGAATGTAATGGAAATTACATAGTTTTTTAAATGTCTTTTGATTTTATTTCAGTCGGCAAATACTCTTTTAGCTCTCGCTTATCCCACATCCAGACTTTTCCCGACCCCGCCTTTTTGCACATATCGACTATAGCCTTTGACACTTCGCTGACCCTGAAACGAAATTTCATATTAACATCATTAGATACATTCAACATTCATTAGATACATTCAACAGCAAACACACCACATCGGGGCTTAAAATGGTTCTAAAAAAATAAATTTTATATAGAAGTAAATATGATCAACATAGCTATAAATATTTTTGTAACTAGAAAACAAAAGAACTCTTCGAGTTCTTGATGTAGCAGTTTTTCACCTTTATAATAACAGCTAGAATTTTGAATATATTTGGCGTTAATTTTGTAGAAATTCATTATTCTCAATTAAATGAAACTACGTGATGTAGTATTATTTCTACTATCTTTGTAATACAACGAAACCTAGGTCGTGGTAAAGAAATTAAAGATAGTAGAAATAATACTACATCACGTAGTTTCATTTAATTGAGAACAGCTAGAATCTTAATAGCGTGTATTTTAGTAAAGTAAATAAAGTGTATGAGTTAGTTTGCTTCTTTATCCAGTATCATCCCTAAAATTAAATATTGAGTAATCAGGAAATTGATTTCTTAGTTCTTCCTTTTTAATTTGTTTGTTTTAATATCGGCATAACTATTTTGTTAATGACAAATTTGTTTATATCGGTACCTCTATGTAACAGACATTTCTGCTTACATAAATTTGTTTTATTTCTTACCTAAAATCCTGACGTTGATGTTTGGAAATTTCTCCATAATGCAAATCACATTGTATTTATTTAAGAAAATAAAAAAAACTCATCCATTAAACATTTTACTTATATTTGTATACTAGAATATAATACTTCCGTTGTATTTATTGTAAGCAGCCATAAATTTTTGAAGTTTACTCCTTAAGAATAGATTTTAATACATAGCACCCAGTATGAAGTTTAAAAAAGAGTAAAATCAGATATTCAGAGCGTTAAAAAAAGTGTAACCGTTATGTGGCCTCTCTGCTCAACATTTCTGCGCATCTTTATAGTAAGATATCAATATGTTTATTTGACATTTTCTTATGGCGCAATCGCAATGACGGAGTGTGACATATAGTTTACTATCGTTTGCTTATATCAAGATGTAATCATTAAATGTGATTATGTGTGAATATTTGATGTCCTCTATCTTACAAAACTAAAAAGTCTCTTTTAATCGTAGTTTCTTAATCTAACGATAGTTAACTATCGTTTGCTTATATAAGATGTAATCATTAAATATCATTATGTGTGAATATTTGATGTCTTCTATCCTATAAAACTAAAAAATATCTTTTAATCGTAGCTTCTTAGTCTAACAATAGTTTACTATCGTTTGCTTATATCAAGATGTAATCATTAAATGTCATTATGTGTGAATATTTGATGTCCTCTATCTTACAAAACTAAAAAGTCTCTTTTAATCATAGTTTCTTAATCTAACGATAGTTAACTATCGTTTGCTTATATAAGATGTAATCATTAAATATCATTATGTGTGAATATTTGATGTCTTCTATCCTATAAAACTAAAAAATATCTTTTAATCGTAGCTTCTTAGTCTAACAATAGTTTACTATCGTTTGCTTATATCAAGATGTAATCATTAAATGTCATTATGTGTGAATATTTGTTGTCTTCTATCTTACAAAACTAAAAAGTATCTTTTAATCGTAGCTTCTTAGTCTAACGATAGTTTACTATCGTTTGATTATATCACGATGTAATCATTAAATGTCATTATGTATGAATATTTGATGTCTTCTATCCTACAAAACTAATAAGTCTCTTTTAATCGTAGCTTCTTAGTCTAACGTTACTAAATGTTTTTAATTTTGTTTTATAAATTTGATCTTGCTCATTTATGTTTTACTTGAAAATAATGATATTATCAGCATTTTTTTATTAAAGAGTTTTACACACAGTATTACCTATTTTATACATTTCAAGACACTAATACTGAAGGAGTAAACGTCCAGACGCGCGGTGGACACAGTGAATCAGGATAACAATTTTTGTTATCCGAGTTTTGTTATCCTGAATAGAAACTTATTTTGATGTAGTTTTTCCCTTCAATTTTTACTTATGCAAAGTATACCACTCAGTTACTTTTTAAAGATGAAAATTTTTTTCGGAACATAAACTGCAAATTTTAATTAGCTATTAAGCAAGGTATTTTGAGTAATCTCAAAAAAATGTGCTACAGCCAATAAGGGCTCTTTTTTGTGCTACTTATACTAATTTTACCTCAATATGTGGGGAAAGCCGTTTTATCTTAAGAGTAGAATTATTCACTTAAACACAATTTTATAAATATTCATGGATCAAAATTAATTATTAAAAACTTACGGTAAGGCAGTGGCCTTTTCAAGCCTCTCCCTGAAAATTTGGTCAGTTACTTCATCCACCGTGTCCATATTTTTGATCAGCGGAGTGTCCGTCAGAATAGGACACATAGTTAGAAACCGTACACCAGTCATTTTATAGTGGATAGGATGCTTAAAGAAAAAAAGTAAATGCTTAAAACGACTTTCAAAAAAAGGACGAGGTTCTCAATTCATTGGAATCTTTTTTTTATGTATGTCAATTATGTATGTCGATAATTCTTTAAAAAGCAGTCCGGTTTCGACGATTCCTTTTTCATTGGAAAGCAGGTATTTTAAGGGTGGTCCCATATAAAAATAATGATGTTCCGATTATGAAGTCCAGAAGTGAAGAATGGAACTCATTAAAAAGGGCAAAGGGGAGAAAAAAATCATTAATCAATTATGATTCAAAATATTTGTTATGGGTAGTTGTACTTTGCAAATTGACTGTACCCTCGACTAGGTCAGGGTTTGATGATGAGTTTTGGAGATAAACAATGGATCTCTTCATTGGATGTTAGTAAATGAACTATGATTAAAGATAGTTGCTAGTAGTAGTTGTCACTTTACAAAATAACTATACCATCGACCAGATTAGGGTATGGTGATGAGTTCTGGAGATGAAAAATGGAACTCCTTAATGGATAGTAGTAAATTAAGTGTGATTTAAGAAATTTGCTACTACTAGCTGTTACTTCGCAAAATAACTACACTGCTGACCATGTCAGAGTCTGATGACGCGTTCTGAAGATGAACGATGGAATTACTTATTAGATGGTAATAAGTCAACTGTGATTCAAGATATTTACTTTCCACAGTAACTGCACCATCGACCAGGTCAAGGTCTAATGATAAGGTATAGAGAAGAACAATGAAACTCCCTGATGGTAGTAAATTAACAGTGATTCAAGATATTTACTACCATTTTGTTGTTACTTCAGTTATTAATTTGCAAAATCTGATATTTAACTCTGGATATGGAGAGACAGTTAACTACTTGCGGCTACTACTTTCGCTTCTTTTATGTGTGTTGTTGACAACCTATTTTAGACAAAGAGAAAATTATCTATATACTAGCTTTTGTCTGTAACTTTTAAGAATATAATATTCTGAGAAAGAAATTAATTGAATATTAATTATAGTTAGAATATTTATTTTATTAATCACTATAATTTCTAAAATGAAACATTTTTAAAAAACCGACATTAAAAAGTATGTACTAAAAAGTAAACAATAATTAACTCTATATAGGTTCAAAACTGATAACTTATTCGCAATAAATAACTAAGTTACTTATTTCTGAAGTCTTCTTAGTATTTTTAATACCCACTTTTTTGAACTCGGTTTTTCCAAAAAAAATTATTATGTTATTTATGATAGAGCAAATTACGTGTTATGTGTTTAGAATTAGTGAATACATCTTACTATATAATTAATTCAATATTCGTTATTTTTAAACAATACTCATATCGCTAATTTAAAAGATAGGAAAAAACCATGCTATCAAACAATTTATAATTCTTTTAAACCGGGATAAGAAATTGAGTGATAAAAAAACTTAAAAATTAATACATCCTTTTCGTCTGTTTTTTCTGTCTATCTCAGATGCCTGAATATCATAAAAATATATCATAAAAAATCTCAAATAAAATATTATAGACAGTGATTGTAATAATATTGACTACAACAACATACTGGTTTCATAAGCAAAAATTCGAAATAATGGTCGGATTCCGTAATTAAATTACCGCTATGTTGCCGTAATTAAATTACGCTGGATATGATGACATATCACATTTATCGACATCTTTCTCAAAGGTTTGTCGGAGAATCTATCGATAATCAGGAATCGATATCACATATTTCTATTCATCTAGTATAAATAGTATTAAAGTTGGCTAATTTACTAACAAAAGTACGTTTAGAGTCCACTCTAAAAATATTATAATTTATCAGCACACGCGCTATAAAATCGAAATATTGGGATCAATTAATTTGTTAATAACTGATGTGATGTTTATCAAATTTTACAGGATCATACTTCTGTAAAATTAAATAAACCACTAGTTCATCAGCTATTGACAAAACATTTTTCTTTTCATGTCACATGAAAAATTATTAATATAAGAATAATTAAAAAAATTAAATGACGCCGACTTTTTGACAATCGATTTTATTTTTAGAAATTAGTTTCTAATAACAGCACAGAGTGGAAAGTTATCTCTTCATAAACAACCTAATTCATGTATAAAAACAATTATCTAAGTAAGTCGACGTATTTTAAAAACAATTATCTAAGTAAGTCGTATGTGTACAGTGGTGTTAGGAACCAATCATAAGTATTATAAAAAAATATATGTAAATACCCCCATATTTGTTGTGAATATCTGTACAGCAAATTTGCTAGCCGCATACATGGGACAGAAGAACATGTCTGGATTAACACCTGCTACCGACGACACATTCAGGATAACACCACCTCGGCCGCCATGGTCTTTGCGCATCTTACTACGCAACCACATGCTTCCCTCTATTACGCCCATCTGTAAATGTCTTCATTATTATGTGAAATTATATACATATATTTTTTTTAAAAGAGAACGTAGTTTAATAATTCTTCACTAGATGGCAGTATTAATTTAAATTTTGATAAGTGTTTTAATTTTATTAGTGTTTTGTTGCTGGATTTACATATTAGAAGACGAAAATTGCAAGTTATAAATAAAATTATATTAAAAATTGAATTATAAATTGTGTGCATCTTTAAGGAGTTGACCACTTTTCTTTCTTGCCTTCATAAAGTATAATAGGTAAAATCCATAATTACGAATTTTTAACTATATTTGTCACCAAATTCAACTATATCTGACATTTTTACATGTGTAGAAAGTAAGATTTAATGAGGGTAGTTCTTAACTAGATTAGTGTTCATCACTCGTCGCCATTGCATTTCATTCCAAATACCAGCGGAATGTATGCCTATATCGATGTAGCCGAAATGATTCCAGCCAGCTGTGTATGCCTCATCCAGGTTCTGAGGCTCGGTCACATCACATTGTCTATACAGTATGTCCACATTTTTGTTACTTTGCCTTAATTCATTTATCAAATCATCGTTCGTAGCGATGTCCAAGAGCACAATACCCTGAGTGGAAATAACACGCATTAATTAATGTATCGATTATAAATTGCATGAGATTACAATTGATACTTAAAAAAATTAACTCTAAGCTTATAAAGTTGAACTTATTACATACTGAGGTGAACTTATTACTACGAAAGAACTGAAAGAAACATGTACTAGATATGACATAGTCTCGGTTCCTCCATTAACCCCATGAATTTCTAGAGAAATTATTCAAATTATCCACGTCTATTAAACTAGTTAAAAAAAATTCAGGAGTAAAAAAAGTTTTCAACAATTCTTTAATATTTCCAAGTGTGTAAATAGAGGAAATAAATGAAAGAAAGTATTAGTAACTTGGAATAACTTTCTTCTAACCAAAATCCTAAACATTTAATGATTGGTTGAGAGCAGGATTGTCCAACCAGTGGGTCGTAAAGAGATCATAGGGGAGGGAGGGGTATTTGTTCGGATATTCTAAAGTCCATTTAAAGTCTTAAATCCATTGTATAAATCATTTGCAGACACCAATATAGCATTAATACAATTTTATTTTAGAATTATACTTAAATATTTTTAAGAGTGAACATAAAAGTTTTGATTTGTTTGATTATGCTTCTATTAGAGAAATAAATGTCGTGAAAATGATGATTATTTTATTCTAACAATGAAAAAAAAAATAAAAAGAAGCATGAACGCATTTTTTATAATCCAGGGAGGCTCAACGCAAAAAAGGTTGGGAATCCCTGGTTCAGAACATAACGTAAAAATAAATAAACGATAAAATTTACAAAATTTACAATCAACGTATATAATATTAATAGATCAGACTAGTAAATGAATAGACACATCTAGACAGACTAGTAAATTAGTTGTGAAATTCATTCGCTTATGGGTAAATACGAATTCAATGTTGTACGCTGCCGCATGGAATGTATATTCAGAGACGGAATATTTGTTTTGGCAATTTCTATTTTATTAACTAAATTTAGATTTTCTATTTCTATAGTTTTTTGTAAATATTTACAGTAGGCAATCGGTCTTAAAATAATGTTCATGTTTATTTTTAAGACAGTGTGGTCTTGTACCATTATTAAAAATAAGCACTATAGAAGTAATGTTTACATGCGTAAATAATACACAACCTTATTACTGTGCACCTTTATTAAAAAAAAAACAGTTTGTCAAAAAATGGTTTTTCAATAGTTTTTCAATGCGAATTAACTGTTTGCAAGTGTTCTACGGAAAACGGTTTTCAGTTCCTCCCGGTATTTAAAATTACGATTGCTACTCATCGCTCAGAAACAGATGGTGTATGTGTGTGTTATATGAAAATGCGAGTTTTTCGCTTTTCTTTTTATAACAATACTGGTTTTTGTTTAAGATATTTATTTTATATTAGGAAGGGAACATTTTGACTTGCAGTAAACTGACATATAGGAATGGATTTTTTTTCTTTTAAATGTAACTAGTACGGGTTATTTTTAAAATTGTTTCCTGATGCGGAAAAAAACTAAAAATAGAAAATAATCGCCACCAGGATGTTTACATAGTGTCGTGGATGTGTAAGTATGGTGTTCATGTCAATCATGTAAAATATGACAAGTAATATAAATACACATCTCATTACCATCATGAGACGAAAGACCCTGCTTTTTCTTTTCTGAATCCTAGTTCTATTTCAATTTAGAAAAAACTGAATTTGTTAAATCGTTGAGTATTTTTAGCATTGGAAGGTTAACATGAAAGATTATTCATTTTTGTATGCATCGAATGTAAACTTTACATATGAAATTCATACTTCTTACTTTGCGCACGTTTCGACACGTAATTGACTGAATTTTTTATTTTATAATACTTTGTATATCGTCTCAAAAATAATAACCACGTTAATAATAATTGCCACTGTAAGTCACGTTAAATGTTTCCTGTTCCTCCTGGATATATAAGAGGTCTCTTCACGAAATACAAAATCGAAACTTGCCCAGGGCCGTGAAAACAAAATACGGGAAATGCATGTCAAAGCTGATGCTAACGAAACTTTAGTCATGAAATTTGTACATTTTGCTAGAAAGTATGCTTGTATATTAGCCTATAATGGTAGGTTTGATGGTACACTTAGCAAAACACTCAGTTTCGAAACTCTAGAGAGATAGACCAAGAATAGTGGCTGATTTCCAAACTTAACCAATGGTCTCCACAGACTTGTTCCTCATATGGTATGTAGAACCCAATGGCATTTTGAAATGTTACAAAATATACTACAGCGAAGTGACACGATAATAACCACTTATTTTTAAAAATTTTCCTTTTTTTTCGTTAAAGTAAAAACAATTAAATTTACCTTAATATTTTCTTTTAAAAGTAACTTCACTGTATCTAAACCAATGCCGGAAAGAGCACCGGTCACTAAGGCAGTTTTGCCTTCCCATTTAAATTCATTCTCCATTCTGAAATTGAAAATTAATATACAATAGATTATTTAAAATTTCAATTACACTGAATGCGATATTTTTTATCTTATTTAGATTTAATCGCAAATATGGGATGGATGAGTGTCATTAATCTTAAATTGTGGTAGTTTACCACTGATATACTGGTTCAAAAAACATTTTTGAATTATTTATTTGAACAGATAAGATATTACCAACTTAGTTTCAAAAATGTATAAAAGTTAATGCAAAAAGAGTGCAGGTGATGAATGTTTTAGGTTAGACGAGAACCACTGATAATTTTAGCGTAATATATCGTTTTATAATTGGAAATAAAATATGCAATAAAAAAACTAAAGATTTCCTTTTATCTGTAGTTTTTATATATGTCAAAGTTACAGTGTGCAGCGTTTAGCGAATTAAGTCCAACAGAGAAAATGCATTGCCACAATAGCCATTCACATTTCTATGCAGTTTTGCTAAAACTATCTTCGTACTTTTTGCTTAATATGTATTATATGTGTATATTTTTATAATATTATTAGTAATGACTCGTAATTTCAATAATGTGGATTCTTGAAAAATGTTTGTTATCAACGATCGCACAAAAAATAAATAAAATTTAACGAAACAAAAATGTTAAAATGGATAAGAATTAATGCTATAAAGCTTAACTATAATAAAAACAAAAAAAATCACTCCCTATTGATAGTAATGATATTGCTTAGTTCTAATTTACTAGTTTAATATTTTCATAGATTGACATATCATAGTATTTATTTATTATTTATTTATTTATTAACTTTTATGTATAGTACTTATTGCTACATAAGTAATCTCTTCCAGTCAACCATAAACCAGTATTTGACTAGCAAACTAGATTTAGCCGAATTTATTGGCATAATGCATTAGCATAATCAGTGACTAATATCTTATAAGTTAATTCTATAAATACATTCTATATATTAGAATCATTTTATATATAAGGCTATATATTATACTATATTTCATTAATATACGCAGTGCAGAAAAGCTGTACTGACGAAATTATAGAATATAGAAATTTAAAAAAATTATTGATTAAATGTTATTCTTCACAAGGATATTGTAAATTTGTCTATTTCATATATTATTTCACATTCAATACTCTTAGTTTCTTAGGGTATAATACCGCAAAAGGAAAATAAGGAAAATTTGTGAGGTTACTCATATTTGCGTCAATCATGTTTGAGGAATTGTTGGATGAAAAAACTTAAAATTTGACACAGTGAAAAATTAATTTTAAAAAGACGAGTTTGGAAAGCATAAAGTTTTCTAAATTATTTTTCAGAATTTTATCTGTGATATTTTATGTACTAAATACACTTTAATATTTATATGTCCTAAGTGTCCACGGTATTTTCATTTCCACGGTACATTCCATTCATACTTAACTTATTTTTAGCTATTGAATATATTTATATTATAATTAATTTTGTAGAAATTCATTGTTCACAATTAAATGAAACTACGTGATGTAGTATTACTTCTACTTTCTTTAATTTCTTTACCACGACCTAGGTTATTACATCTACAGGTCGGCTATTAGCAAAGATATGTCAATTCAAATTAAATGCAAACATTGTTAAATTAAAAAAACTCAGTCTCCAATTTGTAATATATATTATTCACACGCCGCTACCTAAATCATTACGCAATTAAATTGTACTTGAATGAATTCTTATGGTTATATTGTTTAATAAAATTTGTAAATATTTACTTGTGAAAGAAATACAGAGAAAGAAAATTCATGCTACTAAGGCAGTTCATGGCTAAAAAAGGAAATTATCATTTATGATATATTTTATAAATTTATTAAGCAGTGAAAATGCATATCTTTACCGTTCAATTAAATTGTTAGTTTGTTAATGATAAAAGATGACCGTGAAACGTACATTTAATGATAAATTTAATAATTAGTGCGACAAATAAGTTGTGTAAAATAATAATGTCTACTTACATTTTTTACTGTAATTAATTTTCAATAAAAACTGTTACAAGTCTTATACGTTTTACAATATTGTTTATCCCAAACAGCATCAAGGCTTGTTTGAGCAAGCACAGGCTATTCGCTACTAAGTTATATACTACGAAGAAACGTGACTTGTTTACTTTATATTTAGTTACTCGCACAGATACGCATATAGTGTGTTATGTTTATATTGCAATAAAAGTTTTATAAAATCGTACAGAGATATTACCACTAATGATCGTTGTTACTATGTATGCATGTATATAGCGGTTTTTTTTAATATATGCTTGCAACTGATAACATTAGGTAAGTTGTTTTTTTTATTACCGTGAATGAATTATATCTTGAAAATATTACATAAATTAGGATAGGAAAGAAAATGAAACTTAGACAAAGCTATGCGTATGTATACCCCCTAAATCAAACACGTTAATGAACCAGAGTTTAAATACATTCACACTTTAATACGTTTTAAAAGCGAGCCGATTACATTAATAAAATGAGAAAAAACTTGAAAGCAATTCTAACTTTTTTTTTATTAAATATTTTGTCTTAATTTCGTATTTAGGTACCAATATTTTAAATCTTCGATATAAAAATGAAGGGCGTTATAAGTTTCACGTATATTTTTGTCTGTTTCTGTGGCTTCATAATTCAGCAACAAGTGTTCCTTTTGCAAAACAATACATAGTTGAAAAGATTCATAGCTATGTTTTATCGAAATCAATTCAATCGTCCTAAGTTCTTCGTAGTTCTAAGTTAGGGATCAGATATTTATATTGATAGGGCCGCTCCAACTCTCGGAACCTGAAATGTCTCCTAAAGACTAATTAGATTATCACTGGATCTTATCCACGATTCTAATTACGATCCTCCAGTTTGGATTTAAACTGCTTATGTACATATTACTTAGCGCTCGCTAGTTAATCATTTCCAAACAAAGCTCAACGAAAGTTACAGTGCAGATTAATTAGTTCCTAATCCTTGCATCTCTACCAGTACCATTTTGTCACCTTACGACTCGTTAGCATTCTTTTGTCCAATATATATATATATATATATATATATATATATCAATTACTCTACTGTGGTGCTTTGCATAAAATAGTACAGTCACCAGTAAACCATTTGTATGTATTCGGCTCGGTTTTAAAACGCATTCAAACGTGAAAATATTTAAACTCTGTTTCAGTAACGTGTTTGATTTACGCGGTATACATACGCATAGGTATACATGATTTGCATAGCCAGACACACAGGTATACATTCACCAACTTGTTCATTTAAAGGCAAAATTTTGTGTTTGAATGAACAAGTTGGCTAGCATAACGTTGATAGTTCAACAACAGTTACAACTTTTTACAACTTTATAGAACTTTATAAACCTAGTTACAACTTT